>JBBMKD010000013.1:5260382-5551132 GCA_037834095.1 Argya squamiceps | reverse complement strand
AGGGGGAAAAGGACCAATAGCAACCAAGTTTTGTTGTAACTTTCTGTAAACACAACCATATCAGTAAAGAAGTAGTTCACATAAGAAGTAGTTAACATAAATAAATAAATAAAAAGAGAAATGCACCATGACTGTTTGAGGAAATACTGTGGCACTCAGTGCCATGGCATGGGCTCACTCAGTGGTGTTGGACCTCAGAGGTCTTTTCAACTTCAATTGATTGTTATTCTTATCAACTTCATTCTTATCAATTCTTATCAACTTCATTGATTCTGTGACTTCTTTTCAATGTCCAGAATGCAGAACCCACCCAGCTCCTCCATTACTGCATTTTGTAGGACCACAACCAGCACTAATCCAAATAAACAAGTAACACACTGAACTAGCAGCAGTTCCATCTCCCAGACACTTGCCTTTAATATAAATTCTACTGATTTTACAGTGAAAGCAGGAATAGCAATGTTAGATTGGGATGCTTAGAGCTTTGTACAGTCAAGTAAAACCGAGAAAAAAAATACCAGTCCTAAATAAAATTCATGTTTTGCCCTTCAAAAACCCAGTCCCCTCTTCACAAAGGCAGCCGCAACTGCAGCAAAGCAGCAAAAATTTAAACTGAAAGATGGATTTACTGGGTTCCAAAAATCACATTTCTTTGACAATCGTAAATACAATATTGTACAATTCTTCTGCAAAACAACACCTCTAGACTATACAGCCCCTGTAAGCACATGTTACATTCATGGTCTGACTGGGCAAGACAAAAGGAAGATGAAAAAAACAAAAAAAACCCCAGTCTTTTCCCTGGACCAGAAAAAAAACCCTTATTTGCTCACAGGTCTCAGATAAAAGCTTCAACGTTACAACATTTTATCTTTTTTACAGTGTTACTGCTCAAAAGATGAACTATGAGATTAAATCCAACTTTCTATTAAGCTCTAGAGACAGTCACATGCCATGCAACTCATAAGACTTCAGAGTTTGGACACAGCAGTAGATATTGAATATATGAGGGAAGCATTTCAAAAAGGCATTAACACTAATAGGCCTTACATATGTGTATCAAGGGAAGAATAGCTGGTAAGTTATGACACCACTCAGTTCTGACCCAGAGGTACAGAAAGAAGCTGTCTGTGTAATTCCACTGAATTCTGAGAGATTCTCCTAAATTCACCCACTTAAAAGACTGATTTTTTTTTTTTTTTTAACATTTACTGGAGAGGAGAAGAATGGAGATGGAAAAAAAAAGTTAAATCATACACTAATCACTCAATCATGGCTGTTGTTTTACCAGTTTGAAGAACAAGTGCAGGGGCAAATTTAGCAAACACAGAATGGGGTTGTTTTGTTTATTCAGTTGAAATTCAGTGGGGGAAAAAACCCCACAGTGAACGAGTCCACAAAACAACAACATCATATAGTTCTGTCCTGTCTCTCACATTCGGACATGCAGAACATTTTAAGTTTTTTCTGTCACCATGACTAATAACTGCAGGCTGTCACACCCCTACACCTCCTAGATACACAGTTAAAAAGGAGCAAAACAAATTGTTTGTTGACATAGTAACAACAAGATTCAGAATCAGGGAAGTGAAAATAAAAGGTCATGTTTCAGTTTTACCAACCAGAGACATTAATTTCACTAGCAACCACCTTCCTTGGCAGTAATGACCATCATATGCTTCCAAAGTTTTGTCCATGCCACCTATATCCAACTTTCATGCATCTAGCAAAGGTACAGATAATGACTCTGAAGTAATTTCAGTAGGGAAGCTTGAGGAAAAAAAATTCCTGTACACAAATCCTGAAGAAATTATTCTCTCCTAAACAAAGTTTATATTTGAGAAGGTCAGTATTTCTTGCTAGTAGAGAATATTGCAAATTAGAGCAGAAATCCCATTTCACTTAAAATTGTAACTCCTGTGTTTCACACGAGGCTCAAAATTCAGTGGGTACAGAGGGCAGGGAGAGGAGGGAGGGATACAAGGATACAACTGCTCTTGGATTAGATGCTGCCACTTTCAATCCATCATCACATTTCCTCAGATTATGAAAATGAGTTTTTCCCAGTGGTACATTTTATGCTTGACAGATTACAGATCGGTTTACACATTCACCATCGGAGCACTCGGATTTTACAAAAGTTCAGGTCTTTTGAGATCAGCATTTGTTATCTGGTTTGACATGAGTCAAGAGAAACATTCTACGAGACAACGCCAGACACAATTTCTGGCAATGAAATGGGTGAAGTCACAAACTCCTTAATGATCTCTGCAGCCAGCCTGAATTTAACACATTCTCTTTGACTTTACAGCTGGCTCAGAAAGGTCATTAGACTATTATATCTACTGTTATGTAGAGCACCACTATACACATGTAAAGTTTCTATAGCAACACTTTCTTAATTCACTCTTTAAGCAAAACACCAATTAGCTTTTTATTATAGCCAATTAAAAAAATCTGCACACTAATTGACAACCTCTCTACACAGAATTTAAGCTTATGCAGAAGAAAACTGCAGTAAAATTTTTTTATGGTAATAGCTTACTTCCCATTCTCCCCTCTTAAGAGAACAGTAAATTATTCAGGATTGGGGCTGAACATTTATTTTCCAATCTAAACCATTGAGACACAGAATTAACCTATCCTGATATGCCTTAAATCTGAGGAGAGCCTGAAGATTACAGGTTTCAAAAACGCATCAGAAATGTAATCAGCTGACTTATTTCTGCATTGCAGGGAACTGGGCACTGGCCCCTGCACCTGGAGATCATGCCAGAGGCAGCCAGCAAAGTGTTTCTCTTTCAGAGTAGCCAGGCATGTTGAGCCAAGTGAGAAAGATGGCAAAAAAACAGTACCAAAAGTCATATTTAGCAGGGCAGAAAAGACATTTTCATTTCCTTCTTAGTACTTAAGTGCTGGTTTTCTCAGATGTCTTCTGCACAGCTGGTGGTGACAGCTTCTTTGTATGTCACTTCCAGTAGCAAATATCAAGACAGAAACCAGTCAGTGAACACAATATAAAAGGGAATACAACATGATGCAGAATACCAGAAGTAATCAACAAGAGAGGTTAAACCATCCTTTTTTTGTAAGATCTTCTGCAGGAAGCTGGATAAAAATCATCATTCCCCTTACAGTTTTTCCATGTGAGGTGTGGGGATTCTCCTTACTAATAAATAAATAAACACACACAGAATGAGGTGGCAGATGGCTCCTCTGACAAGCTCGGCATGCCCCAATCAAGAATTAATGGTACTTGAGCTATCAATAGTTCTGCTGATTCTTAAGGACACACCACAGAAACTGCTCCTATTCTCACCGTCTTTTTTACACCCACTGTCCTACAGTGCAGTACTGACACAGAAACCTGAAGCATCTCACAAGTTATGTGGGGAAACCAAAAGTTTTCCTTGAAAGGCTTACAAATAGGAAGAGGGGTTAGAGTGCTCTTTCAAACCTACCACAGTAGAGGAGAGGTCAAGGTATCCACACGTGAAAGAAATCACTGTGTGTAACCTTGGAGCTGCAGCGTGCCACAGGTCTGGATACACAGTCGGGCTCTGCAGTACTCAGGGACACCAGAGATAAGGGACTAGAGTCAAGCAGCAGAGTTACAGGCTTTTATTCTCAGGTCTTTAGGAGGTAAACACCCAAATGCAGTTCCCTGAATTCCCAGGAAATGGGAGCATTTTCAAGTTTTCCAAGCCTTCCAAGTGCCCACTGTCCAAGGCAGAGCTCTGCCTCCCACAGGGAGACTGGCTTGGTCCAAGACACAGAGCACAATGCTGCACACAGAGCAGGTACCAATTCAAACTAATGGCATCATGTGCTGTCCCAAGACTCTGAAGATTTCTCCTCTAGCAAACCCTTCTGACCAGCACCTCAGCAAAACACAGTCAGTTCACCCACCCCTGCAGTGAACATCACTCCCTTCTGTAGCCCTGGTTCTGTACCTGAGGTGTTTTGGTCTTCTGAAATCCTTTTTCCAGAGAATTTTCTGTAAACAGGAGAAATGTTTTTGTAAACTGTACCTATGTTATTCATTCCTTTTCCTAGGAGGGACTTCTTGATGTCCCTCTAGTCTGACCAATGTGATTGAAGAGGTTTTGCCTTTGTTTCACCAATCAAACTGGTCTGTGTAAAATAGTATATAAAGGAGACACAACACAAAAATAAAGGAGTCATTTTCAGCCTTCTGAAGCTCAGTCCGTGTCATTGTGGTGTAAAACAGCATCGCCCTTCTCTGCCCTCAAAGGAAGGAGAACAACCCATGGCCCAGAACAAGACCTGCCAGTCACAGTGATGCAGAAGTAAATACTTGAGAGTACCAGAGCAACCAAATAAGCTTTTTTCCTCTTTTTTTTTTTTTATTTTTATTTTTTAAAGCTTTCTGCATTGGCACCTCAAGCCATTTAATATCTCAGCCAGTCAGCCCACCCTGCCAGTTAAATATTACACAGGCACAGAGTGGATTCGAGGAGAAGGTTTAGGGCAAAGTTTAAAGGCAGCTGGTCAGGATCCCCTTCAGTTGTTTTCCAGGAATGCACATTCCCAGGATCAGAGAGGCTCCAGCTGGTGACAGTCACTTTTCAAACCCATCAGCACCAGGTATCTGTTTCTTGCTGTCTGCCCTGATCTGCTCTCTGCCCAGGTTGTGTGCTGTGAGCAGGCACATCCATGTGCTCAGGTACCTGGTGTGTGATGGGAAAACGCTCCAGGGACTGCAACAACAGAGATGATTTCTGGCAGTCTCATCCCTGCCAAGAAAACACCTTCAATGGCCTAAAATAGAACCCAAGCCAGCTGTGCGGCCATCCCAGCCTTTGTAAAAGCAGACAGTTCACAAATCAAGAAGATCAGGCAGGTAGAAGCTTCTCCCCCATATTTCCCACTAATAGGATCAGCGTTCAAAGTATCTTCATTAAAAGAGCAATTTGCACATCCAGCTGCAGGTAAGAACACAGAGCTATGTTCCACTTCAAGACCCCAGAAAAAAACCAATTTTTTCTTGGATTGACTTTTTTTCACTGTTTTGCAGGAGAGCTGACTGCAATTAAACTGTCTTTGTCTAAGTACAAAAGCTCGTTTCTGTTATTTCCAAGAAGTAATGGGATGGCTTTGTTGTTCTTGTAAATTACTCATCCACTGTTACGATCTACCACAGAACTAAAGCAAATTAAAACAATAGCCAAGGCATCACTGAGAGCAAAGATTTTCAACAGTTTTGAAAGATCTTTTTTGACTCCTTTCATTTACTTTTCTGCTTTTGAGACACATAAAACACAGAAGCATGATTGCAGTAAATTTTGATAACTACCATAGATTTCTCCCACTCTCTCAATGAAGGAAAGTATTTCAGAAAAACCTTACATCCAAATTTATCTTTTCAATTTCTGCACAATCCCGTGTTGGCAATAATACGCACCCGTTACACTGGATGATGAGAAGAAGAATTTAAAGGCAACATAATTTTCCTGCAACATTCTTCAACCTCTGAAAAGAGGACTTTCTCAATCTCAAGTCTGGACACAGAACCTGAAAGCAAAATTACTGCACAAAAGATAATTTTCTGTCTTCCCATCTTGGTGAAGAACAAAAAGTATCAACTTTATGACCTGCTACACTTCAATAATCTGAAATTACTACAGTCAAACCTAAGAAAATGCAGTTTTATTACTATTTAATATTTTTATATAATACACTATATATGTTTGTTTATAGACAATATTAACATTATATTAATGTTTGACATAACTGAAATGTTATCCAAATAATGCTGATCACTGCTCTAATTCTTGGCGTTTTATTAAAGATGTGTAGCAAGATCTCTGACTTGCAATCAGATCAAACAGTTAATACAGAAAGGATCTCCTTCCCTTGTGCTTTCACAACTTTATTTACTAGAAGACTGAAAGTTAGGGGTAGCTTCAATAATATTTATAAAGCTCTAACCCTAAATTCCCAATTGCTACATCTGTAAGCTCTGAAATCAGGAACTCTGTGTAAACAGAACAAAAGAATATTATGGTCACCATCAACTTCCTGAGCCATGACATGACAGAGAAATTATTGTATCTAACTTTCATAAGGTCTCGGTCTCTCGGAACTCAGACTTTTTTAATCAGGCAAAATAAAAATAAATACAATGAATCTCCAGGCCTGCTACTGAAAATGGCCAGCTCATATCTAAAGGATGCAATACACTGTTTCCTATTTTATCATTTTGTAATTAATTTAAAAGACTTAAACATATGCTAGATTGAGCTGGAAAAAAAAGAATAATGTCCAAGGATCCCACCATCTCACAGTCATGAAATTCTGGCCAATTAAAACAGAAACAAAGACTGAGGAAAATACATTTAAATGCTTCTACAGAGGAATAACACTTGAAACAACACAGTCTATCTCCCTCTTCCTATTTCTTTCACCCAAACCTTCCAGAAAGCATCTAGACACAGCACTTCTCACATCTTATATTAGGGGTAGAGCAGCATATATTTGTATTATATTTGCACGAGAAAAATCAACAGGTGCAACTGAGAGCTCAGCAGCAGCTGCAGTTTGATGGATACACTGGTCTGAGCAGTGCCAGGGGACAGCTGGGAATCGAGGAGAAATGTCAGTGCCACCACCAACCCCTGTGGCACCTGCAGCATCCACCCTGCACCTCTGGGGTCACCCACGGGCTGGAAGAAAGAAAGAGTCACTACAAGGCACTACATGGGGAGAAACAGGGAACTTATGTTGGCCTTTTGTTTTGTCTTTGAGATAAGAACTCCCAACAGTTTGCCTTTATGTATTCAGATAAAAATAACTGAATATCTACCACTCAAATTAAAGGACGCAGATGGCTGCTTTGAACTGAAAGAAAAGGCCAAAGACACCGGCTTCAGTTACAAAGTTTCCTAAGAATAAGCAGAATGTTGGGTGGAAGGAGCTGTTATCTACCTTCCCTGCTCCTAATGGGACTCCCTGGGGTCTCCTTTTCATCGGTTTCAAAAGGTCAGTCTTTGTCTCCAAGTGCTTCTTGTCAATGTTAAAGCCACATTCTGCTCTCAGATACCGAGATAAAAGAAGTATCTGCTGGCTCAGACCACCACGGACTGAGAAAAAGGCCCACTGCAGCGTTTCAAAGCAGCAAGTGCACAACACGAGATGACCAAGGGGAGGAAACATTCTGCAGGAGAACAAAATACCTTGCCGTGATATACTCAGCGACACATTTCACTTTCAGCCTGGTCCAAAATGCACTAAAGTTTGCAGAAGTTCTGTTGATTTTAACAGGTTTGGGAATATGTCCCTTACGCCCTCTGAAATTATATCAGGAAAGGAGTATCAGTTTATCAGGTTTAGTGGGCACACACAACACATTTTATCATTAAGCTTCTCTCCTTTAAGGAAAAGGAAGGTTCACATGCTCAGGGAATTCAGCCACAAGAAATAAAGCAAATGAGAGGGAACGCAGATTTCTCAGTGGGAGAACAAAGACAACACGTTCATCTTCAAAAGGGTTTGTATTTTCTCCCTCAGCATAAATAAAAAACATATACAGATAACATACATTTTATTTTTGCTTGTATTCTCATCAAGATTCATTCCAGTTGGAAAAGAAGGTATGTCTCTCTATATAAATAGATTAAATCATAAAAGTGCAGCAAAAAGTCAATTTCCTGACTTTATTTTCATCTAATAATTTGTATTTTGCTACTGCTAAGATCCAGACCTCACCAAAACCAGGTTTATATAGCATGACTATAGATAATCATCTGCCAGCGTTTTTATTGAATTCCTTATATCAGCAGACTTCATAAATTGGAAAATTTATATATATATATATATATATACACACACACATTTTATTTCAACAGAAACATGTGGGGCCCAAGGTTTGGGGTTTTTATAAGTACACAGAAAAAACTTAACCACACATCTTCATCTTAAAACAATTCTTGGCCCATCAGCAAAGGCTGAGCTGCTGTGTGAAATGTGCTCATCACTGTGGAATCTTCAGCCTCCGTCCCCCAGTTCTGCCCTGGCTGGGATAGGGGAATTCAGGGGCTTCAGGGGCCCTATGGGAAAAGGTGACTTTGAGCACTCAGCAAGTTTAAAACCTCCTCCTGTGCCCAGGGAATCACAGAGGGTGTGTGAGGCCAGGACAAGGTGCTTCAGCCCCGGTGCCAACAGAGTCTGGAGACAGTCTGGATATATTTTTATCCAATAAAAAGTTTTGTGGTGTAGAGATGCACCAAGGATGCACCAAGCAAGGAGCTCGTCCAGGCATGTCACACACAGCAGCAGCTCAGAGCTGGGTGCTGATGAAACCAGACTGCACTCAGGACACTTTTCCCGAATTATGTTGGGCATTCCTGCCCAGCCCTAAATTGTGCTCATTCATCCCACCCTTCAGGAGACACCACAGTTCAGCCATGACATGTTTTCACAGAGGGGGTGGACAAGGAGAAGAGCCTTTTCTTCCCCTCAGAACCAATGAAGCACTCCTGAGCCTCACCAGGGCTGACCCTCCTCCTCCTCACTGCTCAGCACCAGCAGCACTCAATGCCATGGATCCACCAGGAGAGAAGATGCAAGACCTGATTCTGCCTGGAATTTCGTGGCTAGGATATGCCATGGATGTGGTACCTACATCCCAGGTCTCTGGACTTCTCAGCCTCAGTCCATGGGCATCTTCTGGCCTTCATCCTCCTCAGATAATCCTGGTTTAGGGGTACCCACCTGGTCAGGCACAGCACTAGCAGCCTGCCCATCTGTCCAAGGTTAGAGGGAAAAATAGGAGCTGATTCATTTTGAACAGTTCAGCTACACTGAATTTTGCTGACTTATTATTGGTCAGCATATTTATTATGCTAGATATAAATAAAACATTAAACATTGTACTCAAAATATCCAAAATAGCCTGCAATTCTCCTACTTCCTGAGCAAATTAAATGAGTTTTCGCCCCAGTAGTTTTTGCTTTTTTTTTATTATTAAAGAACCAACATAGGGAAAAGTCATGACCATGCCTAAACTATGCCTTTTCTAGGGAAAAAAAGGGGGGTAAAAAAAAAGGGAATAGCCATGAGATGATACAAACAGACAAACTTACACTACTGCTATAAGCTGAATTCTCTGCCATTGTTGCTGGTGCATTATTTTGGTAATCCAATTAACTTCTGATGTTCTCAAATGCAAAATCAGAACAGGTTTGCACAATAAGTACTTACACACAGTGGTAACACAATTACAACAATTTCTATTAGCCTATGCTGTTAAATACTCTCAAAGGCCAAGGGTAAAATACTTATTTTACAGCAGTGATTATGAATTCCTGCAGTCCAGGAGACAAGTATTGCAGATGGTGTCCAACAACAATAAATAATTCTGAAATCTCATTTTCTTGCTTTCTAAGTAAACCCACTGCACTACTGCAGTGTATGTTTGCAGTTTGCTGCCAAACTTAGCTATGTCACCAGCAAATATCAATAAAGATCCCATTGATTTAAGAGTATGCGTTGCTAAAAGTCAATGTTCCAATACATGGGACAGAGGCGACATCAGAATTGCAAAATCCTAATTAGTTGAGCAAAAATCCCATCCCAAGCCATTCTACAAAAGAATGATCTTCAAAAGGAGAGCAAAGCCTAAACAGGGCAGAACAGATACATTGGCTAATAATGTGAAACCAGCATTTTTGTTTCATGCTTGTAGAAACAAAACAAAATAAAACTAACACCTGTACCGACTCTATTCTGAAATAATTTCTTTAACCAATTGCAGATCTACCTCATTGAAAGGCCATGGAATGATGGCTTGTAATTGCTCCAAAGGCCAAGGCTGCCTCTGTTGGGTGAGTCAGGAGCAGTCCCAGTGGAAGTGGAAGCTGCTGAGGTGTTGTGGAGGGCAGGTCAGACACAGCCACCAGCAGCAGGGTGATTTAGGACTCTCGCTGACAGCGTGTCTCTGAAAAGATCAGGAGAGCTCTGATTGCCTATTATGCATTATTAAGAGACAGATCAATAGAGAAACCTCCAGGGGCCACTAACATGCACTGCACGTGTGATTTCACCTTCTGCAGACGCAGGAGGCAGCTGTGGGAGCTGGTTCCTGCAGCCCCTGGCCAGGCACTCTGCACTGGGCAGCCTGAGCCCTGACACATCTTCCTTTGGGAAGGTCACACGTGGCCTTCCTCCTCTTCTACCTCACCTTCTTCCCCCTTCCTTTTTATTATTTTTTTCCTTTTTTCTTTTTGTACCTACTAAAATTCAAGCCATCACACCTTGACTTGCGCTCCTCCAGCTACACCCACTGCCATTAAATTTCAATTTAAGCATTTTGGGGCAGAGGCTGGGCTGGGAGGTGGGCTTGTTTTCAGGCAGCAACCAAATGCAGAAGGTGCCAGACTCCCGCTGTAGCTTCTAAGCATTACTCAAAACACCAAGAGTAACCTGTTATTTCGACATGTTTTTCAGCTGAGAGATGGATTTTAAGGATCAGAGAACAGAAACAGCTCATTTTTGAAGGATAAAAAGTAAAATATTAGCAACTCCAGATGCTCAGTAATTTTCTTCACAAGACAGGAATACTGCTAAAATTATCCTCGCTACCAAATTATATCCTTTTTCTTGAAAACCTGGAGATAAAGGTAATTTCTGAACAGTAGCATATGTCATAAATACATGCACCAGCTCCACTCTGAGCCTCACACCACCTTGCCAGCAGAGCTGGGCAGATTCAGGTGATTTACAGTAAGCATAGTTAATAACTTACAATAATCATGCTTCGCATCAAGCTCAGAATGAACTGCTGCCAAACTGACAAATGTAGCCATGAAAATTGATAGCTTTGAAATTTGTTTCAAGGTTCATGTACAGAAAACCTCGCCAGCACACACAAAATTCAGAAGGCTTTTAAGAACAACAGTATTCTGCATATGGCTGAATTGGTTAATTACTTGAAAACCACCCACCCAGAAGAAAAACTGTCTCCAGCGCTGGTGATTGCCTGTTTATTTCCAGCACAGAAATAACTTCATTCATTGTGGCAAAGAAGGATAAGGGATTCTTTGCACCTTTTGAAGGGTAGAAATAAGTATGGAGAGTAAAGATAAATCACTCATTTAAAATAGGACCTTAAAACTTCTTCAGTTGCAGCAGCAATACAACTCCCATCTGACTCACCTTCTGTCCAGAGTTCACTGATCCTTACTATTAATTCATACATTAACCACAGAAAGGTGTTTCTCCTCCATCCTCTTGGATTTATTCTTCTAGATACAGAAGAATGCACAGTATAAGGAGTTCAGCTCAAAATCTTACCAGACAAAACGGATAAAACAAAAAAAAAATCAACACTGGTTCTGAACACTGGACACTAAAGGAAGGACTAGCAGCAAGACAGAATGGGAAAGAGTGGAATAAAGTAGCAGTTATTTTCACAGAGCTTCCATGGCAGCCAGTTCAGTCTACAGGCTGGATTGCTGAACCATCACTGCCTGGCATCTGGCTCCAAATGCCTCCCACTGCCAGGTTTTGATCCTGTGGGTTGAAATTCCGAACTTCTCAATCCAGGGGCAGATGTTTCCACAGATTTCTGAAATGTGATTTCATTAATTCACCAACAGCAAACAAGGAATCTCACCACGCCTGATTTAGGGGAAATGGGAGTTCAGAGTGCAGCTACTGGGACAAGAAAGGCTGGGGAGAAGCAGCAGAGAAAACATGGAAAGGCCAAAGAAAAGAGCAGAAATGGACCCAGAGAGCAGCAAGACTCATGGCCAACAATGTTCTCCAGAAGTCTTACTGCAGAGCCTAAAATACTTCAAACCATTGATTTCTCCTGCTCCTCCAAGCACAGGTGCACCATCCCTCATCCTTACTGAATGCAAACTACTCGTGGTCTTGCTCTTTCAAAGGTAACCAAAAGAGTCTTTTTACACATCTCTAGGTCTCAACCTCACTGCAAGGTGCTGGTCAACCCTGTGGGCATTGCATGGCTGATTAGAGTTATTCAGCCTGCCTAGAAAACTGAACAATTAAAAAAAAGAATTAATAAAGAAATAATATTGCAGAGTTGAGCGCTGAACAGCCATCAATTTGAAACATGGACATATTTATTATTATTATTATTTAATCCATGCATAATTCTGTGCTCTAAACTGATGTAACTGGGTGTGCAGTTGCCTTGTTCTTATATTATCAGTACTCTCCTATGAGAAAAAGAAACAGAAAATCTCACCCAACTGCATAAATGCTTGAAGAGAACCTACTGAGCCAGAAGAAAAACTCTACCATCTTATATTTAACACACACATATACCACAGAAAGCTGAATCAATATCAGAGATGGATGAAGTGTTTCTGAATAGGATTCTTAAGCTTTAGAGGGGAAAGAGAAGTGTGGGTGCGGATGTGAAGGAAAAGAGAAATGTGAAGGACAGTAGGAAATAAAAACAACTTGGAAGTTGAAGTCCACAGCAATAGAGATGATGACTACTAAGTATAGCAAAGCAGCCCCATAGAAAAAAAAAAAATTTCAACTGAGACTAATCCTGTGTTTTAGGTAAAACAGTCTGCACAGGACTGTTATGTGCAACAAGATGGGGTAAGCAGCTCCACATGGTTGTGTCTGAACACAGTGACACAGCATCATCTTAAACTCTAGATTCATACCTCACACCTTCCTACAATTATCACTGTAAACAGAGCAGTTCACTCTCTGCCTTCTATAGTTTGAAACTGCTGATGCTGTTTAACCAACTTCTGCCCTTAAATAGTATTCCATTTCTCCATAAAATATTTATATTAAGCTTCTAGCACAGGTTCCTGCTCAGGGTGTATTAAGCTCTCATGAAGAGCTGAGTCAACATGTCACGTGCTGAACCTTTTAAACTCCCTCTTTCTTCCAGGTTACATAAAACCACAAGAAAACTGGAGGACAGAGCCACACTTTTCCGTTCTCACTGAGTTAAGCCATAACTGATATTAAAGAATAACAACATGAAATAACATGAATGCAACATAAACTTCTTTTAAAAACGCTGCTCATCTCCTCAACTAAATTAAGCTCCAGCAAATGGAAGGTATTACTCCAGCATGCTCTATCCCATCCATCTCCCACTCTCCTACACATTACCAAAGTTCTGTGCCAAGTGAGATCATTCCACTGTAGCCCACACCTGCTGCATAATTGATTGTTTTGACATTAAATGTTCATGCACAGTGGCACACATCACATCATCTCTGTGACCATGGGAATGTGATCCTTGAGTCGCCAGCCTGCCAAAACTCCCACAAAAGTCAACAGCAGTTGTGCTCATGAGAAATGTGCCCAGTGTTCCTGGGTTTAAGTGGATTCCATGAATTTCATGGCCTTCAAAAAACATTGTCTGAAATTCTTCTTTACAGCCTTATTTTCCTTGAAGGGAAGCATCCACGACTTCTATGACTGAGATCATTTGAACATAACCTCATGTTTTTGCTGACATTTGGCTATCCTCACCCCCAGGCAAAACACTACAGAAATGTATATGGAAATTACTCAGCCAGTAAAGAATCTGGACAGAAATCCCAGCTGTCATATGAGAAATATAGAGAGGATTACGACTATCTCAGCCATTTATTAAAGAATACTTCCTTGATATTAAGCTAATCATGAAGACTAAAACGGTCTTGCTGATGTTTTTAAGAGGAGGCAACTGAGATGTATTTGATTTTATGTTTTTTTAATTTATCAGTATATTTGTGATAGTCCAACTGCAATGCTGAGCAAAGAAATGCACCTGGGCAGTCACACCACCCAGGAGTACCCACACCACAGCAAAATTCGGGTTGTTTGCCTTTTTTTTCCCCCCCACACTCCTAGTTATTGGACAAAACCAGAGTAACTGAATTTCCTAGACTCAGATTCAATTAAACAGCATCTTAGCTATTGCAACAAGCACAAATGCAGTTACTAGAATTAGATAAAGGTGCTTCAGCACTAGAATCCTCTCTGTTTTTACTACCTGATGTTTAGAGGCTGGACAAGTATCACACCCTGAATCACACAATCTTTGTTAATCACCCAGCACTTCATTCCACAGCAAGCTGGATACTACCAGGGAAGTCATGTGCTGCTCAAGCACTGAATTTAACTCACTGCACTGAACAGAACTGCAAAATATGTACAGCCACATATTCCATATCCAGAGCTCTGCCACTGTATGGCACACGGTAAACCCTGGAAACAATGGCATGATAAAAAAATAATAGATTAAAAATATCATCGTTTGAAATAGAATGTGTTACAATTTCAAACTGGTGAAGGATTCAATAAAATGGCTTACCACAAGAGAGCATACTTGCATATAGAAACCACTCACCAGTTAGGGAATTCCAGCAGAGGAATTTAATTTTTTTTGTTAATTAAAAGATGCAGCTAACCTGCATATCATCATTGAAACCAAGGACTTTATCAAAGTGAAAAGCCCAATTAGCATCAGTTCTCTTTGGATGTATAGGCTAACATATCCCTCATCAGCTCAATGAAAACCCACGGGTGCCTCTGCTCTCCAGAACTGCAAAACTAATAAACAATTTCATTTAATTTGAAACAGACTACACTGAAATCCAGTTTACCTCAGAGTAACAGTGGATTGCATGCTGTTCTCCAGGGCACGTGTGGAAAAGTAAGTATTAAAAATCTAATGCATGAAAAAGTACATTGAAAAGACTTGTATTTGCAAACAGAGGAGAATGGCACATTTATCAAATTTGAACACAGCATGCTCAAAATCTCTTCTGAAATGCATTAAAACATGTTTCTTTAACAGCCTATAAAGTATATAAATATTTCTCAGCTGAATTAATATGGTATCCCAAAAGCAATTTTTATTGTTAATATTACTTTTAAGAGGTTATAATGAAGTGCCAATCTGCTATCCAGTATTTCATTCTGGTTGTTTCCATCACCACCAAAATGACTGTCCAGTGTGAAAAAAACCTACAAACTGGGAAGAGATTTCATCATTTTACAGGGGAGCCTTTCATCACTAGAAGGAAAATGCCTTTCCAACTCCAGTGCTGCTTCTATGGCTGTGCTTCAATAACAGAGCTGTTACTCCACAACAGGGCTTAGTGCTACACGTTAGCTCAACCAGGTATGTTTTTGGTGCATCCTTAATTGTTGCAGAATCCAAATGCACACATTGCTTTTCCTTCAAGAAGAGGGGGAAAAAAAGCAAAAAAGCCCATCCTAGAGATGGGATTATCTCACTGTTTGGCAGGAAAGCCCCCAGTTGTTATATTAATAGGCAAGAATAGACAGAAATATGTTTTGGGTGCACTCTGCAAGTTTTATTAAAAGGGATTTACAATCAAATAAGTGGTAACAATAATGTTTCTCTACAGGTTAGACCTAATTCCTATAACTTTTAAAAAGGGACTGAGAACTAATATTTTGCTGATGCTGCCCAATAGAAACAGCAGCTTTCCAAAATTTGGGTCTAAATACAATTCTCTCTAGAGTCTCTTAAATCCTAATAACATGAGTTAATGCTTTTAAAAGGATCAGGAAAATCAGCCAGGTCACTGGGGCCAAGATCAACTGGGCCACTCCACAGAGAACTGAAAGATGTGTATTCTCTCCTGTTCTTCACCAGAAACAAAAGAAACCACATAGGGCACAGAACAGCCATGCCAAAACAGACTACAAGACACATACACAGGAGTAAGGGAGGGAGAATCATCAGAGAACCACAGAATGGTTTGGGCTGGAAGGGACCTTAAAGCCCACCTCATTCCACCCCCTGCCATACCTTCCACTAGCCCAGGTTGCTCCAAGTCCTGTCCAACCTGGCCTTGGACTCTTCCAGGGATCCAGGGGCAGCCACAGCTGCTCTGAGCTGTGCCAGGGCCTCACCACCCTCACAGGGAACAATTTCTTCTCAATATCCAATTTAAACCTACTCTCTTTCAGTTTGATGCTGTGGCTGCCTGTCCATCACTCACTCCATGCCCTTCTCCAGCTCTCCTGGAGCCCCCTGAGGCACTGGAGGGGCTCTAATGCATCCCCAGAGCCTTCTCCTCTCCAGGCTGAACAGCCCTGACTCTCTCAGCCTGTCTCACAAAGAGATGCTCCAGGCACTGCAAATCCTTCCCTTGCAGGAACCAAATTGGATCTGCCAATCGCAAGATAATAAATGTCATTCCAGGTGACTCCCAAAGCATTTGTGTCAATGTTTCCTCAAAGGTTTTGGGTCTCATTAAAACATAAAACCTCAGCCACCACTAAACACAGAAAACAGTTTCACTGAACAGTTTTGACCAGCTCTAATTAAGATATATAAACTCTTACAGTTGCACACCAGCCTGGTGTTTATATGAATAACTTAAGTATTTAATAGATACCTTCACTTTTAATTACCACAAATGTCAAGAGCTTCCTGTAGTATAAGAGCTCCCCAAATGTTTCAATGATTTTTGAGCTTTATCTGAAGTGGTTAACTTTAGGATTTTGTAATGAAACCAACCCTACAACATTTTAAAAATTAACAACTTTCGTGCCTACACATTTTCACCCTAAAACATATCCAAGGACCTCCACTGAATAATAGTGCCTCTTCTTGCACTTGACATTTATTAGTCATGATTTTAAAGTGAGGAGTATTTAATTACAAATAAAGGATCCCTGACTTTGATAACTCTCAAGGAACTGCTAGGCATGAAATAAAATATGATGCTGGAGCCTCCCCTTCAACTTTGCCATGTATATTCCTTTCATTTGATAATTCCAATAAAATAGGCTGATTGTCAAAGTCCAATTTTAGACTTAACGAAGCAGTAAAGGTTGGGGTGATGAAAAAGAAGCTGAAACAATAACAGTAAAAACATAGTCATGGACTATGACGATCCAAGAAAAATTTTCTGGCCAATTTGATTTGATTGTGTTAAACAATGACAAAGTACAGAAGCAATTAGAAACCACATCCAGTATTAGCAAGTGACTAAATGCTGGTTAATGGCATTTTATGCTTCCTGAAGACTGGCAAACTTCTACCCCACGTGTTTTAAACAAGAACTCAATTTTACCATCAGGATGGTACTTTTCCTTTTCCATTTAATTATGGCCAAATCATTTCCTGAATTTTATCTTGCTGCTGGCTTTACTATTACAAAACACTATTAATACCAGAAGGTTTTTATGAAAAGGTCGTTCACATATATTCCAGCATTGATAGTGACACAAGAAATTAATATGATCAATGAAATGAAAGAAGCTTAATGAAAGAAGACTGGTATATGATTTTGGAATAAACATATACACTTATTTTGTATATATATAAATTTTGAAACATATTAATGGAACTGCTATGGTCTGAAGGTATCCACCCCTCAAAATGAAGGCCACTTTAGCAGGACCAAAGAACCACAGAGCCAAACTGCTCTGCATGTTCTGAAGAGCTTAAAGCCCAGTTGTTGTAGCATTTTAAAATACACCAACAAAAAAGGGCTTTGAATCCACAAAAACCCCCATCACGCACACACACAAAAAAGTGCTTTATGTCAGTGTTGAGACTGACAGTTATTCACAATGGCTCAGCTGAACACTGTGGCAGGGAGTCTTTCTTGACATGAAATTAAATACACTCAGCCTTAACATTTCATAAGCATCTTTGTATTCACCAAGGGTGTATAATGCCATGGCCATGAACACACCGGAAAATGTGGAGCCAGAACAATACTTAATATAAATGCTCACAGCCAATTTCCTCAGAGCCTCAAGATAATAAAAATACACATCTGACTGCTAACACCACAAGCAAATCCAAATTACTATCATGCTTTAAATCTTCATGTGGCTGTGAAAATAAAAAGATGGGAGAATTTTCAGAAGGCACAAACAGGAGCCAGCAGCTTAAAGCACTTTCTACACTTTAACCTTCTCCTTCAGGTGCTGCAATACTCATGAAGAATCTCTCCTAGCTTACCCCCTCAGGTTTTCAGACAATTAATTACCAGGAAAAATTAATTCACAGGAGATCCTGCAACAGCTTTTCCACTTGGGTATTACTGAACACAAACAGTGAGCATCTGTCTGTACTACCTCCTGTGATTAGAAGTCAAACCTTATAGATTTTTTCTGAGTACCAAGAAAGTCATGTGTCAAGCTGTCTAACAGAAACCCAGGTTCAGCCAGAGTTCCCATGGTCAAGCTTTCATAACAAGTGCCCAAACAAGGCAAATCCTGTTCTACTGACAATCACATGACATGTGGGAATGTGTAAAGGTTGGGTCATTGCCTTTTTCACTCTGACTCTTTCAAATATTAAATTCAGGCAAAATTATCTGGCAAGAGATACAGCAAGCTTGTATTTATTGCTCAGTTTTAGTTTTGAAGATCAAATTCCTTAACGATCTAAAAAACCAAATTAAATTGTCTTTTCACACAAGTACTATCATCACATTTAAGGTAATCCAGGAAAGTTCATTCATCACACAGCAAGGAAAATAGGAACAAAAAAGCAGGACTACAGCTGGAGTGCTCTTCTATTGAAGCTTTGTGCAGTGCACGATCCTTCAAACCCTGACACAGATGCAGCAATTACAGTTCGAGTTTAACATGGCTCCTTTTACTCTGCTCTCACCTTTAAGCAAATTCCTATTTCAGCAAGGGATAGGTTCATCTTTTATCCCTCCCTTCCCCACAATGCTCAGAGATAAGAGGATTTATCAGAGGGTAGGAGAGGCATTACATTTAATGTTGGCTTAGAGCAAGCTCTCCACCCTTCTCTGGTCTCACCTTAGTCTTGCTCTAAATTGTACATTCATCCACAGAAGGGCTGCATTACTTCTGTCCTGCGACCCAGGGTAAGGGTAAGAATGGAATAAACTAAAGATGGGAGAAGGTTTCCATGGCACAGACCAATTTCAATATTCAGAGTAAAATCTTACAAGGATGAAGGAGTAACAGGCATGTATCAATCTAAAAAATGTCTGGCCACAACAGCAACGCTGCTTTTCCATGTCTCTGCTCACATAATCATGATAAATATCAGCATTTTTAAAAAGGTAAGGTTAGTTGCTTGTAATTATGTAAAAGTGCTGGACAGTGACTGCAAGATCACAGCAGACCTTGTATAAAGTGGGGTTGGTTGCTGCACATGCTAAACTCACCCGTGCTCTAAGCACTGCTGTAACAAGGAACAGAATCAATTTTCTGGCAAAAATCTAATTCTGAAATTGAGTTTCTCTGAATATTGCAGAGTATCATCTTTTCTAAGCCTCCTCCTCTTCAGCCTTCCCCCTCATGCTGACAGAATTTGGATTAAGGGTTCTGGAAATCTTTTTCCAAATGTTTACCTGGGCTTTTTTTTTTTCCTCTTTTTTCACACCAAGAACAATGAACATGCTTTTAGTAAGCTCCTTTAAATGCTAGCAATATAACTGTTTATTTTCCATTTCATTCTAGCAATATTTGCTCAATTTAACCGAGTTATAGTACTGTGCTGTAAAAGGAACAAGACTGGAATCACCAGGTACCATGCTTGTTAAACCAGAGTCAAAAAAACCTTGTCCCATTTATAGAAGAGCATTTTCAACGTTTTCCATCCCAAAAATATCAACTTTTACTTGTATCTACTGAGACAGACTGCCTAGAGAACAGCAGAAGGAGCAGCACAGCCACAGCATCAAGCAGCAACATCTGCACCCCGGCACCTTCTCACCTTTGAGTACCACCAGCTTAAAACTTGAGAAGAACCAAAGGGGAAGCAAAAGTCCCACATCCCAAAAAATAAGAGAGGGTTTTGTTTCTCTATATTTCAGAATAATCAAATGGGAGTAACTGCTGGATGTGGAGCACAGAGCCTGGAGCAGTGCTGCTTCTCACAGGTAACTGAGAAATCGCTGCAGTTGTCTGAGGGAATTTGTAGGGAAGTGTTTTCATCCAGAGGTAGCTTTGCATCACTGACACTTGCTCAGTGATAAGCAAGGGGAACTTAGCCAAGAATCAATTTAGCCTTGACTTTAACAGGAGATCCCACTCAACCAGCAAGGCCCAGTTTCTCTGTAAAAGGCTTGTCAATTATTTTTGACCAGGTCAGCCTTATTCCATAAATCAGGCCATTTAACTACTGTCTTGTTCTTGTTTCTGACTTCAAATATCAGTTCAGTTTCCCTGCATTGCCACTGCTCTGCATAAACACTGGGCAAGTTTTAAATATTACATATTATATGACCACATCCTCTCAGTGCCATTCTGGATTTTTAATTACTAACAAATATAAATAATCTATTGAAAATAATATTGTATGTCTAGCAAATTAAATATTTAACACTTATTTAAATTCAATACTTTCAAGTCCTGCAAATACTGAAATTAGTCAAGTAAAAAAATGGTTTTAAACTCATGCACTGGAAATGCACATTTTGTGCACTTCATTTCATTTTATAGTTTCTAAGAACTATCACAATTTTTAATAAACTTGTATCTGGGATTTGAAGCCAAACATTGATGCTCAAAAGGCACAAATCATTAACTAAGAGACACCCAAAGTGGAAATAAAACGTATTCCCCAGTGGTATATTGCAAATGGGCTGTAAAAATCACATTTTATTAATCCAGCTGCAATTAAACAATAACAGCTGTACATCTTGTATTGCAATGCCCCACTTTCAGGGAGATGACAAATATCCTTCATTATTCATTATATATTGCTGATTGGCAAACATTTTTCTAAGTCCAGTAGTGATGTCTCTTGGGTATGGCTGCTTCTCTTTATGATTGCAAACTGAGTTCTCCTGGTACCTTGGGGTTTGCAAACGCTACGAGTCTGTCTTCCCTCTAAGATGTTCCACATTTCAAAGGGAATGATAAATTTCTGCTGAAGCCAACAAAACTAAGCAGCACATACATATAGACAAGTATCTGCCTAACAAGTTTTTAAAGTGTTACTGACAGCTACTTACTCTTCTACAATTAATAATCACTATCACAGCATCCATCTCTTTCTTGGGAGAACATTCAGATGTTTGCCAGGTAGGAAATAAGCAGCAAAAACAAATGCTAGCTAAAATCTAGCTAGGAAATGTACACAACCACCCATTAATTTTTACAATGAAAAATAGCAGCTAACAAAATCATCCGTCTTTGGAATTCATATTACGTGCAGTAGATAAAATATGGGCATCATTCAGCTTTCACTTTTTTTTTTGCCATGTTCTAAATATTGCTCTGTAAACATTAGGGCAACTAGAAAAACATTACAGTAAGATAAAACTGGGATTATTTCTGGAAACAGACACAAAGCCACAGTAGGTCAAACAAGTATGGAATATAACAATCAAATACTGGCATTCTGCTGTGTACATCAGACCATCTTAACTACTCAGCTTCATCAGGATCCTGATGTCTCTAGCTCCAGAAAATCTGCTTTAGAATTCTCCATTTAAAATTAATTTTAATGGAAATGTTGTCTGCACCCACAACATTTTTAATTAACTTTTACTCAATTTCTGACAGGTTTTTTTTAACCATACAGTAAAGATAGGCCTGATTCCTACCTGAGACAAAGATCATACTGAGGTCTTCAGCCTCATTTTTGTCTCTCACTAGACAATAACTGCTAGATAGTTAACCTTATGTAAAGTCAGTAATCTGAAGAGCACAAAACCAACAAAAACACCTTTCATTTCACATCCTGACACTACCAAATTGAAATAGTTGAGTATGTCTGACAACAACAGCAGTACCATCCACCATGAAGGAAATTAACTCTACCCCATCCAAAAGCAGCACAGATGTGAAGCTTGGCTCATCCTTGTGTGTACTTTAGGAAATATTTACACATATACAAGTCATCAGGACTGATGCTCATCCCTCAGTGAGGCCAAAATAGCCAAAAGGGGATCCTCCACTTTTCTTGGTACCAGGGATCCATTCTGACCAGTCCTTATCAAGGCTGGGCTCTGAGAACCAAGCAGCTGGAAAATCCATTTCTCATGACTTATCGCCCTTCCCCTAGGAGCCCTTTTTCTCCTGTCCCTTCATCCAAAGGAAAAAAACCCCATGGTCTTTGTGAGAAAACAGGCAAAGGTTTGCAAAGTAAATGGATGCCTAGAAGCTCAGAAGGCTGCAGGATAGACTAGATATTTTCTGCTTAAAGTTTGTAGTTTGACAGCAATAAAAGATGGCTTTACCAGACTAGCAGCAAAACAAAGATACTCTGGAATTTAAGCAAGGTTTCTTTACAAGCAATTTTTTTTCCCCATTCCTTTACATCTTCCTAGATTAGGCAAACAAAGGCAGGCTTGTAATTTCCCGCCTGCTATTCACTGCATTTTTCTTTGCTTTCACTAACAGAATGTCTCAAATGCATCGACAACAATATCAGCTTCCTGACTTACCTACATCATCTCATATTCAGTGGGTAAGTGACAGAACACGAAAATCTGTTTTTAAAAAGCACATGGAAAGCTAGAAATGGCAAGCTGTCTTCTCCTTGTTACAGGCTTATTGTCAGAGTAGGAATTACCATTCCATCTGGAACAAAAATGCTGCTATAATAGCATTGTTTACTTATAAAATATTAGTAATCCTTATTTCTTGTCATATCACATTTTCTAGGTAAAACTTTCAGACTGACAGTTCATAATCACTACTACAGAGAATGACTTCAGAGTGTTCCTTCTACAACAGCAGAAATAATCCTTGACTTGTAGACACAAGAACTGGGTTATGAATATACACTTTCATCCCAAAATATCCGAATCTCACACTTAATCTGAAGATCTGTAAAAGTCTTGACGTAGACCTGAGCCAGGACCTTTTCTCCTGATGAAACACCTCTCCCTCTCCTTGCTGAAATTCTATGAAATCCATCAAAAAGGTCTACAGAGATGTGACAGTCTCTACTAAGCTTGCAGCTGTCTTCAAATCTCATGCACACTGTGGCATTTTCAAGGTCTGAAATGAACATTTTGAAGGTTTCCTGTTGACCCAAGGTAGCTTCACAGTGTGGTACATCTGAGGGTGGGGAGGAGGACAGCAACAGGCTGCCTGTTTGCAAAGCCTCTGAAGGGAAGAACAGGACACTTCACAGACCTGTCTGAGTGACAGGGAGAAAGGAAGGAGCAAGGAAAAAAAAGCATTTAAGAGGAAGAAAAAAAAAATCAGGGCACAACATTGATTTTTTCACTCTTTTCAGTGAATTCATTAATTCACTGACATAAAAACAGTCATCTAAGAATGTCAGATGAATGCACAGTACCAACTTTACTCACCAGCTGAGTCCCTCAAAACTGCATTTACTACTTGTTGCACAAGCTTCACTTCTTCATAACCTTACTTCTAATATGGTCTAATATGATCAAATATTTTCATCAATAGACCAGTAGCTGTCATGTGGGTGGGAATGCTGGTTTTGTGTGGTTTGATTTTTTTTTAGAAGAAATGTGCCAATAGTCATGAGTTGCCACTTCCAGACCACAACACCAAACTGACACACTTGAAGGATTTTTTTTTAAATTCTGTAATTTTGAATCCAACCCTAAACCAAATTCAGTATGGGGTACAAGAAGACATCATAAACATACTACATAAAATCTACATTAAAAGTTGTGCATTCTGAACTTGAAATCATTTGGGAAGAATGAGCAGAACCCCACTGTGTGCACACCGTTGGCAGGCGGTAGAAGCGAAAATCAGTTTCTCTCTTCTTATTCTTAATCTTCCAGTAGAGAAAAAATCTCTTAAAGGCAGGAACCATCCTTGCTTTAAGAAGGGGTCTACAGCTTGTACAGACCCTGAGTTCTGCAATCCCACCCTGGAGCAGAAAGCCCAGACACATTCACTGCCTGCCAGGTTCCCATGCCAGGTCCAGTGCTCTGCCTGCTGCTCCAGCCCAGGCTGAAAGGCACAGACTGCCCCCCAAGTACACACTCTTTCCAAAAATTTTCCCTACACAGAACTTTTACTTTCACCACAGAGTTTGCCATTACCTTGCTTGCTGCTCAGTGAAGTATTTTTAAAGGACCTCAAGCGTTACAGACACTTTCCATTAAGAGAAACGTTTGGAAACTTCAGATAAGCTCAGGGGAAAAAAAAAATCATGTAGGGCCTAAATGTAAGAACACCCAGCAGGCTCCGAGACATTAGAGCAGTGTGGGTTCCCGAATTCAGCTCTCAAAGAACCCAAATACAACAATAATGATCTTGGCACAGGGCATTTCCTGCAGATTAATGACCAGCAGGGAGGAGTTGATGGCCCACAGCGCAGCCAAGGGCCATTAACCCCAGCCAGTCATTAATCCCCAGGAAATGCCCTGTGCCAAGATCATTTTCCTATTTCAAAATGAAAAGCAGCAGAGACCATATAGGTTGTTTTGTTTTGTTTTAATGAATGATGCTATTCAACTGTTATCTCCAGGGTGTAACACCTCTGCAGGCTAACTTGCCATGGTTTAACTGGGAGAATGAGCGTGCAGAGGATGGACAAAGCACAAGACTCAAGCAGAAAACACTGGTTGTACACGAGGCTGACAGCAATTAGGGGATGGCTGCAGTCCTGTTCCTTCCTCAGAAACATGAAGTGCTGAATCACTGTGTCATGAGCAAAGATGTTGCTCTGAGCTGCATTTAATCATTCCCAACTGTGCTGCTGAGCACACTCTCAGTAATAAGACACATTTTGCCTCGTCCTTGCACAAAACGAGGATGTTGCTCTAGAGCAGTCGGTGCCATGCACTGTGTAACACTTCACTGAAGAAAAAGGGTAGTTATAATCAGTACTCTTCCTGTCACATACACCCCCTGGGAACTCATGAATCCCAAAGATCACATCCCAAAACACCCCCTATCACAATAACACAGAATAATGTCTGATTTGCATGTAGAATTTCATAGGAGGTCTCAGTTTACAGCATGTAACTATGGATTTGCATAGACACACAGTAAAAGAGAGCAGTAAATCCATGTTTACAAGCTGACCTGTCATCATAAACTTCAGTCTTCCATTAACAGGCAATCTGAGTGCTTTGCTATGGTGTTTTTAAAACATGGGTTGCAAAACAGATGGCTGGGGGGGTTCCCAGTGCAGCTCATGAGCGAAGCCAACTCCGCAGGTACAGCTGGGATCCCATAAAATAACCCTTGGATACCTTGGACTCCTGATGGAGTTCACACAGTATCCTCCAAGATTAACATTTTGAAGGTAAGAAACTTGCAGGTGGAGAGGGATTTTCCCACGGGCACCAGGTGAATAGCCATCCTTGAGATACTGAACCTTATCAATGTGCTAAAATCCATACAGCCTACCACCAAACTGCCAGGGAAGGCAGTGTGCAGGAGGAAGCACCAAATTCCCTGAAGTACAAGCTTTTAGGAACATTTTTGTATATTGACAGTATGGGGATGCAGAGAAAGGAAGTCTTATCTATAAATTTAGCATATCACTGGGTTATCATGACTGCACATCGCTGCGCCTAATTTTGTTGGTCCATAATCATGCAATTAAAGCTCCTCACTAACAGCATTATCACTGTTTTAAATACCAATATATCACCAGACTTCAGGTTAAGAGACTTTGTTCTGTAAATACCATCCTAGTGTTTTACGAATTAAATGATGTCTAGCTTGAAAAAAAAAGACACAGCAGAACAAAAGCCTTAAAAATTATTCTAAGCAAGTAGGCCCCAAGAAATTTTAGTATTGTCTTGCTTGTGAGTTGTGTCCTCTCTAACTAAACACAGCCTGCAGCTTCCTCACAAGGGGAGGCAGAGGGGCAGCCACTGATCTCTGCTCTCTGGTGAAAGGCGACAGAACCCAAAGGAATGGCATGGAGCTGAGGTAGGGGAGGTTTAGGCTGGATTTTAGGAAAAGGTTCTTTCCCCAGAGGGTATTTGGACATTGGGTCACAGCCCCCAGCGTGACAGAGCTCAAGAAGTGTTTGGCAAATACTCTCAGGCACAGGGTGGGATTGTTGGGGTGTCTGTGCAGGGCCAGGAGTTGGACTCTGATCCTTGTGGGGCCCTTCCAACTCAGGATATTCTATAATTCTGTAAACAATTCAAATAGTCCTAAATAAATAAACATTTCCTTTTTCTCAGAAGCTCATCTTCTTACTCCTCCACTCTGGCAGCCACAAATTCACCTGCTTAGTGCCTGTGAAAGACTATTGCTCAGATTTTTAACCCGAGTATCTCCCTGGCACAGTCCCTTCCTAATCCTCTGTGAAGTGTCACTTTCAAAGACAAGGCCACAGGAAAATGGATTTTTCTGTACTAGGGAAGAATTTACCCATGTTTTTATTTAGCGAGAAACAACTGTGTGTGGTTACCTGCTCCTACAGAAGCTAACAAGAATCCCCCCTATCCAAAGAAAGGAGCACACACAGTACTTTGGAATATTGGGCTCTCATCAAGTCCATATGTGAGCAGAGGGGAATGATCCCAGCACTCTTTAACAAGTGTTTGTGGTCCTTTGGTTATACCTAATTTACTGGAAATAAAAATAAATTATGAAATGGTTCAGGAGGGACTGTGTAAAACCAGCAGTGCTTTTCAGGAATTTGTTGCCTAGCTGCCATAAAGGTCAGCTGCTCTCACCTGTTGATTAGTTTGATCCATTTATCCCCACAATGAAAAGCAGAGCTGAAGGGTTTTCTGCATTAAGTGAGCAGCACATCAAAACCCAGAGAGCATTAACAGACACCAGATTATCCACTCTGTTTGTCCACAGAGTGCAGCAGTGCTCCAGAAAGCAATACAAATAATACACAGAACTAATTCAGCTCCTTGTCCACAGGAGTATCCACATGTCACAGCAAACCAGACACGTGCTCCAGGCTTTGAGCCTCTTGCCCCAGTCTCCTACAGATTTATCAAGTTGGGAAAACAGAAAGGGAAAGGTGAAAAAGTACATTATGATGAATGAAAGAGACCAATCTAATAGAATGGAGAGGGAAATATGTTTATTTATGATGATACAAATCTAGCAAAACTTCACTGATTTTGGAAAAATCACTAACCCAAACTGCATTATTTGTTAGTACACAGTATTCAGCCAGAAAAGGTGAACTGAATAATTTTGATTAAATTTGAAATTTTAGCCTTAGTATTAAATTGAAGATATTAACTGAACATATTAGATATTAATACAGACAAGTGTTTCACAATAACCAATCACTATTTAGCATGGACTTTCTGCCCTAAGTTTTTGTAATCAATACTCTCAAGCCTCAATAGAAACAGCTCTTTTTAGAAAATACAATGGTCCCAAGTAAGAAACCAGTTATTGCTTCACTATGTAATCAGATCCCTCCCCTTGGTGTGCACAAGCAACACTTGAATTCTGTCAGTCCCATGTATTGGATTTTCTGGTCAAAATTAGAGAACACTTCAATAATCTCAACAGCTGACAGAACAGCGGACAGAGCAAAGTTTAAATATTTATTCTTTCAGCAAAATCTTTGAATTTAGTGCAAAAAATCTTTTCAACATGAAAACAATTCTTTCTTTGCTAATTGTGGGATCTTCAGTTGTTGGCAATCTTTATTTGTGCTACAGCATTCTGAACACAAGCAAGTTTTTAAAAATCCGTGCAAAATTTTTAAAAATTTGCTCAAGAAGTTAGGAGCCTAAATTCCGGATTAAATTTAAAAAACATGTGTGTGCATATATATATATATATATATATATTCCCTTGACGTCATTCTTGAAGCTCCTCTGATGGTATAAAAATAAAAGGGAACAATTCTAAAAGAGCTCAAGATCTGCTCTGACCTCTCTACTGAGCAGCCTCCCAAGTCACCCTCAAATTCAGGAAAGGTTACCGGTTGTGCCAGTTGGCAAGTGTGCAAAGGCCTCGCAGGTGTTTGGGGCACAGGTACTTTGGGGACAGGTTTTCTATCCAGACATAACAGGCTTTTGTCCTTTAGCCTGAAGTTGAGAGACAACAAGAGAGGGTTTTTTCTCAGGGTAAAAAGAAAACCACTTACACAGAAAATAGAAAATCACTTACATAGAAAACAGAAGAAACCTGATTTTCTCATATATATCTGGAGAGGCTTTTAAGAGTTCTACGAGCTTTTCAAGAAAAGATGTTTTCTTAAATATTACCTGTTCTTGACTATTGGTAGTTCAGTTCTAAGCCTGAATGGGACCAACCAGTTCAACAACGATCACTGCAATTTACAGAAAAGTGAAGAGATTATTCTCCAAACTAACAAGGAAGACACGCAGACAGAATTCAACCCTCTACACAACTACTACAAAGGCACATTGTCCTGCCTGCAGCTTTTACTTTGAAGGTCAAATATTCTCCAAGTCATCAAAGAAATTGCTCTTCAAAAGGTGAGAATAACAGTCTCTGTGTACAGAAATGTTCTGCCCAGCTATTTTGTGCAGAGAGTCCCAATGATAGCCTTTTCCATCCCTAGCTGGGAACTGCAGGCCAAATGTCATGCTAAGATAATAACTGGTTGATTTAAAAATACCAAGAAGCAGCTTGAAAGTGGAAAACAACTTCCAGAGGATGAAGAAATGGCAGCGTTTCCATACAACTGCAGACCCAGATGATTTAGGGAGAGAACAAATGATTTGCACTATCTTTCTTCCTCTAATTTATCAATCTGTAATTACTGCCATTGTCATAATAATTCGTATTGGTTGTAATTTGTCCAATTAAGGAAGAGGCAGATGCTAAAACCCAAATTAGATAATTACAAGTGTTACTGATGTGTATGCTCCAGTCAGTCATGGTCCTTAGAGTGGACAGCTTCTCTTCACCTCTGTGGAGGCAGAATTCCACATCCTTCTAACGTTTTTCCACATAAACAAACGCTAAATAAACACTAATCAAGATGCAAAAAAAGCTGCCAACTACTGACATTTTACCATTGTGTCAATGTTAACAATGCTGACTCCTAATATACAATTCTCTTGAGCAGTTAAGAAAAGTTAAAACATCAGGAAAAAAAAAATTAAAAATTAGGACCATACTGACCCAAGCATTTCCACTAAGGTTCCACAGTTTTCCCTGAGCAGTTTTCATCTCTGACCATGGAACTCAAAGTTTTCACATCACCCTTGGGGTGTTGGCTCTCAGGTATGGCTGACACAGGCATTCCTACACTCAGGTGCAGGTTTTTCGTGGGAGCACAATAAAATGCTTCCAAGCCTACTCCTCAGCACTTCTCCATACGAACACTGCCACAACCCATTCACATCTCTTAAAATTCTCATTTGCATTACTGATACAGGTTTATTTAGCAAGGATGAATGCATGCTTGAACTCTCCCTGATCTTACATCCCTGCTGACCTCCAGAAGATCCTGGTCATCTTTTCACTTTCACCTCTGCTATGAAAAGCAGAAAAGCTCAAAGACTCTTTTTCCTCTCAATCTCACCCTGATTACTGAGCACACAGGAAAATTCTGGGTCTGCACACTCTTGTTTACAGCTCAGAGTTCTCTAAAATCATCTGGGATGTTCTCTTCCTTTCTCCACCCACAATTAAGAGGGAGCCAATGCAATATCCCTCACTCCTCCTGTATTTCCACAGTGAAATGACTCATTTTAGAGCAAAATTTTTTCTCCAAACCAGATCATGCAGAAGAGGAGTGCTGTTCTCCCAGTGCTGCTGTTAGAAACAGACTGAAATAGGACTGAAGGACTTCCTGTGGTCACAGTATGTTGAGGTTTCTATCATTCTTAGCTGGTCTTTTAAAATACCTTTTCAGATATTTCACATCTCCCCCCAGTTAAGTTTTATAAATAACTCCATCCTACAAAGCAGAAATTCAGATTTTTGGAAGTTCAGCAGCTCAGAGGCATTTGTTACTCATTGGTTCGTTGGATTGGTTTGGGGCTTTTTTGTAATCCATCCTAAATACATGGATAATTCCATTACTTAACACCCTTTTTTCTCACTGTAGGGGAAAAGGTCATCACATATTTTGTCCTGAAATATTTTCATTATGTGTCATTTTTACTCCATAAGTGAAGCAGTTAAAGAGCCCTGCAGGAAGACACCACTGACTTTATTTACTTTCTTATTTATTGTGCAGCAGCCAGACACATGCCTGTTTGCACTGCTCCTGAGAGCTGTTCCTGCTAAAAGGTAATCTAATTGAGCCAGAGCCTTCAACACATCAAGCAGATAGCTATAAATAATGCAAAGATGCTGAATTTAGTGGAGCCATCACCGAAAACATTCACACCAGTCAGTCCAACTTGTTACAACCTCTAGTCCGAGTCACGCTATTCACATCTTTACAGCCAACTCAGGAAATTCGAGATTCATTCATCAATGCAGCAAATTCCTCTTTGTCCATCTGTAAAGCAAATACTGTGTGCACTTGTAAATCCCCTAAAGTTCTGTTTCTACTTACACTGCTTTGAAAGCTCCTGCTGAATACATAAACTGGGAAGTACCGGTTATTCAGAAAAAAACCAAAACAAACCAAGAAAAACAACAACAAAAAACCTCCACCAAAACAAAACAAACCAACCACACAAAAAAACCCCCACAAAACCAGATGAACCTGTGCATTTATTATACTTCAGATTATCACATGAATGTTCAAAGAATGAGATTTTTTTCTTTTTTAACACAGAGATCGCAGCAGTGTATGATACAGGAAAGGATTTGTTTGCTTCAGTGCTAACTTCCCAGGCTGCTGTCTCTCAGCTGCTCAGTGTGGCTTCTTGTCTAGAAATTCTGGTTTTAGGGGGGAAAATAAAAATCTGATGAAAAAGGACAAAAACTGGGACTTCGATTTTTCCACTTTAGCTAATAATAAAGTCTGCAGGTTTACATTCCCCATTTCTTTACCACTTTCTTCTCCTATTTATATGTGTGTCTCTGTAGCACACTTTTAACAGTGGCAAACAGCCCTACAAAATTTAGCTAGCATGTCAGAGTTACTTCTGATTTTATCTTTAAACAGATTTCAAGAGCAATCTTTTCATTTGAACAAAAGCTTGCTTAGATCCCTTGCAGAGAAAAAGCCCAAAGAGTCACACATCGTTCTTCGCTTTCAAAAGACGTTATAAACATATAAAGATAGTTTGTTTTTAAAAAAGAAACACTATAGGAGCCATTTAAAACCATTTCACTGCTTTTTAAAATGTATGTTTTCATAATCTGCTGCTTGTACAGAAAGCTTACACGGAAAAGAAAGTGGAAAATCAAGTCATAAACACCAAATCTTTCAGGTTTCCACCAGCTACAGAACAAAAACAGCCTTAAGTCGTCAACCACCATTTACCCCCGGGTTTGTTTTAAAGGAAGTTTGGGATTCGTACTTTCAGTCAACTCAAGCACTAATCATCTCAAAGAAAAACTACAGATACATTAAGCAGGCTCCATCTCTAACCTCTACCCTGTAGCAGAAGCAGCCAGAAGTAAACCTCTGGGACAAGGTATTAGTCTACCTCTCGGCTTCAAGCAAGCCCACAAAAAAATGAGATTTATGGGAGCTGGGAAAGCACTGACAAAAAAGACTAGCAGGAATGGCAACACTGGGAAAAATAACACAGGAGATAGAGACAGCTGATGCAAGTCACTCTTCCTTTTACAAAGTAAGAGAAGCTTCTCATTAACTTCTGAATTGCAGTTATCACATAAACACAAATAAATTTATTTCAAATATTTTTTGTTTTTCCATTCCTATAATTACACAGTTGTTTGACACACCATATATTGCCCTACATGAGTTTTCCTCTCTCAAAAACAAATTTGTCACTCTCCCCTTTATTTTTTTTGAAATTACCAAGTTTGTTGCTATTTGGGAACAGTACTGACATTATTTTACCATTTGGGAAACAATCCATAGAAATAATTAATCCTAATATCACTTTCAAGTGACATAAAACACAGCTCCAAGTGTAGCCAAATCCTCACACTGAGGGAAGCAGTGCCAGCCTTGCTTTGTACACCCACTATAAAGCATCCCAGAATGCCACTCCATGCAAGGTAAGAAGAAAAATTTGGCCTCTGTTAATTAATATGTGTTTATATTTATTTATGCATATACGTATCCTATATGTACTGTATTTTTGAAGGAATGCAAGGCAACATGGATTAAGAAAGAACATGAAATTGGTTAAAAAAAAGAGAGAAAAACTGAATAACTGACGGCTGTCTGCACAATGCCCACTTGCTTTGATAGTAGATAGTATCCCTTAGATAGAAGTAATCTGCATATTAATTAAGCCATGACTGAAGTGAATTTTGCCTGCCATAGATGGCTTCCCCAGCAACTGCTCTGTGCTTGTTTTCCCTGCCATAAACTATGCTCGTATGCTGCTGTAAGTTACACTGCAACTAAACAAAAATCTGCTCAAGGGGAAGAATGGCAAGTGCTTGGCTTTCAAGGAAAAAGAAAAGCCTTGCAAGAAAGTTTTCTAGGCCATTCTAGAAGAAAGCTTCTGAAAGGGCAAAATTAAGGGACAAAATGAGGAAATAAATGTAGATAATTCTAAACAAAGAACATCCACACAATAAACACCTACAAAACATTTTTTCAACTACTTCTAATGGGGTTTGTTTATTTGCTTTTGCTTATTCTTTTTACATACTTAATACACATTTACTGAATTATGCATTTTATTTCTTACAGTGAGGTATGAGTCTTCTCTAACCTTTTTCTTGAGCTGTAACTAAAGTGCATCTCAAGTGGTTTTGTCACAGTTTTCACACATTATGAAGTTCTGGTAGTCATATGAATTCTGCTAATATTTAGCTAGGAATACACAACATAAAATTATTTCAGTATGAATCACGCCTTAGCACTCCACGTAAACATCCCTGATGTTTCACATTTACATCCTCTACTTATGGCTCTTAAGCTGCCAAGCATATGGTTTTAGACAAGATTAGAGACAGATTTAGAGAGACACAGGGTACATCTATCTACACCACCTCACACCAGTATTACTTAATACCAGAGATACTGAAGGAAAAAATAACCAAGTTTCAGCTAGAAAATAATATGCCTTCATTAGAGTACCCAGAGAGGCTCACAACCAACCCCTGTGAGGTTCCTCATGCACCTGGTGACACACAAACCACTGTTTAGCAGGGTGGGAGAAAAATGGGAGTGTGGAATGGCCCTCCAGGACCTGCTCATGACCCAGCACAGCCTGGCAGCCCCAAGCACCACCCCGAGGATGGGCAGGGAGCTGTGCTGGAGACTTGCACACCTCCCAGAAAACTGGCCAGGTGTAGCACAGAGCCCTGAGCTGATACCCCTGCAGAACACAGGTCTTACTCCCAGGAGTGGTGACAGGGTTTGGGAACTCCCAGCCCACAGCAGGCTTTGTATTTGCATGTCCTCTCTGCAAAATACTGAGAGGTACATACAGCTGGGACACTGGACACAGGAGGCTTCAGATAAACCTTTGTAAACATCACACCTGCAGACTGACCAGCATGGCCATGCAAAGCACTTTCTAAATATTTCAGAGGATACTGAGTCGATTAAAATACAAACTAAGACTCGGTTCTATGTAGCACGTGGGAAAAGTCCCTCCTGCTGCCCCTCAAAGAGCTTTTTTTACAGCTTTTCCCACCAGGGTCACACATCTGCCTGCCAGATGCTGAGCAAGTGCTCTGACAGTGTCTCCTCACCCTGTGCCTGGAGGAAGGTCCTCTCACCACAGCAGCAAGGGCTTTGTTACAAATTTGGGTGAATCCTCAGACACTGGCTCTTGCCAGTGACCAATTGGTTTTCTCTCCAAAGATTTTCCTTGTTTTCCTGGGCAGCCAAAGCAAACCTTGGCAGTGTGTCAGGGGTTTCCTTCCCTGTGTGCAAATAGCGCCCCAGTTAATCATTATCTATCCCGGTAAAAAGTTACAGTTTCAGCAGCACCAGCAGAGAGAAAAGGAGGGTATTTGACATAAAAAGAGGATCTTAAACGTTCAGAAATAACATGTAGGGTTCAAGGAAGCCATAATGTTAAACCTACCAACAGTTTTTAACCTATTTAGACTTGAAAAGCACTGTACTGGCACTCAGCCCTGCTGACCCCAATGGCTTAATTTCCTTTCAGTGCTGCTCCTGTCCCCCACTGCCCAAACAGCATACCTGGATTTCACAGCCCTGGGCAAGAAGCAGAAAAAAGCCAAGCAGCCACTGAAGCACTCCTAAGCTAGAAACCCTTTGTATCGTTGAAATTTCTAACAAGTCACCACAAATCCAGGTAACTTTAATACATGCAGAAAACGTGGCAGTACTGTAACACAAAATTAACCAGTTGTTTTGTTGATCACATAGAAAATGATCATCATTAAATCAGCAGGCATTACCCAGAGTTCTCATCATCCTGTGAGCAGGTGGCAGCAGGTAACACAGCCTGAGTGATCTGATTCAGCTCAGTTATTTTTTTATTCCCCTTGAGGCTTCTTAGCAGCAGCTCAACAGGGTTTAAGAGAGCAGGGACACACAATTTCCAGAACACCACACTTTGAATCTGTTCCGGAATGAATAATTGGATGGAAGTTTAGAAAATGAAAAACACCCAGCCAGCCTCATAGATCCGTAATTGAATGCCCCACAATGGCACAAGTTGGGCAAGTCAGCCATAAATTTTTACACCTTAAGCTTTCAAGTGGCAGAATGGAGACTTGGAAGATATGTCTGGTTCAATCTATCCATCAGGCAGCTACAAGTTGCATTTGTCTAACACACCAGGAAGATTCAGCCCAATGAGACAGTAAATTGTTGCCACTCTAAAACTCTAAAGCAGCACCAGAATCAACACTGTCCCTTGTGTGGTGCCCACCACTTTCCTTGCTAAATCCTGAGCTCTCAGCATTCATTCCCTTATCACCAAGCACAACAAACATCCAGTGCTGCCAGAGCACACAGAGCAGCACTCCTGGTGTGCAAAATAAAACATTTCACCAACCTACACCTGGAGATTTATGAAAATCAGTGTCAGAGTGTCACTGCAAAATGTCTCTTTCATTGTTCCTTTCCCTGTTCCTGTATCCCTGGATACAGGAGTCAATTATTCACAGGGTTTTGTTCAATCCCACTGCCCAGCCTCTCAGCAGAGGCACGCTGTACCCTACAGCACTCTCTTCTCTGCAAGTCAAGAGTTTTCCTTCATCTGCCACTACCAACCAGAAAGCATTACTTTGTTCTAACGATATTAATGTCCAGGGCAACTGTATTTCTGTACTGATTTCCCCAACAACTCTAAATAATATTGCCCTATTAATAAAACACTCATAAGGCTAAATGCATCTTCCTTAGGCTAACAGTTACAATGATTACTACTATCTACAGATCCATACACCAATTACACTTTATTAAGCACAAGAGTTATTATACAAGCAGCTCTAGAGAAAAATAATTTCCTTCACCTAATTATTGAAGGAAGCAAAACCAAACCAACCACAAACAAAAAAAAAATCCTCCAAAACAAAAAAAACCCACCAAAACCACTTCAGTGTTCCTATATGCAGGTTTTTTTATAGACTTGAATCACAGAATCATTAGGTTGGAAGGAACCTATGGATATCATCCAATCCAACCTCCCCCACCAAGGCTCTTGCTGCGGGTTACTATAGCCTACCAACCAAGGAGCACAAGCACACTGACAAAGTCTGACATTGAATTGTTTTACAACAGAAAATTAGTATTAGAAAATAACCTGATCGGTCACCGGTGACTTTTGGCACCCTGTAATGATTTTATTTATGACCATGATTTCATTACTAAACCTAAATTAAACAAATTACTTTCTAATTACCTGTGGTATGAACAGTTTTGATCCTCTCCTGTGCCATCCCCTGGGCTGATCACTCTTTGTACAAGCAGAGGTGAAGATGCTCACCAAGAGCATCCTCTTATCTGCTTTGAAATTTCCCAGCCATCCTCATCCAAAAATGCATGGCCCACCTGTGCTCCTCTGCAGAAGGGGCTTAGTGCCCGTGTTCTCTTAAGCTTAAATGTTCTACTAATCAGGCACTAAAGAGTTATGTCCAGGCTGATTACAGGTCATTAACAAACATGAATTGCATTCACAGAGATGAGTTACTGAACTCCAGCATGATCAGTATTACAGCTAGAACAGATCTGTCCTTCTGTAAGGACAGGCCACAGTTTTGACCCTTTACCCTGTAAAATCTTCCAGGCATTGTCACCTCTTTGGCAGCTATCTTTATAACCAGTATTATGTTAAAGAGCCAAAACCCTACCAGAAATCATCCAGAGTTTTATTAAATAATGCAATTTTACAAATTACTTCTTTTTAAATCTCTGAAACATGTTTCTCAATGATTTTTTTCCTTTTAATCTGAAGAAGAGTCAATTATTACATCAAAAAGAAGGCTAATGTGAAAATTAAAATGGAAAAAGTAATTTAAACAGGAAACTGGCAAAAAAAAAAGAGTTGTAGGTGGTAATGGATTACATTCCATTTGTTTCCTATTAGTTAAAAGGAGATATGGAGACCTCAACTTTAACAAAACTACATATTCTGAGTGGTCGGTGGGAATAGAAATCAACCTTTTGGCCTAAATCTCTGCTGAGAACCAGGAATGTTGGAAGCTCACTCAAACACTAGCAGCACTAAAAGGAAAAGGTTTCCTGCATGGGGATATAATCACTTGAATTTTTTTCCTCATTTTTTTAAATTGTTCTTTGGTCACTAAGACATACAAAACCACTTACCTCTCCAAAAGCCTTAAAATCTTAGAAGTTCTGAAATATTTGGGTCTTTGAATAGAAAATGAATAGCAGTATTTTAACAGACAGAAAGCCAATCATACACAGTAACTGAATCTGCTGGATCAATTGCACAGATTGGTCATTAATCAGAAGAATACATCTATTGTCATGCTCATAGGATTCTAATAGAGACAAAAATAAATAACAGGCTGTGCAAGGATCTTGATTAATTACCCTTTTCACTGACATTTCCTCCAATACAAATTTTATTTGATGCCTTTCAATAAAGCCCTCCATCAGCATGGTAGTGCTTTCATTCTTGCATTTTTGATGGAACTCCTCAGTGAAATGAGTATTATGCCTTTATTTTAAATAGTTCTCCTCCAAAAAACTGCAGAGCAGCAGAGAGAAGCACAGTGGCTTTGGCACCATCACCGCAAGAGAATTAAAAGTTCCTTGATGGTGTAAAAAGACTTAATGAGGCACTGTCAAGTTAAATTGTTTTTATGAGGAAGGAGTGTTACACTGAAAGGCCCAAGTTTATGGTCATGGCTTGAGGAACAACCAGTTGTATCCTTTGAGCCTTCTCAGAATTGCTTGGATTTACATATTTTTTTCTTTAAAAGGTTTGTTTTTTTTCTTTTGAGGGTTGGGTTTGTTCTTTTGTTTTTAATGTTATTATTACTCCAAAATTTAGACTCAGGAAAAAGTCATTTTGTTGCATTATCACAACGAATACCCAGCAGTGTTCTTAAGGAAACTAGTCAACTCAGAGAACACTTGCAGATGTTGAGAGTGTTTTGAGAGATTTCTATCAAAGTTTTGGCTTTTGCAGAAATCCTTTTCATATAGGTCAGTTCTTTGCATTTCCCTTGACACAGGGCAATTTAAAACGTTTAACTCATCCTACAGCAAGTTCTTAATTATTCAACAGCTGAATAAAGCACATTTTGTACATACCAGTGCATCTGCAGCAGTCAACCAGATAAGATCTAAGTTTTGAGAGATGGTGTGAATTCCACATTACCAGAAATGGTTTTTTCTGGGCTTTTAGGGTTTGTTTTGTGTTGTTGTTTGGTTTTGTTTTTTTCACTTGCTTTATTTCAGCCACTTGCTAGCAAGTAACAAGGGGCTGAAAACACATTCCATAACCATCTCTGTCTGTTTCTGGAACAGGACACAACTCACTCTCCCTATCAGAAGGGAAGGGTGCTCCTGGAGATGGTCGTGGTTTTGACACCAAAAAGCATCATAAATACTCACACATATCATCATTCTTCAGTTGAAAGAGAGGCATCATACCAGGAACACTGCTAACAAAAGCAGACAAGCCAAGCAGCACAGCACAGTCCTACCACAGCAAAACAAGATTTCACTTCAGCAAGACAAGGGCTGGATTGCCAAACAAGAGCAAGCAATTCTGGCACAGAAGTCCACTGCTTATAGAAGAACAGATCCCACCCAGAGAAACAGGTTTTAGCAAATAGAGAAGGGTTTAGGATATCAAGAGAAAACCTTTCTGATATTCCAACTTTTAGCATGAGCTTCCACAGTAGTTTCCTCAGACCTAGACAATTACTTCTTCGCCTATTTTTTCCAGCCTGCTGCATATCAGAAATTCTATTTTTACTATTCAATTATAAATGTGACAAAGAAGTATGGCCTGACAAAACTGTATGGACCTGGGTATTACACAACCCTTTATAAACACCACTCCAAGTATACTAGACATTAAGCAGGTGAATAACTTCTATTTAGTTTCACTGACAACCACGAGGATTACTGGGCTCAAAATTAAACACTGCTTAAGAGCTTTTCTCATTGCAGCTAAATAAGAGTTACTATCATGACCAAAAAGCCTCCACAGCCTCCTGCTTTCTTCCTGATATGAGACTTTTTTTATAGCAAAATAAGCAAAAACTGCTGCAATTTAACAAAAGTTTCACATGCTTTAAACTGGATTAATGTCACTGGGGGGAAAAATTCACAAAGCAAATAATTCATACAGTATAACATCATTTCAGAAGCGTTTGCCTCCAAATGAAAGTGTGCCACTGCACCAACAAACAACTTCACAGTTGGTTGGGTTAGAAGAGTCCTTAGATCTCACTGAGTTCCACCACCCTGCCGTGGGCAGGGATCTCTCCCAGCAGACCAGGATTCCAAGAGGACCAGGGTTTGTGAATTGAGGCTGCTCCTCTCTGTCTACAGAAGGTCTCAACCCACTCAGCATTCCCAGGTGGGTGGTCTCGAGCAGACCCTGAGTGTAAATCAGCAGTGAACCTGACTTACTTGGTGAACAGAACACCCTCCTTTAAGATCCACAAATCTTGCACTGCAGTTGATAACAGGGGCAGACACAGCTCAGAAGTCTGACAGCTTTTGCTAAAAGTCACTTGTTAATGCATACTCCATTTTATCTGACTTTTCCTTTTTTAAATGTAAAGAAGTACAGGAGATTTTCACCTTACCCCTGGGTAAACAGATCATTGTTTCTAACTGTTCTGCAAAAGTAAATTCTGAGTGCAACCATAAGCATCAAGAATATTTAATTTAGGCAGAGTTGAACTGCCTGATATGAGATAAGCTTGATGAAACAACTGACACAGATAAGAGCAATATTATTTTGGTCAGTGGCATAAGGAAACTGTCAAGAGAATTAATCAGCCCAGTGTATTTATTGTAAGGGAGAACCAAGCTGCATTTGTATTCATTCCTTTATTCCTTGAAGCAAGTTGCAGGCTAAAATCCCAGGTCAGGAAGAGGCCGAGACACTTGGACTGCCATGGATGAGAGGACCATGAAACCTGTCCTTGGGGACAGCACAGCAGCCTTGACACCAGCTCTGCAATACAGGGACACAAGCCAAAATAACCACTTGCACAGCTCAGGTAAGTTGATCACTGCATGCTAAACATTCCTAACTCCTCTCTTCAGACTACCAGAAACACGTGACTTCAGCACAAATGTAGAATTGGATGACAGAAATCACTTTCCATGCCATTTCAATCATGGTGCTGGTAAATACACAAGACCAAGGCCCTGATCATTCAAACCCTTTTTTTTTTTTTTCCAAACACTGAACAATTCAATTTGTATCATTCAGCAGGGCAGAAACACACTTTTCCTCCAGCCAAAAGACACTTCCACCCATGAGGATCCTTCAGAGGTCCCTTCTCAGGAGAGGAAACCTCCCTGCTCAGCTCTGCTCCACATTTTCTCGGGAGTGACAAATACAAAACTATACTTTTGGTAGCCATTGAGTTTCCAGTGACAGCCACGTAAGCCCAGTATATTCAGGGACAAAAAGCAGCTGCAAAAACATTGACCTGCTACAGGAAGGGCAAAATGATTTGTTCCCGTAACAGAATTAGGCTCCATCCTACTTCCCAGCACCTTTAAGTAATGCAGGGCACATTTTTTTTTCCTCCCTGTAGGAATGACCAATGTGTAATGTGGCCAGAAATGTTTTCTGCTATTCTAACTGCATTTTCTTTCTTACCTCACACAACACTTTGTCCGGAAGGGATGGATAAATATTTGACATGGCATCATTCCCAATGCTCCCCCACAGCCTAAAGGTTTTTAAAGGATTAAATGTTTTGTTTTCCTGTGTAATAATTATTGAAAAAGGCTGGGGTTTTTTCCTGCTTCTGTATTCATTTTAATTACAAAACAAATTACGTAATTCAACACAAACAAAAATCCTCTGACGTTATTTTACTGGTTCTCCCAGCGAGGATTTGAGTAAGAACAGGATCACAGCTAATGAATTCAGCACTAAAACCCTCATATAATCTTTCTGAATACCCACAAACTTCCATATGGAGTAAAAATAACTCATTTTTATTATTGCTTTCTGACACAATTAGGAGGAATATAAACGAAGACACAGACTAAAAAATAACAGGAGTATTATGAAAATATATCAAGCGGGTGATGCGACGCTAGGATGGCAAGAAGCAGTATGAGATGAAAGCAGTGTAAAAACATAGCTTTGTTTCAATTAGTGACAAAGTTTGTGCAGTGTACTTAAAACTAGTTACAGAACTGTGTGGTACTGAAATAAAGATTTCAAATCTGCTGGGCCTGCAATCTGTCACAGGCTAAACTTGAGACCAAAGATTTGCAGCTTTTTTCTCTTTGTCGGCCCATTAGTAACACCCCACAGAATAAAAATGTCTAAGTGAGAAAAAAGCATAATTTTTTTACAGTAATAGCTCTATCGTAGTTGAATATAACGCATTTCCATGCTTTCAGTCAGAAATCGCTGAATGGTTGGAAGAGACCTTAAAGCTCATCTCATTCCAAGCCCCCCACCATGGGCAGGGACACCTTCCACTGCTCAGAGCTCCATCCGAGCACCTTCAACCTGTAGAATGAAACAGGAGAAAAAGGAAGAGCTTGGAATTGTGAGCATGGTGAGGATGAGACACTGGTGAGACAGGGAAAGAGCATTCAGTCAGCTTGCAAGCTGAGAAATTTAGTTAATTACAGAATTGTAGAATACACTGAGTTGGAAGAGACCCTCAAGGATCACAGAGTCCAACTCCTGGCCCTGCACAGGACACACCCTGTGCCTGAGAGCCTTGTCCAAACACTTCTTGAACTCTGTCAGGCTTGAGGATGTGACCACCTCCCTGGGAGCCTGTTCAGTGCCCAACCACCCTCTGGGTGAAAAATCCTTCCCTAATATCCAGCCTAAAACCTCCCCTGACTCAGCTCCATGCCATTCCCTCAGCTCCTATCACCAATCCCCAGGGCAAAGGGATCAGTGTCTGCCCCTCCTCTTCCTCTTCCCCTCATGAGGAAGCTGCAGACCCTGATGAGGTCTGACCTCTGTGTCCAGGATGAACAGACCAAGTGACCTCAGCCACTCCTGGTATGGCTTCTCCTCCAAACCCTTCCCCATCTTCACAGGCTCCTTTGGACACTCTCTGATAACTCTGTACCTCTCATTTTGTGATGCCCAGATGACACAATGCTCAATTCTCTGTCTGGAAAGCTTAAGGCAGCAAGGCTCTGGGTGTCCTCAGCCCCAGCTTTCCTTCCCTTCTTCCCCCACACAAACACAGAGTCACCTCTGTCACCTCTGGATAGGGGGATGGCTCAAAATCAGTATTAACATCAGATGTTCATACTGCTTTTACACACTACTATGGCTCTTGTTACTCATCTGAGGACTACATTAGAAATTTCTTCCCTGAAATGGTTTTAGGCTTTACCCTGGAATTAACTGTCTCCATAAAAAAAGGAAGCATTAAAAAAACATTTAACAGCTGGATACAACATCTGCCTTTCCTAAGTCATTAGTACTTAACAGTTAATTTATGAGAGTACAAGGTTACAGAGACTGACAAAAGAATCACACTTCTCTCTAATTTAAACCTTTTCTGTCAAGTGTCCCTGTTGTCCTCTTTTTCTCATTTTTTAAATACAAGGTATTCCAAAGGGAAAAAGCCATCAACTCTTCAATATTTCAGCAGCTTTGTCACAATAACAGGCCATTTTTCCTTGGACTCCAATTTATGGAGTGATACGATTTCATATAGTATTTTCAGACCTTAGATTCATGCTTGCAAGGTTTAAAATATGGATCTGGAAAGTTAAAAAATAAGTAAGAGGAGCACAAAAAACTGTATCTCATGCAATATACACGACCTCCTTCTTAAACACCAAAACTTAAGGCAATCTCAAGATTTCTTTGGGATATGGTATTTTCTCAGGATGTACGAGAGGCAGGCAGCACTTCATCCCACGCACTGGTTTCCTTGCTTTGAACACCTGGACTGATCACATAGTGGCACCCAGCCTTCATTACCAAAAATTACAAACCACTTGACAATTCATCAATGGTTTAGGAGTATCAACTAAGTTTTTACTCATTAACAGACTTTAATAGTCAGCATCCATTTTCATATGAAAATTATCATCAAAATCCATGAGGCTGCATAAAAAGGTGAAATGACTCTTGCTTTCAAATTAGCATAATTTTATGAAGAATAAAAAACTGAGCCTGAAAAGTGCAATTTAAGAATATAACCAAAAAATAATTATTTTGAAACAGTCCAATTATACACTCAACAGGGAAGCATTGGTTCCAATTTAGAATGGACCATCTCTGTTGTCAAGATCAAAATATAATACTACTGTTGAAACTCCCTCCCTGCCAAAAGTAGGAAATTCAAGTCTTTTCATTTCATGGTTTGAAATCTAAGTTTAAAAGTGGTTTGTATTTTTCTACCCTTAATCCAAGTTCTAATTACACTGAGGTAGGCTGATACCTTTTACAGGTATTTCCTTTATCAGGGATTGTTAAGAAAATATTCTTTCAAGAAGGATATTGGCATGTAGGTATCTCAGCATGAACAAAAACAAGTTTTACAAAATCTGGCGTCAAAAGTTACTTCTGCAGAGAGCAAAGGAGATCAAAACCTTATTTACACACCCACACTCATCCAAATACATAGTTTTGAAGTAGAAATGAAAGAAGAAGGGCATGAAGCATGTAATGGATAAATTAATGCTCAGGGGGATGCAGGGGCCCACACAGAGCCCCTCTTTGTTCCCTCTCCATCCCAGGAGTGTCCCTAAAATGGGATTTTGGCTAAATGGCCGTGGGTGGGGGGAGCTTCCTCCTGCTCAGATTTCAGTGCAGAACTGGGACCTGCACCTGGAGTGAATTATGGCTCTAACTCACACCTGATTTACCCTCACCCAGAGCAAAGCCTTTGCTGGCTCAGGTAACACCATCATCACACCAGCACTGCCAGGGCAGCCCCCGGGTGGCACACGGGTGTAGCTGGAGCCTCTCTTACATCAGAGAGAGCTACACTGCAAATAAATCCAGTCTGGGAGCTGCAAACAAATACAAATACACTGCAAATAAATCCAGTCTGGGAGCTGCAGGAACATCCTGAAAACAAACCCCAGCCTGCCCCCAAACACAGGGCATCCCAATTGCCCACCTGAGCTGTACCAAAACTCATCCATAACTTCAGCCAAGAAGTTCTGCTTGTGTTCCTCTGCCCTCTGGCAGGCTCTGAAGAATCAGGCTTAGCTTCAGTGTCAGCCCTTCTCCTGAACCAGCTGCAACTCCTCGTGTGATAATCCCATCTTCAGTTGCTAAACCCCTCCTTTTCAGTGCACATTTCCTTGTGTTAAGCCAGTTGTTCGCCTGTGGCTCCCTGTTCTTTCAAACTTTCCCAAGACTCTCCTCTTTTAATATCCAGTATGTGGGTTTTCCACACATAAATAAATTGTTTCCATCACTCCCAACGTTTTGAACAGACAAACACATACATGTGCCTAAGTCTGCCAAATTCTATTTTTCAACCCCTGAAGCATAGGGGGAGAAAGTGTTAAACCAGGTGTTAAAAAGTTGTATATTCTCCTATGGTGAGAAGTTTCATGCCAAAATCTAATGCAGGGTGCACAAAGCTTTATAGTTATGTTAACAGAGCTATGAAAACAACTTTTTTTCCTGATAAAAATTGTGAAACGTTGACTGTCTTCACATCCTCAAGGCTGATTTGTGTGAACCACAGCTTACAGGAGTAACACTCTTGTCTAAATCATATCCTATATTAATATATATTATATATATAATTACTTATTACATATAATATCCCTACAAACTACTTAATTATGTAAGAATGAATGCAGCAACACCAGATAGGTTTGTAAGGAAACTGAAAGAACTCAGAATTTCCATTAGAACTCCAACTTTGGTTTCACGTGTGTTCCTGCTTTTCTGCTAACACGCACCATGGTCTAATTTCAAATTCTTGCAATGCCCGAGTAGAATAGCCCAGACGTAATGCAGTGAATAAGAAACACTGATTTAAGTCATATGTGCAACTCAGACATATCAAGTTAAATTTTTAAAGTTTCCAAATCCTTATTTCTGTTTTTGTAATTTACACTACATGGGGAAATTGTTTTAAAACCAAATCCAGATTTCAGAAGCATATTGATTTTACTATAATACTCAGTAAACTCTCAAGTATATTTAACTGGTGTGCCCGCAGGAGTATATATATACATGTAGAAAATGCCTTTAAATCCAGACTTTAACACATTTTCCTAAAAATCACAGAAATTTCTATGTTCTACAATTAAATACATTAGGTGTTATTCATGTTTCACCTTTGGGATGTGAGCAGAAATTAAAAAGTCTCCAATAGTGTCACTGAGAGACCCTGATGAACTAACCCATGTACCCAGAGGCCAAGGTAATTCCACTGCACTCCTGGAGAATCTGTAATGCTGTAGCATCCACTACAGGCAGGAGCTCAACCCCAACACTCAGCACCCTGACACAGCAGAGATACCAAGGAAGAGAACCTCATTCTGCAATTTCTTCCATATATTTAATGAAGAGTTCAATAATCAACCTCTAATTCGATTTATCATTTGGCTATAAATTTGAAATTTGGCTATAAATTTGGCTACATTTGAAATTATAGGTATAGTTCTATTCGATCAGTATTTCTCTTCAATAAAAAAATTAAAATCCCAACTTTAAAAATCACTGTGTTTTCAAACAAAGCTAATGTGACGTGGGTGGTACAGAGAGCAACATCATCAGGAGATTTGGGTGATACACACACCACTACTCCACACAGCACCTTCCACATGGCCATTGATTGTGTACCCCAAAAAAAAAATTACCTTTCTGTCCATTTTCATTTCAGAGAACTTGGCTTTCTTCCACATTACACTCTGACCACTGTTTAAAACATTCTATCTTGTCTTTCCAAGTCTTCTGTGCCCTGAAGACTCCACTAAAACCATCCCAACCTGAGCTGTCAGGTGGCTGAAGGGGCTCACTGGAGAGGATTCCAGCTCCCAAATGCTGCCAGGATCAGCCAGACAGCAAGAACAGACAGTTCATTTCACAAAAACTTAATGGAGTGTATGGCCCTGGGTGCTTAATACAAGCACTGTCAAGGCATCTGAGCAAAAAGTCTCAGCTGTCAGCACTGAGGAGTGCACAGAATTATTTGTCACACTTGCCCAGCTAAGAGAGGAGATGATGGTGTAAGGTGAGATTCCCTTACATCTGCACACTCCAGCCCCATGTGCTTCCCCCAATCCACTGGCAGCAGAATGGAATCTTTCTACAAGGCAGTGTGGCTGAAATGTTATTCTTGGATGTAACTACACCATCCTTCCTTTTACTCAGTATTTTGCCTCTTTTAATTACACAGCCTCTGGCTTTCCCTTCAAATTTTCTGAAAAAGACGGAACGCAAACCCCTGAAAAATCTCCAGGTCATTAACTACCATAATTCATGACATCAATATGTCATATTAACCAGCTAAAAAACTAACCTGATGCATCTGTTCCACAATATAAAAGCTTTATCTGGATGGTTCTTCTAACTCTATCAAAAAGACCATCATTTATTATCTTTCAGCACATGTGCACACATTAACAAAGACCTCCAGAAAGCTAATTCTTTCCTGGCTGGTGTTTACACACCACAATTCTCATTTTCCAGAGCAGTGGGTGCATGTAGTCTGCTTCTTAAGGGTATATAGGATCCTCCTACACATGAGACTGGGACCCTAAAATTCTTCTATTCCTCATACTAGGAAACAATGTTTTTCACTTACCAACATTTATCCTGCAAAACCACATTAACACTCAACAGTTATAACCACAAAGGTGCAGATTCCATTATAAACTCATCAATTACCTGAAACTCAAATAAAATTTGTTCAAAGTCATCAGTCAAGAACTACAAAACAAACTACTTTGGACAAAAGCCAGGCACAGGTGTTGATCTAGTCCTAAAATCTATTATGCAACCTCAAATAAATTTATTTAGTTTATAATCTTACTATTGCATTGCACTACAAAACACTTCACAACATTTTCATCAGCCTGCTGCAGCTTATCAAATCTAATATGTGAGTTGTTTTGGATAAGTATCTTCTTATGGAGCAATTCTTGGCAATAAAGCACAATAGAGATCAGGTTCTCAATAAAGGCCTCCTGATGTTAACATAATGCAATAGCAGCCTCACTAATTCCTATCACTGCCCAAAGAATTCCCATTCAGACATCTGGGGTTTTGCAAGGGCCTGCCAGAAAAACATAGGTGGGTCTGTATCCTCTGTGCTCCTGTTCAGAGCCTTTGCCTGCCTGGTGCACTTATAAAATCAGCTCTGTGGATGATGGAATTTCTCTTCTGTTTGTATAACACCTTGTAAAAATAGGGGCCTACACTGGACTAAGCCAAGTACTCTTTATTCTCCCACTACCTAAAAATATCTCAGCCTTTATTATGAAAGCATATAGTGTCAAGGAGTGCTTTTCAGAATGTATGTAAGCAGGCTGTACATCTATAATTATTAAGGAACATTACAATCAATTCACTGTCTGACATGGAAGATAATGAAGTACCTAGAAATGTTATTAGTTTGCAATATTTCTTCTTCAAATTGAAAGGGAGTAGATTTAGATTAGGAAAAAATTCTTTTCTGTGAGGGTAGGGACAACCATGGACACTTCCCATCCCTGAAATTGTCCAAGGCCAGCTTTGACAGGGCTTGGAGCAACCTGGGATAATGGAAGGTGTACCAAGTTGTGGCATCACAAAATTAATATCATGAATTTGCAGAATTAAGGCCCAGGGAGCAGAAGGAGATAAAATTAGAAACGAATATGAGGAAATTAGAATGACTAGGACACAGTGCATACAGTAAAGGCAGATGCTAATTCACAGCTGAAAGAGCTTTACAAGTGAGCAGCTAACCTACTTAATGGGTGCTCAAAAAAGCCAGCACAGACAGCATTAAATTTCATTAACTCACATTTTCAAAAAAGTTCTGTCACTATACAGGCAGCAAATCATGTTTTGAATGCAGTTAATCAGCCATACAGTGAGAACTGAGAGGGACAACCACAAAAATAAATGCAAGTGTTTCAAAAGTGTTTTGTTATAATGCTGGTTTGGAAAAGGACCTATGCTTAAATTCTGTTCACTGACAAGTGAACTCCTCCCTACCCAAACAGTTAACAATATTGCATCAGATTATACCTAAGGAGGAATTATTAACTCAATATCAGAGACCACGAAAGAAGATTACAACATCCTAATTACACAGATATGCATAACATCAAATGGGCCACGATAATCACATCATTCAATAGAAAACTAAGAAGGTTAAACCACTAACACTTTAATCCAAACTGAAATAACAAATCAGCACAAAGTTACAAATGACAAGATATTTAAATGTAAACACAAACCGCAGATTTTTGTCTGGTGCAAACACAAAATTCCAGCAGCTGTACTGTCCCACCCTAAAGATCTTGTCACTGACTCTGCCCAGCCCAGCACAGAAGGGAACAGAGCTCAGGGTGAGTTTTCCTCAGCAGCTGCCTGCAAGGTCCCCCACAAACAGCAAAGATGCGTCTGAAAGATGAGTCTGAAATCACTCCTCTGTGTCCCACATCCTGTCCCAAACCTCACAAATTCATAATTACTATGGCATCAGGAGACGAGAGTAAGAAGGAATGGCTTACCTGCAAAATAAGAAAGCAGTAACTAAAGCAAGTAATTTCTTCCACTTTTCAATATCCTAGTGATTTCTGAACTTTAATCAGCCATTTCCTTGCCTAAAATTTGCCATCCACTGAAAGACATGCTTTAGAAAGGAATTTTTAATACCCTGTGGGACCAAAGTGATACATTTTAGCCCATTTCTTCTTAATAAATGTAATGATTTTAATCAAATTTATTCAGAAGACAGAAGATTAGTTAAAGAAGGGAAGTAGCTGGAACATTAAATTAAGGTATCATTGGGAATTAAAAATTTAATTTTCTGTTATTATCAGTGGTATATTATGAAAAAAAGAACACAGAATATGCAATTAATATGCAACACAATATGAACAGCATTTGAGAAAAATGAGTTAGATATGTAGGACAAAAAGGGATGAATTCTTAAACCAAATTCAATTTGCTTTACTCTGTTCGATCTTCCTATGCGCCTCTGTTCAAATATTTCCAGGTATGGGAAGAGTCACCACTAAATTCTGATGTATTTTAAGGGGATTAGGGCTCAGGACAGGTAACCCAGTATATTTCCTACACAAATCAAGGCATTACTTTTGCAAGCTTGTTCTTGAGCAGGTGGCTGCTTCCCACATGGAGCTCCATGGAAAGGTACAGGACAAAGACCAGCAGTTTTTAAGCCAAACAGCAGAACTATGCCATTAATAAAAAAGTTAAAATATTCTTAAAACATAATCTAAGATCCCAGGTTATCTAAGGTTAAATTGAGTTATTCAGGGTTACTAATCAATACAAAATAAAATCACATTTTCCTAGGTCAATCCCTGTTCTGTGTATGGATATTTGGAGGCAGAAGAGAAGAAGCAACGTCCTATCAGACAAGCTGTACCTTTCTCCTGCATCAACAGAGGGGAATAGGAAAAACATCCAGAAAGTAAGACAAATATGCCCCATGTTAAAGAATATCCATTTAATTTAAAGGCATTTGCATTTACACTTATTTTAAATTATTTCTTCCGGATCAAGACAACTGAGACACTGACAATTTTATTGATTTCAGCACTTTTTGTGTAAGTCTTACATTGATAAGGACCTAATTAAGTTTTTCTTAGCTAAGGCTGATTCCCATATAGGTTCTGAATTCACAGGTATTTGCAACTCTTTGGAAAATAAGTAGCCAATGTAAAGAAAGGTTTCTTTTATTGCCACTTGACTCCACTCAGGTGCAACAATGTGTAAAACACAGCAAGTGCAGGTGTGCACACAGGCACATTCAGGCTTTGTGGTGTTTGTGTTTGGGAGCCTGTTTTCAGATTCCTCAGCCTTCCTTTTCCTATCCTTTGCTATTCCTAATCTGGTCTCTCTTCCCCAGGGGACCAGATTATTTAAGCACATTGGAGCTCAAACTAAAACTGTATACATGGAGTCCTGTTTTGTCTATTATTTATTATATTATATATTTAATATATTATATTAAATATGCATGGAAGGACAGAGACATACCCTCAGTTCTGCAAATCTCCGAACTGCAACAGCCAACTTTATGTATGTGTTAAAGTTTAAAAAGGTTGGGGTTTTTGTTCAATAAGATAAACCAACGTTGCTTTATGCCTCCATGAAGCCATCAATTTTTTCATTAGTTTTTCTAAACACATTCTAATTGCATAAATTGACAATTATCTGCTTAATCCACATTATCTATTGACATTTCATTTCTAACAAACCCTGTTTCATGCTTTTTTCAAATGCATCCCTCTTCATGTTTGACAACCAGCATTTTTAGAGGGCAACTGTGATCACCCAGACTGACCTTGTACATTGCACAGGCCAAACAATTTAACTCAGCATTTTCTGCACTGAGCCCACATGTATCTGGCTGAGCTAGATCACATCTCTCACAGTGATGTACAACCTTGATTTCAATATTCAAACCAACAGCAAATTATACATTGGTTGATTACTGGTTTGGGTCTCTCTGTCTATAGCCGTGACCTTCAAATTCACAAAACTAGTGGACTCATTTATTCCATGTACTTACTAAATAGGTTGGATTTCCAACTTATCCCTAAGTTCAAGTATTTAGTAAATCCTCTCAATTCCAAAAGACAATTATTACTTTGTGTCAGTTCTGAGGAGAAAAAATGGCCCCACATTTTCTTCCATGCAAAAGGAAACTGAGTGAGACACAGCTGTCAAAGAAGTTCTGGAAACTGGCTAACTTACCCAAATATTTACTGGAAGATTATCCTTAAGACTTCTGCTGCAGCTCAGAGATCAATAATTTTGTACTTAAGCTTGTCAAGTCATAACATTGCATCTCATGCATCACTTCTGAGTGATAACAAAGATGCAATTTCAAGAGTCTTGTCAAGAGTCTTCATGAAGGGGGGGGCTGTGAGGTACTTTTTTCAGACATCAGCTACAGTACATACTGAAATTCTTTTTTTTTCTTAAAAAATGAAAAGAAAACCACAACCCACTGATACATTTGTAAAATTCCAAGTGCAGGGACTGGGGTTTGTCTGAAGTTACAAAACCAGTTGCACGTTCTGAAATAAAACTACTTAGGTCACACGAGCACACAGCTGGGACACCAGAGGTGCTTGAAGACCAACCAGATTTTGGAACCAAGGTGGCAATGCCCTCATATAATGAGAATTACTTATAGGCTTATATTCATTAACTCCCAGAACAGTAGCTTTGGACAATTCCCTGTGTCAAGGCTCTCAGGGAGAGCCACATCTTCCTGTAAATTCTCATCTTCTTCCTCATGGTCAGAGATGATCTAACCAACCATGAGAGCAAGAAGCCAAGACAATACTTAAATCATATTGCCAAAAGTCTTTCTTGGATCAGAAAAACCTAAGTTAGCATTCAAAGGAAGTCCTTAACAAACAGGCAAAAGAATTGACCTCAAAATATGTCCTTTATTTTGCTGCTGTTAGCCTGATGTCTGCTCTTTTTCAATTATGTTAAAAAAGGCTCCTCTTCTTCACTATGTTATAGGCATCAACACGTTTCTATATGCTATTCTCTGCATGAATCCTTGGGTTAAGTCATACTTTATTCCTCCTCAGAAAAGATCAATAGTTCCGATCATTTTTTCTAAATAAAGGTGATTAAACACTGCAGAGACATTTTATTGAGGACATTAGATGCCTCAGAAAACTTCAAAAGCAAATTTTGAGCCATAAAGCTTTTATTATTGTAAAGTATTTAGCTATAATTTGCCTTTATCGTACCTCTTACTTCATTACTGCAATTATTTTAGATGATCAAATTCAAGAGAAAAAAAAGCAGTACAGTAAAACTGAAAGCAAAAGGCAGCAAAATATTTTCAGTGATTTAAACTCTGTTTTTGAAATTCATATTCACATATGATTTGGTAACCTAAGAGCAAACAGTAAAACTGCAGATTAAGAATATTTTTCTAAGTGAAGCACATTTCAAGGAAAAATAGATATCTTTTGAGATATTTATTCATTGCTTAACTTTTTTAATTCCTTACTCCTATAGAGAGCTATAAAGAAGCATGGTGTGTTTAACTGATTAGACAGAGATATCTGCTTACTCAGCCTAAATAGAGTTTAAAACTTTTGCTAAATCCAGCTCTTAGAACTCAAGGCCTGTCAGATAAAAAAGACTGAATATGTTATGGTTTGAGAATAAGCCCATACATGGACACTATTTGTTTTAAACTACTGAAAAGAGGTATTAATTGGAGTTGCATTCACAATACAGGTGTGCTGCTGGAATGCAAACAACCACAGATTATGCAGAACGAAGGACAGGCAGTGATTTTGAAATGTTAATTAGAAACACAAGGGATATGAGAGTGTAGTGGAAAAAAAATGAATCTGCTGATTGTGAGAAAAACAGAAACCTGCCAGAGCAAAGCATCCAGAGTAACACTCCCAGAAAAGACAGGAAGATGCAGTTGGCAGGATCAAGTGTGCTCATCTCCAGTGCTCACAGGAAACCCCAGGCTGGGCACTGGCCATCAGGGCACCTTTCTGCAGCACAGCCTCACCAGGTTCACCACACACTAGCTGTATTCCCATAGGAATCTCCCAGAGCTCTGTCACTGAAAAAAAACACCACCAAATAAAGCACCAGCTTCATTCAAATAAACTGTGCAACTCCCAGTACGTCAGAACTGTAAGTTAATTAACACTCAGAGCAGTATTATCAGCACATTGGCTATCTGGAGTTTTGTGAAAGATGAAAACAAACACTTTAATGTGAAAGTTTAAGATGCAAGAAATACTATTTAGTAACAGCTTGCTTCTGTGGTTCATGTCTGTTGAACTTCAAAGCCACAAGAGCTTTGACACAAAATTTCACTTTTTCTACTCCTATCTTCCATGTATCTTCTACTGAGAGGACCTTTTCAAGAGTCAGTAAAACCATAAAACAAAAAAATCAAGCCAAACAAAACTTAGAAATAAATCAAAAATGAACCTGATGCTAATGCAGCTCACCACAAACTGTAACATCAGCTAAATCCCTCTAATATTAATGAAATACAACAGAAAAAATGAGAACAAGAAACTTCTGTCTGTATCCCCATGTAGAGCTCTGTGCAAGAGGGAAGTTGAGATTGAATTGTTCAGCACAACACACTAATGCAACATTCCACCAACAAAGGGGGTTGTTCTGAAATAAAATCCTTACAATCAAACACACACTGAACTTTACGGATCCTAGTATTTTAACACATGGGAATCGTGAATTTTGTTACATTATCAACTGAGGCTTACACACAGTTATTTCAAATAAAGTCAGTATTTTAGAATTCAGAACATAAGTTCCAAACACATCTAATTTTATCTCTTATAATTAAAGGATCATAGAAGAGTAGTTACTAAGCACACTAATTACATTAATGACATTTTAATACAGTCATGATAATTACAGGAGTCTTACATGCAAAACCAATGGACTATATATTTTATTGGACATACTATATAGTACTACATACTATTAAGTATGTAATACTGAAATCAGACATCTTTCCTAAATTAATCATCCCAGACTCACCTGTAAAAAAAAAAGCATTTTCTGCCTACAGGAACATGTAAAATACTCCTTTGTATACATATATGCCCTCCTCAATAGAGTCATCCACATTTACAGGAGTTGTCAATGGTTTCTTCTTCACTCGGGCATCAATTTTCCTTACAAAGCAGCAAGGCAGTAACTTCATTCCACTAGTTTTCCATTAGAGGAGGAATCAAAGGGCACCATATGAAACCTGACCCACATTTCCCATCTTTCACGTGAGGGTTAAACCTACATTTTGGGTGGTGCAATAGAGCAGCTGCAGATTCAGGCTGCAGCCTGGGGATTACCAGCTGGCCGTGCCCACCTGGACTGCAGAATGTCACAGGGTTCTGTCCCCACTAATGGTGCTACTGAGCCTGGCTAACTTCCCTTTAAACACCAGACACAAGGAGAAACCAACAGCCTTAGGACTACACTGATACCCACTGTTCTCTATATTTTACACAAATGTTGAAACTGCTTCACTACTGTTGATCTGTGCGTTGGTATTTTTATTTCTTTTAAACAAACATTATGAAGAGATTATTGTCACGGGCACACGCACATTAAATAATTACCAACTCCTATTTTCGAGGAGATAACAGTGTTAAGACAGCTTTGTAACACTAGTTATAATTTCTTCAGCCAAGCCTAATAATGCACTATTTTTAAAAGGCATATCTGATAATACTTAACAGAGTTGAACAATCTGGCAACATCCCCTTCTTGCACACACACGTGTACATATTGACAGAGCACATCCCTCACCAGCCTGGGGCCCTGAACCACAGAGATATTTCAAGCCAAGTTGTAGATACACCTTTTCTGACAAGCCAGAATTGTTTGTAGTAGCATCCCTGCTGCAGGTACGTGCACACAAAACAATGTGACCAGAATGTCAATGGGGAATGTACTGTAACCTCCTTCACACCAGACCATTTCTTCTCCAAGGAAAATACCACCAAGATTAGAAAGTACAAGAAAATGGCCCAACACTTCAAAAAAAAAATCATTATAATTCCTTAAAAATAATAAACATTATAAAACACAATCAGTTTTCTGAAGGAATTTTTATGTTGAGATTGAGCTGTAGGCTCCAAGACTCCAGGGGCCCTTATGTAAATGCAGATCTGTTCTTGCAAGTTACAGTTCTCATAATTGCCCAACACGTCAGCCACCCTGATTCCAGATTTTCAAGTGTGTGTGGAGAACAATGGAGACTGTAACTCGATGGGATTTCTCAAAAAAAAAAAAACCTATTTGATTTTGAAAGACTTTGAAAGCATCGATTTGCTCAAATTCAAGCATTCTTTTCACTGTGAACCCTGTACCAAGCTCCTCCTCAAAACAACAAACAAAAGCACTGCTACTTCTCAATTGGAATTTCAGAAGTAAAAAGAGAAGCTCTGCAAAACCATTACTGCTGACCCTGTATGGAAAGCATTCACAAATTCTGATAAAGGATTATAATAAAACAAATATTGCATGGATTAACAAGCATTCCGGATTATTAAAAAAAGAAAATTGAAACATTCAAGAATTACTTCCTTTGCTTCAAATCCTACTCCACCACTGTTACAACTCCACCAGGTACATTCATGTGGGTGAGGACAGAAAATATCACACCACAAGTGGCTTCAATGGCTTAGTAAACCTCAACCTGCCATTAAATGAAGACCAAGAAAGCAGCACCATTTGACTGCTGTTTTAGCTCAGTGGTCATTTTGAACTTAGCACATCAAACTCTAACACAGGCAGCGCAGAAAAGGTTCACAGGGCCTTTCCCACAGCAGGAAAAAAGACCTGATTTCCATTCCACAGCATTTACAGCATAAATTGATCTCCACACCACAAGACACTGAAGATGATGCATCAAGGACAAATGTAAACTAAGCAACTTCAGAGTGTTTTATGCTGTTACCTATTTTTCAGGTTAATATGAGATCTTTACATTGGTACATTACTGTGTCTCAGGCCACTGAAGTTATACTGCAGTTTCTTTACCAGATTGCATTATATTTCTTCACAGTTCCTGTCTACTTTCAAATTTAAGCAAACCCCAGGGAACGCAGCCATTCCGTATTTTTTTGTTGATAGCTTTGCTGCTCTTACCCCATCTCTCTCAAGAGAGCTTGTTAGGTGTAATACCTCTAAGAAAAAGGTTTAAGCAACAGTTTGTTCCAAATCCTGAGAAAAGTAAAAATAATTTTAATTATGTTCTCATTTCCATGCCAGGCCATCTTCCTTACTATGACATCCAACTACATTCTGCACTGCAACAAATTCTGAGAAACAAATGAAAAAACATCCTTGCCTCCTGAAGCTAGGAAGGCAGTTTTATTTATCCAGCAGTAGGTATCTGAAATGCCTATCATAAAAATACTATAAAAACAGTTGAACAGGTATTTCTTGGAGCAAAGAAAGGCAAGAGAAAAATCTGCAGTATAGCTTGAAGACAAGTCTTCACAGCTGCATTTGTCAAGCTTCAGCTGATTCTGAATATATCCATTCAGTATAGGGAAAACCAAATGAAAAACAACAGGAAAAAGAAAGATGTCAGGCTGCTTCTGCTGGGTTGAAGGAACTAATATCACTAAAAAAGCTATCAAACAAGGTGCTCTCACTTCTTATTGCAAATGTATTCCTACAAACATTGCAGAACCACCAAACTATACAAAACTAAAATGCAAAGTGCCACAATCCCATCAGCTGCTGTATCTCTGCCACAGGCTTCAGTTCTGCCCCAGCCTTTGTTTTATTTCTACTCATGTCTCAACATGTACCTGTGAGACAGATTGTTCTGTGTATTAACAGGAAGAAAACTAATGGATAAATGAAGATGTGAGCACAGACATAGAAAAAAAAAAATTTAAAAAGGAAAATTTAAAAAAAAAGTCAAAGTCCAAAAAAGGAAGGGAAGGTGTTTACTGCTTTCACTGTAAAGGAGAAAAAAAAATTACAGGACATTTTGGTTTTTTGACACATTCATAAATGAGGGAATGTGGAAAAGTGTCAACTTATGTTTTAAAGGAAAAGTTCTACAGCGATTCACCAACAAAATTGTCTTTCACATGAGGCAAATTGAGCTCATGAAATTATATTTCCAAAACACAATCTATCATTTTCTGAATGACAGCCACCAGATAGCTGTTGACTAAAATGGTGATAGTTCTACCTAGGATAAAGGACAGTTATCAAAAAAAGTGATATTTTGTAAAAATAGCAGCTAATACACAGCTTATAATAAATATTACTTTGTGAACTCACAGCAAATTCAAATGGTCTGCAGTGACAAAGTCACTCCCAGGGCAGTGTTTTAGGACATCAAGCACAGGTGAACTTGGAGGAGCCAAGGTGAAAACAGGAATATGTAACGCCCAGAGAGAAGCTTCCCAAAAAGCTGGACCTGCCTACCTTCAAACCCCTCAATCCTGTCTCTAAACAATGCCCTGAAAGCTGAGGCTTGCCAGTTCCATTTTCTGCAAGTCTCACTAGTGAACAGTCTCCTTGTTGAAGCTGAAACCTCTGTCACTTTAATTACAATATCATTTATTTCCTGTGCAGGTGTTTAGTTTGGGGAGGGGAGCTGGGACAATTTTTTAAATCAAAAATTGTTCCATTTCTTGGTTCTGGCTTCAGCTTTTTTGCGAGAATGAAACCACTGCAAAACATTTATCTGTGTGGAAATGAGCTCCCTTCCCTAACTCACTGAGACGCCTTGGAGCACTGAAAGTGTTCATCTGAGGATGGTGAAACATTTTCCTTTGAGCAGTTCTGTATCCATGCATATAAACTGGATCTCCAGCAGGTGAGATTCATAATGTTGCTGAAATCCATCAGAGCCTTGTCATCCCCATCACCAGGATAGGGATGGTTTATTCATAGGGGGAGAGCCCTATTCTTTCTAAGAAAATATAAAATAAAACTCCCTTACAATTGACAATGTTACAAAAAGGAATCTCTTAAGTAAACATCTGGAACAGCTCGATTTCCTGATCACTGATCAGTCTTGCTGATCACATTTAAATGTCACTCCAGCCCAGCATTTGTGCTTGAGCCTGCTTCCATTAAACAAATGTCAGAACTCCCAAGAAGATTATCTCCTTCATAGGCCTTAAGGCTATATGAAACACTCTTTTTGAACTCAGATGTGCTATAATTAGAACAGCATAGTCCTAAAGAATCACTAAGAATACTGAGAATACCACAAGAATACTACATATTGCACCTCTGCCCTGAACTATAGCAAGGTGTGAAGCATCTATTTCAGCTTCCATATTTTCTTTCATTTTTCAATAGTGACATGAGAAATAATGATCCACACCTTCACTGCAAATTTGGTTTTGCACACTGGATATTTAGCAACCAAGAAACAGTGATTATTCTCCCTTGCTTGAAACTAAAGGCTCCCTTCTTCATGTATCATACAAGAGAGTCATTAGTTCTAATTTGCACATGTGGAAGCACTCATGCCTTTCTTTGTGCTAAGGCATGCAGCCTCTGCAAAATCACAGAATTATTGACCTGAGTGAAGTAGTCAAGGCAGGCCTTAAATTCAATGCTTCCTTAATTAGACTTCTGAATTTTTGTTGCACATTCCCAATGCCTCTACCATAGCAAACTAGACAATGTCTCATTTCTTCAAGAAAAGGGCTTTATTTTGGGATATGGCAGCAAGGGCCACTTCCAGCATCTCACCTGAAAACATAAGTGCAGGAAGGATTAATGCTGAGTACAAACTGAAACACAGCAGAAACACACCAGTCTGGTGGGTTGGAAAGAAACTCTCAACTGCAACACACTTCACAGGCACAATCTGTAGAAAGATGCTCTACAGGGGAATAATAAAGAGATGGTAAAAAATGTCCTTGTGGGTTTTGGAATTCCTGCTGTAAGCAGGGCACACAGAATCTTTTCTAATCAAACTCATTAAGTATTTCCAGTCTTGCCCCATTTGAGCAGTGCATGGCCAGTGTCCCTCCCCTTCCAGCCAACGCAAGCCTGTATTAAAAACTCATGCTTAGAGCATTGTTCAGTCGACAAATAATAAAAACCCAAGAAAAGCCTAATCAAGACTAATTTGATACACCTTTGATAACACTAATACACTAATTGGATAACACTGTCTCGCTATAAAAACCCAGCTCTCCACCCACTGCTGGGAAAAAGAAAACTGCTCAAAATTCTCAACCTTTAAATTTACAGTATGCAGTCATCACTGGATTGGTTTACACCAGCTGCAAAAACTCATCCTCAGAAACAGGAGATTCTTCTTGTGTTGGCACAGACCTTCTAACAGTCTTCAGTTCTCACAGAAGACAAATATTTCACATGCAATTTTCTTTAAGGCAAAGTACACAGCACTCCATGTCGATTTTTAATTTTAAGATAAATACTTTCGCTTCCAGTTTGCTGGAAGCAAAAATCACTAAAAGTATGAGCCTTTTATGAGTTTGGTAAAACAAACATGCTACTCTAGAAAAACTGTTCTTTGTTTTACAGATGATTTTATAGTTCAGTGGCATTTCCATGGCCAGTCATGCACTACTGCAGTCAGAAAAGATGAATTCATCCCTCTAAGGAATTAATGCAATACTGAAGGATCATGTTATGGTCTTCTAATTACTTTATGGCACCCTACAGAGAGAATCAACTTTCAACAGCAACACATTTCTGTTGATGACAACATTGCTCCACTTATGTATCATTTCAGTACAGCATGTCAGGCTGTCACAATCTACCTCCTGCATGCAATTCAGGCTTTTACAAATGTTAAAAAACTTAATAATTATACTTAATTCAAGGACATTAAACCAAATTCTTCCCCAAAACAGTAGAAAATAAGGGAATACCCCTACTAACAGATGGTGGGGTATTGAAAGCTGTATTTGTTTCCTTTATATGAAGACATTATGCAAAACCATGACTCTACTGGAAACCACTATTACTGCTGACAAGTTTGCATAACCTGTTTCTAGAGCTACAGAAGACACATAAGAATTGTAATCAGCACCCATAAATTATAGCTACAATTCTGAAAAATGCCCAAGAACATACTTAACAACAGAGCCAATACTATTAACATAATGGCAATTCGTTGATTTTCCTTACAGTAATTCCAATCCATATGCAGGCATATGAACTTGGAAACCAATTCTGAATAGGATTTCAAACACTTTTGTTCTAGGAAATGTAAAAAAAAAACCAAAAAAAAAAACCACCACACCAACCCCAGCTGTGATTATCATTATTTGTTGCTTAAGCAAATATTACAATTTCATAGAGAAAGCTCAAAATGCACTAGGATGTGGTAATGCTTTTCTGTGCTGCAAACATTCCCAAGATGCTCTTGCTAAAATAAAGACCCCAGGAAAGGTAGTCAAAGGAACTTCCCTGCCTCCCCAAACAGACTATGCAGAGATGATCACACCACATGCATTTCAGTAGATTTGGATCCAAAACTCAGGTTTCCAGGGTTCAGCACCAGAGCTTCCTCCCCTGCCTTTGCTCTGCTGAGTTGGCAGCATTGAACCATTTCACCATTGAGCTGCTCCATGGTGAATTGAGCTGTTCCTGTATGGTTGCAATGTTTTCTGATGGTTTATCTCACACCATCCTTAACACGTTACGACTAGAGGCAATCATGAGAGAATGATCAGTTAAGCACATGATCAGCAATTTTCTTTGCCCTGTCCAACCCCCTCAAATTAAGTGGTTCAGGCTTGATCATTGTGCCACAATGAAAACGAGTAAAACGCATTTAACCTCATTATTGCTGTTTGAATAGCAAATCACCTAAAACCAACTCATTCAGCCACAGCAATGAGGAGCTGCAAATTGTTTGTTAGCATTGTCTTCTCCACACGTCCTTCTGCTGGGAGTTCTATTACATCACTTGCAATTTATAAAGCAACAACACAAAACACTTCGGAGGACACCAGCTGGATAACAAGTGTCTCGTAGCAGCAAAAAGGGGGCAGCAGCAGAGAGCAAAGCCTCAGACACGAGGAACGATTCGTTTATTGCATGAGTGACCCTCTCTAACGTCAATGGGATAATATGGAATTTAATTTAAGAAATAACATGGGGCAAGACAGAGGAGGTGCTAAAAACTGGACTGATTTCAACCAGGAATGACCTTCAGGATTTTTTAAGCAGATCTTCTGAAAGTGAAATTGTAATAACTTCATTGACAAACTCGTGAATAATAACTCCTCCAAACCTCATCTTTCCTATTTAACCAGGTTATCATCCTTAATTCCTCCACCCTCTCCTCTTCACCTCTTCTTCAATTATTTTTTCTTCATATACAGAAAAGCTGTCTTATTCCACAAAAAGTCATATATTTGTGCATTGGGAAGGGTCTGTGATTCATCCTGTTGAAATGAGACCAGCACCTCCATGATTTAGAAATACAGCACCTTTATTAGGTCAAAAAGGAAAAGAGACATTTGTGAAAAGAATATTCTGGGTCCAGGAGTGGACAACTATCAGCATGCACAGCAAAGTCTAATTATTTGGGGGCACTGGGGAACAGGATGGCTGCCATCAGCTGAAATTAAATTTTAACAGATTTAACATTTTCACTTGCAGTTTAAGAACAGAAACTGATGCAGAAAGATACAGCTCTCAGTACTTCCCTAGTCCTTTCCTCCTGTCTGAAAATAAGCTTAGAGGAAACCTGTACTAGCAGCACAGGACTGCCCTTGGTTCCCTTCCATGAAGGGTTCTCACTGGAACAAATACTCTGTGTATCCCTTCAGCTCTTCTTAAGCTCATTCCCAACCTGTAAGTTCCTTAGTGAACTGAATAAGACATGGTGGTGTTCACACGTTTCTCCTTTATTTTATTAATCTTTTTTTTTTTGCTATTTGCTGGGTGGAGATCTTAGACAATCTCCCACTGAAGTTATTTTCTAACTCATGGCAATGCTGCCAGCCATGATATTTCATCCCCTGCTCGTAGGGACACCCAGCACTCAAGAGCAATCTCATGATTCAGACTAATAGATGGAATTAATTCCCATACATGCCAACAGCTGGGGCACAGATATTTGCATCTGCACAACCATGGATCAGAGTACGCTCAGCTCTTAGAAGCTGGAACACATCAACATCAGTAACATGATCAAATGTGGCTGAGTGAAAATTTGGTGAGTGAAAGTCTACGCTTCTGCAGATCTGCCAAGTCATATTTAAACATTTTTGTTCCAAGGAGTTTTGGGAGAGCTCTGGATTGGCCTTTGCAGCACTGCTTTACTCTGAAGTGCATGCCCCATTTAGATGTGAAATGCTACAGATTTCCATTTAAATTTACCTCAAAACAATTTACTAAGTGAAACAGGAGGGTGGAGTTTGGGGAATGAATAGAGCTGATAATGATGAGTTTTTATTTTCCTCCTAGTTTTCCTTTCTTCCATCTCTGTTTACAGTAATATTAATTAATTACACAAATATAACAGCCTTGAACTGTCTGATTCATTCCTTGAGACTGTCATCATATTCCACACTGCCAGAACTCATTTTCTGTCTTTACAGATTCATATCTTAGTTTGTATTAGAAAGATAAAAAACCAAACAGAAGAACAGCAAGGTTGGGCAGCCCACTACTGAAAATAGTTTTAGAGACTGCCCTAGAGAGCTTTGCCACAAACTCTGTAGTACCATGTAAACAAAACTGTCCAAAGTACAAATTAAGGGTGTTCTTTGGAAGTTCTAGTTAACAAGCTTTAATTTAAAAGAAGAAAAAATAAAACGTCTGAACTTTCAGGAAATTCAACAGCTATTTCAAGTATTCATTTCATTTTTTCTTCTAGAACAAATTCAACACATTTTATTCTAATTAAGCAAAATGTATATCAGAACAGCAAAAACCAGGTATGAAATACAATGCATTCAAAATGCTTAAACAGCTGACAAATATGCATACACCAATGGAAGCAGATTTCTGCAGTGCTAAAGTAGAGCTCATCAAGCTACATTAAAACCCCAGGTGAAAGAGGAAAAGAAACAAAACCTGCACACAGGGCAAGTGACACCATAAACTGTTCTTGTTTTGCTTAGGGAGTACAATTCTTTTCCATTTTCTTAGGAGTCTCCAGAGTACAAAAGTGACAGCAAAGTGATTTTCTTCAGTTCTCTTGGTTTTAAAAATCTGGTAATAGCAATAGTGATAAAATGCAGAAAGTTTTTTTTCATCTCCTATGAAAAATCAGGCATTGAAAAGAGGGATTTTTGGCTGTTTGCCAGATTGCAAAATATGTGTGACCTGCTGTTGAAGAATCCCTTTAGAAATACAAAACCATCACAAACCAATTCTTTCTATACGGTCTGAGGGGTTTTTGTTGAAGTTAGTGGAAAGTGGTAATCTCTTGTCCAGAAGTGTAACCTGCAAATAGTAATAGGACATCACAGAAAAAGCAGCAAGGACAAAAATTACTCCTAAATGTAGCACTAGGTCTGTCTTCAGGAATCTTCAACTCATATTTAAAGGATCACAGGTTTTTTTCTGGATGTTAATGAAGTTTCTTTCACAGCAATTTTAGTAAAACACTATTTTTGATTGCAATCTCAAAAACTGAAGCTCAAGGAAAAAATAACTAAACCAGTTTTGTTAGATGTAATTGTAGTTTAGATACTTCATATCTAAACCATCGCAACTCTTTCTTACAATGACATTTGAAGAGATATTCAATCTTATGGTAACACTTTTGATTAAAAGTGGTAAACTGATATTGCACACCAAGTTCACTTATCCAGACAGCAAATACTTAAGGAAAACAACCTTCAGATCTCCTCACAAGCAGGAAAATGCATCATAACCGCTTAGTATATAGTGAAAGAGTGAGAAATTATAAATATGGAAGAAAAGAACACTATCAACTTTAGAGTACATATTCTTTAGAAACAAATAAAACCAGTATTCATATTTTATGTGGCTACTACCATGGCACACAACACTTTGCAAAGTAGTTACCATAATGTGCAAACGCTTCTATAGGAGAAACTACAAAATAAATCTGGTTTTTAGTGGTATTTTCAAGCGTGGATTGTATTATGCAACTTCTATACACACTCATAAGGTAATTGGTAAGAACTTCTAGTACTTCATCCTTCATAGGCACTGAAAAGTCAATGTTATTTAACTGTTGCACAAATGTTAATAAAAAGTCATAGTCCAGGGAGCTTACCCCGGGTCAACAGAAGGAATCCAAGAACCAAAGTTATTTCCAAAGTCCAGACAAGAGATCTGAAAGAGAGAATAACAAAGGGTTTGTGACAAAGCTGACATAGAGTCCTCTGAAAGGAGCAAAATCAATTGTGACATTTTTCATTTATTTGTAAATGCCTCTTTGGCAGTATGCTCACTCCAAACGACAGCTGACTCTTATAGAATAGGGGAGGTGATGGTAAAATAGAGGAATCCTGACAGTTGCTTTAATGAGATTCTGAATTAGGATCACTCCACCACTTTCCCTCAACAAGGAGTGTGCCCTTCACTTTCAATCTTATATCCTCCAATTTGGAAAGCATTAATCCTATGAAAAACTCAACTCAGCCTCCTCTAATCACCATCATAGCTCTTCTTTCCACCTCCTTCACCATCTCACTGACATTTATGTACAGAGTCCACTCACAATTTAAAATACATATAAGTAGCATACAGCAAATTAAACTTTAACCTGATAGCATTACTTTAATCAAAGTCTAGTTGCAGTGCGTGTGCTGAGGACAAGAATCCTGAAACAGACCTCAGTTGATATTAGGATTTCAACCTCACAGAGCTTTCCTTCCAGCTCTAGGAATTATGCTGCTGGAAGTGTTCAATGCAGGAACCTCTGATGCTCACATTTTACTCATAACAAAAATAAATAGGGAAATCTGTAACATGACAGGGACCTTGCCTTGCAAATATTGAGGGAATAATCATTCTGGGAATGGAAGCAGACAAGGAATTTTAATAACTGTAACAACAGGCAACATGATACCACCTATTTCAGGAAAAACCCACTGGCTTGAGGATCCAGTGCTTGAGTGCACTTATTCTGACATAACTCTTATCTGACATATTCCATCCTTATGTTTTCCAACAATAACACATTTTTTGTTGTTCAAACTCATTTTCTAGTGCTTATATCACATATCTTTCAAGGAAACTAGATGACAGCACTGAATATATCAAGGTAGCCTCAGGCTGCACTGAAATTAGTATTTTATCCTCTGTTAACATCAGTAAATCATTTGTATTACAATGATAAGGTTATGTAAGAAAAACAAACACACATAAAAAAACCCAAAAACATACAGGCATTGCTACAAGAAGCCTGAATCCCAACTCTTTTGCATCTTCTGAAAGATGAAGGTGGTGAAGGCACAAGAGAACAACAAGTCTTTTGAGGAGCAGCTGAGGGATTTAAGGGTGTTCAGTCAGGAGAAAAAGAACCTCATCACTCTCTACAACCACCTGGAAGGAAGCTGGGGGCCAGGTGGGGTTGGTATCCCAAGTCACAAGCAAAAGGACAAGAGGAAACTGCCACAAGCTGTGCCAGGACAAGTTTTAGATTGGCTCTTGGGATAAATTTCTTCACAGAAAGGCGTGTCACTCTGGCAGGGTGCCCAGGGAAATGACTGAATCCCCATGGTCAGAGGTACTTACAAGATGTGGCACTGGGGGACAGGGGCTGCTGGAGGACTGGGAAGTGCTGGGATAATGCTTGGACTCAATCTGACTCCAGGCAAACAGGCTTGATTTGGAAAAACTAAAACATCTGCAGCCATAATGATCAGAAAGCAATTCCATCTCACCTCTGGATGAAAGCTGGCTAGTAAGCCATGTTGGGATATTAGCAATTAATTACTCCATACCACAATCTGCTAGACAATATACAACAAACATTGAATAAAGATCATTTGTTTCCTGAAAGAATAGAGAGATGGCTGATCTCCATGAGTTACAGAGCAGTTTGCTTGACAGCCTTCAGAGAACCAGGGGAGTAATCCATGGCTCAGTAAAACTTACATTTTCCACTGAACTAATCTGTTAAAAACAACACCCAAAACTTTTTGAGAGTATTGTGGAGGTTTCCAGAAGAAACCTTTCTGCCACTTTCAATTTGAGGATGCAGACTAAAGGTGTAACTTTGAAACCTTTTACAAAATCTTTCCTGGTATATAAGATCTTTAAGAGTCTCAACTGATAGAATCAAGGAATGTGATTCACTTTCAGTATCAGCATTTTTTTCCTCTGAGATTCACTCTTTGCTGAAACTCTTTTAAATGAGCGTAACAAAGCCCGGCACAACATTAAATCACCTCCCAAGCATATCAATCTCAGTTAACAAAGAAGAAAAAATAGAGTGCACTTCAAAACAGATCCTCTGGAAGTTTCTTCTGATTGATATCAGATCTCTTAAGTTAAATAACCCCTCATATTTCATTCCTAGAAATGAACAGTTATTCCGAGTAACCTTTCCCACTTGGATGGAAAGCAGGAAAGGCCAGATTCTGGCCTCTGCTCTGGTAAGGGAGTACCAATGAAAAATAATGAAGTCAGCACACATTTGGAAAAAAAATTACTATTTAGCTCCAAGGAAGGTTGCTTTATAATTCAGACAGGTGATCTGGAGGCACAGCAGAGCAATAATGACTAACATCACATACTAGAGGGAGTATAAATTTTAATGATACCACTCATAAAACCCACATTTTAAAGGTTACAAAACAGAAACAAGCTTACAAAGAAAACACATAAATCATTCAAGGTGTCAGGCTCCTATTCCTTAGCTATTTTAAGAACCAACAGCCTGTCCATCACTAAATAAACTGGAATATGCCGTACTCATTTATGCAGGAGAGGAAAGGGAATGTACACCAGAGTTCACCAACCATTCACCCCTACAGACTCTATTCTTAACAACACAATAGCACCAGCCATTTGTAACTTCACTGATTTATTCATTACTCGACAAAATTAAACCAAAACACTTGACCAAATTCACTTACATCCAGACAAGATCACAACAACACATAATTAGCACCATAATTACATGGACTCCTAATGCAGAGACATTAATGAACTTCACTGTTTGTTCATACACACTTCATTGTAGGCCCTTAAATATGGGGCATTAACTGAGGATTAATGGGGCATTCCCATTAACAGACCAGACCACTTTCATCCTATGCAGATGAAAGAGAAACAGAGGCTTGTATTATCATTTTTAATTACTGTAATTGGTCTGCAATTGCAACTGCATCTATTGTTGTCCCTCTACACACACTATCAACACAGAACAATTCAAATGGCTGGTTGGGAAATGGTCACTTAGGGCCAATAAACCACTGTAAACAGTGAACAGTTGACAGACCCATCATTCAAAGCCACAAATCACCTTTTGAGCTGCGTTTTACAAAAATGAGGTGTAGTTTGGCTCAGTGGTCATTTCTCTTAGTCACAGAGGCTGGCACTTCCATTTCAATAACAGTAATTTCCACCTCCACAACACCAACTCCCTTCTGGGAGCAGCACCCAAGGGCCAGGCTCACCACAAAAAGCTTCCACTGCATAAGGCTTTCTCCATCCCACCTCAAAAACCAGCCTTCAGGATTTGGTTTTCAGAGCTCACTTTGTTTTTACGTTACTTTTTTTTTTCTTAATATCACTTTCTATTTGAGTTGTTCAATGGATAACCCAAAATCGATTTATTCGTTTTTTTCAGAAGTAGACACACACAGAAAGATACCTGAACAAGGTCGTTTTGCCTCACTGCAAAGTCCAACAAGATTATCAGTAAAGGCCTTAACCAAAATCCTCCCATGTCAGACAGAATGTTTCTACTGGCTGGGTTTAATATTAAATGCAGATTTGGGATCTAGTCTCAATCCAAATCGGAGTGCAGCAATCAACCACTCAGCTCCAGAGCTCTCCCTGGCGACACTCATGGGGGATCTCAAACTGCCACCTCTCGTTGGAAATTTCTGCATCCAATTACCACTTATCAGAGGCCAGCAATCTCTTAAACTTTAATGATTAAGGACAACTCAGTGTTTGGTTTATAAAGGCAATAAACACCTTAATGCTTTCAGTAAGCTGTTTGCCTAACACTGTGTTTTTAGTTCTGGAATCTTTTCCCGTAGCTCTGGAGGAACTTTATTTAAGTAAACTGCCAACCTATTATTTTTCCAGTCTTTGTTTTCTCTAGGAAATTATTTAAGAAGAAAACCCTCGAACAGTGATCTCAGCATTCATACAGCAGTGAACTTCAGATACAGTAATTGCATAGCTGTGAGCTATGATGACTTTCCCATGGGGGAGAAATGACCTGGTAATTCAAGAATGACAAAGTCAAAAGTAAGGTAAACTGGGGGAGGGAAAGGATTTCCCCCTAGGATGAGATAAATATAATTTCTCACAGCAGTGTATATGTCTCTTAAGCCTCAGGTGGTTTTAAGTTAATGAGATTAGTTCCAGCAGGCAGTGAAATCCCAGGATATAGGATTTATATTTCAGCAGTTTTCACTTCATCCAGCAAGCACGGTGGAGTCAATCTTTGTGTCATTTTGTTATTGTCCTGGTTTGGGTCTTGTTCTCAGGCTCAAGCCTGGCTAAAGCACCTCATAACTTTGACTTAAAAGCTTAAGCATCATGTAAAGAGTGTGTTTAAATGTTTAAAAGGGAGGAGAAAGGCACCAGGCTTAATCTGTAGAAAAGGATTTTTTTGTTTAACTTTTCAGATGTGCTTTTATTCAACGGAGTTTGTTCTTGTACTTTCACTAAACCAAGGTCACATGCACTTTTATCCTGAATACACAAAAAGCCCCCAGAATGCACTGCTGTAAGAAACACTGCTTTTAAAATATTTACACCCTGAAGAGATGGACATTAACAGGTTTGGATGACTGGCTAGTTCAGTGTTCTACCTGGTCAATGATTGCCACCCTGCTCTGTAATAATCTAAATGAGCTCCTACCCAGTGAGCACCCACTGGATGTACAAGCTGCAGTTTCACTCCAGACCCCAGATCTGCTCGTACAAGAAAACTTTCACTCTTTTATACCATTATAAGAGCTGTAAAGCAGAAGGCTTTTACAAGATTAAAAAAATAGGGGAAAACAAAGGTCAGATGATAACACTGGTTTCCACACTGATATCCACTAAGAATTCTTCCACAACCAGCCCAAGTTTAACTTACAATCACTGAATAAGAACTGCTAATTTATCAGTTTTTTCACACTCCAGATACTATTTTTAGCTATGAGTTTAGATTTAACCTTAACATCACCACTGTAAAGAAAATGCAGAAAAATCTAGTGTTGCAAACATGCTTTAGGAAGCTCTTTCCCATCCAGCAGGGGAATGACCTTTACTCCTCTCACGAAAATGTGCAGACATCACATCAAGAAAATGCTCATATTAGTCCCAGGCTTCTTTCCAAGACAGTCTGATTAAACTTCATATCCAGAAAGCACACGGAGGAATTATTTTTATTGGGGTAATTTAACCTCAAAATACAATATGAACTCTATTAAAAAGACTTTCTAGTCCATTACAGGGAAAGCTGTGTTGAGTTTAGTTTTAACTTACAAGCCTGACTTTACAAAGGCAAAGCACACCCACACAGACATCACTGTTTGAACGTTTTTGTCTGTTTTATTTATTTATGTCTACTCCCAAATCTGCCTTCCCATTCTGTGTCAAGGCACTACCACATTATCTTTACTCTTCATCCTGTCCATACATGTCCTTCCTTCTTAAGGTTTTAGCACTTCATAACCAGGTGCTTTCAGTTACACACAAAAAGTTCAAGCATCTCTTTGCCAAAAGAAAGAGTGAGTTCCATCACAGCTCAGAGTGAGGAGTGGCAAAAACTCCAAGCTGGGAGACTCATTTCCTCTTTCTCTGGAAGAACCTCAGCTGGTGAAAACAGGTAACACGTAAATAGAGAGAGGCAACATGAGCAAACGAATCTGAGGACAGAGGCCGAAATCTGACTACAAACTGGTTTCTGGCACCAGAAAATTCAAAATTCAGTTCCAAACTCTGGAACCTGATATGTTGGATAAACACCTGAGCATCCAGGATCCACCACTACATGGGCTGGCTGTAATGTAGAAAAATGCAGCTGCACAGGGATGTAGTATTATCACACACAAGTGAGATAAAAATGCATTTGCCTGTAAGACACTCAAATGTTTGCTTACCTGCAAAGTAAATACACATTTGCTGTCAAGGTAAACCCAATGAGTATTTCCACACGCGCATAGATCAAAGCATGCAGTTTTCAATTAAACATAACACACAAATATGAATTCCAACAACGTGAAAATGAACTACCAGGGTAATTAGTCTGGAAGTACTGCAATTATGAGTGTCATCAGAATGCATTATGCTCTGTGTTGGCAAAAGAATTCCTTTGTAATGGGTCAGAGAACTCCTTTCCACACACTTTAATAACCAGTGCACAAGCTTCAAAGGGGGTATTTATTTTAAATCTCTGCCATCATTTCACAATCAGCCTCTGAAAGAAACAGGCCCACCAGAAAAATACTTTCCAGAGTATGAAAACAAGGTGCATTACCTTAAAATGTTTTCAGAAGAAAACAAAATGCAGTGGGGTCCTCAAGTATTGACATTTCTTTTAAGGTCAGGAAGGTCAATTAAAATGAACAATTTCCATTTCTTTCACAATTACAAGTCACGCTCATACATAAATATCTGCCACAGGAAAAAGATTTTTAAAGAAGCATTCATTAATAGATGTACAATATTCTAGAGGATCACTGCAGGAAAAAAGTGCAGCTTTGTCATTCTATTTCAAATAGTTAATGTGTGTTCAAGTGGCCTTAATTTACTCTGACTACCTCTTCAAAAGGAAAAGTCTAAATGCCTGCTTTAACCTTACCTTTCTCTTGGTCAGTTCCACTTTTTGCTACATGCAATTTCTTTGCTGAAAGAATCATTGCACAGACGTTCCCTTATAGAGCCTATTATCAGCATCTGGCTGGAGACAGCCCAAAAGCATTAAGCTGAAAAGCAAAAATGAGAGAGTCAAGCTCTACCTTGTCACAAGAGCAAGGGAAAAATGGCCTGATTTTGAGAACAGCTTGCTGCACCCCTCTTAGCCAGCAAACAACTGCAATTTGACAACTGCATGTCACAAGCTTTGGATGCTCTCCTCCATCCAGAGGGCCACACATCCCTAGGGCTGGTTGTATGCAAGTAAGAACAAAGTTGTGCCCTGACATTTCATTCCCATGGTGCAGATGCAGAACAGAGGATCTAAACCAGCACTGCTGCTGTAAATAAAGGGACAACTCAGCCAGTTCTGTCCCTGAAGGTGTGAAGAAAAACTCATGCCTAGCTGTATTTATCTTCTCTATTCTTTTTTTCTTCTTCTTACCTATTTGTTTCTCTCTTAATGTTTGCAACATTACAAGAAAACTATTGCCCTAGAATATTGAGTGTTTTAGAGAAAAAGGGGGAGGAATTTAATCTTCACTGTACCTCTCTAAAAATGGTGGAAAGGGCACGCATGCTTACAGAGATTACACACAGACACACTTTTGAGCAGAAACATAAAGTAGCCTTAATATAAGTGGGGAAATATCAGAGTTCAGTGAGGAAATTCTACTTTGAACATGAGCATAATCCAGGAACTGCAGCTCTATCTGGCCTGGGATGGAGCACACCCTGTCAGAGTCTGGTAAAACTGAGTGATCTGAGTGATGCTGGAGAGTGGCAATACTAAAGCTTCTCAATTTTGCTTACACCGCAAATATCCTAAAGCAAGACAATTTTTGAAGAAGAAAAAAAACCTAAGGCAATAAAACATCAAGCTTGAAGTCTTCCACTTCCCTGAAATTTTTGCTCCTAAGTCAAGAGGTGCCTGGACACATCAGGAGATAATCAGCTTCCTTCTGCTGCAGGAATGCAACAGATTAATCTAATGCAGGGATGGAACCTCATTTGGGAAAGGAGAGAGATGCTGACATCAGCCTGATGTATATGAAAGAAGACAGGCTACAGAGTTTAAGGAAATATGAAAACTTCATGAGACAGTTTTGTGATTAAAAAGGAGATAATGAAATGGACAGAAGTTGTCAAAAAAATACTTCATTTTGCTTTGCTTACTGAAATAAGTATTGATGGATACATTCCCAGCTTCATTGCAGCAAGCATTAGATTAGGGCTATCGAGCTAACTCACTGTGATGCATCGCATGACAGCAGGAAAAATTAAACAGCTCAAGCTGCGATCTTGTCACATCTCGGAAGGCTGGCAGGACATGAGTGATCTAACAGGGGACTTCCACAGAGAGCTGGGAAATACAGCTGGGAATTCAGCTCCTGCTTCTGCTGAGCATATGCTCAGCAAGCTTGGTTCTGGAGGCTGAGGTTTCACCCAGGCTTCTGACCATGGAGATCATTAACAAAAACCCTTGGCACCTTTTGCATGTTAATCCTCTCTCAGCACAGAACAGCTCCAGCTTACACAGCTCACGTAGGACAAAAACAAATGCCTTTGGGGAGCCCTTGAGTGGACCTGCTCAAGTAATTTTATTATTTTAATAACAGGTAAGACCTTTCTTGGTTAAAACTCAGGGTAGTTAAGAAGAGAGTGGTCTATCAATCTTCCAACAAGAAATGCCCTTCACTTTCCATGCCCAGCCAGAAGCACTGCAGCCTTTTCTGCACTGCAACCACCAAGTGGCTGATAAACAATTACCCACAGCCAAGATTTCTGAACCACCAGACCACAAAACCTCCCAGAACTGCTGTGTACACTCAGCATACCAGGATATTGCACATCCTTCATTAAAAGGACCACAGAACCACATGAAAACAGAGGGTTTCCCCTTGCATTTTAAGCCTAGGGCAGGAGTTTCCACACACCAATGATACGTTCCAGTTGTTGAAGACTGGTCTAATATAAATAAATGACAGTACCAATATCACCCTGCAATATTAAAATAACTGTACAGATTGTACTGAAGGAAATGAAAAGCTGCTACACTTCACTAATGGTTTTCACACCTCACATTCCAGTAATGTGCCTTGGTCATTTCACAGGACACAGCTTACATAAAGTTTTGTGTACTTGCTTGCAATAGGTTCACAATACCAAACCTCAAAAACAGGCAACATAATCTCTTTTAACACTATTACATAAAAATTATCACATTAACATTAGCAAGAGTCCTCCAGAAAAAACTCAGGCAAGTTCTAATTTTTCCTGTTTTCAATTCTTTCACCAACCTCACCCCACTCTGAGTTTTCATGAGTGACTTCATCATTGTCACAGAGTATAGCATAAATATCCCATCTCATTACAGTGGAAAAAATTTCTGTGCCCAGTCTTATGCAAACAAGCAGGGAACATGACTTACTTTTGATATGAAGAGATTGATAACTTTGAGTTTTAAAACTGTACTTGGTGTTTCCCTGATCTTCACTTCTCATAAGAAAAGTAGAAAATCCTCATCTGCAAATTGCTAAAAATAATCAGTTGCAAGATGTGACCTTGGATAAAGCAATGTTAAATTGGCCAGCAAATTTTTTGGAGGCATCACTGTTATTAACTTGCAATTTTTTCATTTCAGTCTGCCAGTGATGCTTGGCAGGTTATAATTTTTCATTTTCTCACTTGGCTGATGCTCACTCAAGTAGAGATTATGGAGATAGTGGTGGAGAATTTTTACAAAGATTTTTCCCCTTTCATTCAATCATGTCAGGATTCAAACACAAATTGTCTCTGTGAGGTGGGTTACCTCTGTAACAAGATGACTGACAAAAATCCTGTCAGTATTCCAATGACAGGAACAGTTCTCCCCTCATTTGGAACTCATGGGCTCTCCAGTGCATTAACGGACAGCGGGGCAACTGCTGCCTGTTCAGTGCATTCCCATCAGGAATGATGTGGCCCAACTACACTTCTGTTTTAACAGTTAAAATACAATAGAAGTTCAAAATCTTAGTGAATTAGTATTTTCCCTAGAGGTCACTGCTCTTTCAATTTCATTTTTTTTTTAAAACCACTGATCCCTTTCTACTAAGAGTATTCCCCACTCATGACTAAGTTTCTTTGCCTCCACATCACCTTCCCACTCTCATCATTTCCCTGCCACTGATTTAATGCACAAAAACTGTAATGAACAGCTCCTCCCAGTGATCATCCTGGAACAACACTTCCTATTTCTTAAGTGTGTGTGGAGCTTTTTCTTTTTCACTCCAAATATCATCTGTTCACAAGGAAAAACGTCCAGATTACAAATATCTGAGTGAACATAAACAGATCCAAAACCACACTATCAATTAAGTTGTTCTGCCTTTGGTGGTGAACCAAACTCATCCTCCTGCCAGAAGATCCATTTTGTGACAATCCTCTGACTAAAAATACCTGTCCCCCCAGCAACTCTGATCAAGGAACTGTACATGACATGCTGTGAATATTTGCAGCGTTTCCCTCATTATCAGAAAATATTTTGCTATTGCTGCTCTCCTAGTCAGAATTTGTGTGAGGAGGGAGCGGCGAGGGGAAGCCGAAGAACAGATTAAAGGCTGCACACCACAAGCATCAGTCACCACACAAGACATCATCATCCATCAGAAACCACAGTTCAAACACAGCTGGAGACACCATGAGGTTTTTACTGCTGGATACAGCCCAAAAGGTATTAAAACAGTCTGACAAAACATGCCATTGCCTTCCTAGTTGTCCGTTTTTAGCCTTCCTACTCAAGCCATGCATATTCAGCATGGAGGAAACAATCACTGACCTGACTGCACAGAGAAATAAGCTCACATTTATTTATTTTGCCTTTCTCTTTTTTAATTGTATTTTCAAGTATTTATTATCCTAGCAACTGTATGAAGAGTGAAATACATGGCAAGATTGCCACTGAAAATGGGCTTCATCATTCAGTCAAGGAAATTAAAATTTTGGCTGATAACTAGAGTGACATAGGAAGGTTTCTAAAGTCATATGACTGTACAAAACTATTAACTCAGATCTAATCCACTGCTTTTTATTGCATTTTCTGAAACATCTTTAGAAAGACAGCATAACATCACTCATTTTATAGGCAGAAAACTGAAAGCACAAGAGAGAAAAGTAGCATTGGCCAAGGTCATACAGGGGAATAGTGACCAAGTCCCACTTATGTTCAGATATTCATGTTCTAGACATTCTCCTTGCGAACAGAAAATATTTAAGTAAAAATTAACAATAAAAACAACAAAACAATTAAAAAACAAACCCTAAATACAAGGGTTCTTCAAGTGAGACAAATTCCCTTCAGTTCATGACTACAATTCCAGCAGCCACACAGTCCAGAGAACAACAGTTAACATTCAGGGGCTCCCCAAGAGCCTATTCCCAGCCTTGACAGAGCTCCTCGTTTTGTGATTCCTGGCTTACAACCCATGGAAAGTCGCTTTTAACATCTGCTGCTCCATTAACACATCCAGCAACACCATGAAATCAGCAGAGAGCACAGGGAACTCCATCCTCAGGGCATCCAGCAGCCTCCTGGGAGGCTGAAGCAGGTAAGGAATCTGGCTGCACAGCATCCATCCTGCTTCACTTCATGGAGATGCAATGCCAGTCTCACCACATAGAGTTGGCAGAACTGTAGAGCTTCCACTCAGATAAAATTCTGATCCTAATGAAATTTTTTTTTTATTAACTTGGAACTAGACTGGAAAATATATATGTCAGTAATATATAAATATGCTATTATAAGTTACTTTTTAAGCAGGGTTATTTGGGGGGTTGGGTTTCACATTTTTTCAAACTGGACTTGTTCCATAAACTGATTAACACTAATTTAGCTTTGTTAGTGACCACTCGTGCCAGTCAAAGCCTATCATGTGATAGAGGGACAACACAAAACAGAAAAGGACACAATTGAGTTGTATTAGTCAAGGCTGAATTTCTCAACACAACACTGCAAAATGCTCAAGTCCTTCCATGCATTTCTTTCCACCAAATTAATTCTCTTAAAGAAGTAGCAAATTTGCATCAAGTCTGACCTCAGGTCCACTGAAGTCCAACAGCTGACACGTCTGGAACAGACAAATTACAGATGTGAGCAGCTACAGCTCTCTAACAACCTCTGCTAGTTAAAAGGAAACAAAATTTGATGTAGTACTAGGAGCTGAATTTTAGAATAAAATAGCCTTGAATCTTTATGCACCTGCCTAAAGCTAATAAACTCATGCATAGATCAGGAAAAATCAAATTCAAATAAACTATTCATGAATCTTTGTTACTTATACATAAGGAATCCAATAAAGAAAGCTACTCTGGAAGCAAAGAATGCAATATAAATGTGTTCCAGCTTCCTTTGCTGGATGTTTTTTTAACCATATCCCACCCCTGCTTTGCCCCGTGGCAACGCGTTTCAATAACTCAGACTTTTCTTAGCTACTCATTATTGTACAACAACCTATTCTGCATATGATATTCTATCTGTGCAACAAGGCAACAAAGAACCCACTTTCTTCTCCTCAGAGCATCTTTTACTATGAAATAAAAAGATGTCTTTGATGTCTGCTGATGCAGGACAACACAACACATCGATGTGGCACTAAATGGACAACCCTGACTATTCCATATTTTGTTTCAGCCATTTGTGTAGCCATTTACAGTCACCTGAGTTTGCCAGCGACTACAGATCTTTATTCATGACAAAAAGTAATTATCTCCTCACAAGGGAGTAAAGTCTTTGAGATTTCAGCAAACATTCTTCATTAATTTGTTGAATTAGCTGAAGAAAGCATATAATCACAAATATTAATGCTTTGCTGAGCAAGAGCCCTGACTTAAGCTCTGAGTGGTCGTCTGTTAATCCAGAGATCTAAGTTTCATTGTCCCCAAGTTAGCTTGATTAAAGCAGTCACTACAAAAGCCAAACACCTCATGTGCTTTTTGGATCAGTACCTGCTCCAGGTAAAAAGTCTTTTATTTTGCCTAATACACCCACACATCCCCACCCTGGAAAATGGGGCTTAAAACAATGTCAGAAGAAGCCTAAATAAAAGAAACAAAAGTTACTGGCTGGGGATGAGGAATAAATACTGCTAGAAAGACACTAAGTTATTACTGAAAACAATTTTAGCCTGTACTTTAATAGTAGGGTATTTAAAAAAAAATCCAGTATTAATCTAGAGTTCATGAAGGCAAGACCAATCTTAGAAAAAAAACTCCACACATTTTCCAGCAGTTTAACTTCATTACATGGATTGCAAAATCTTGCATATTTTAGGCTGTGTATATTTAGTTTGTTCAAATCTAACCTGCTGTCCAGCCCACCTCACACAGCCAAGTGAGAACATAAACACAAGTACTACAAAAATGCAAAGTCTTCAAAAGTGTCCCCTGGAAAAGGTCTAGAAATTCCTCATCTTAACAGAATCTTAGATAAACACTGAATCCCTCTTTACTTCATATTGCTGTTCTTACTACAAAGCCCTGACAAACCACACTCAGTACTGAGTCTGCACAAAGTACTCCTGATTAAATTATTTTTCATTGGCACTTCCTTTTCATTTTTAACCTGCTGCAATAACTAACAAAATACAGCAGAGAGCTCCGCAGAATCTGATTAGTATGCCAGGGTTAAAAAAAAATATGTTCTGAAACAGAAATCACACCCATTGTCCTGCATGTTATTATAGTCAGTGCCTACAGACTATCAGAAATTGGGTTTTAAGCAAAGCCCAGATTGAGAAAAGATTACCAGGCAAGGCTGAGGTAATATTGATATTAGCTTCTGTACATTCAGGAACTTCTGGGTGCATACAGAATATCCCCAGGAGGCTCCTATATCTAGACTTCCATCAGTGAATAATTATTCAGGTTTAATCCATTTCCAGATTGCTCTTTATGTGAGAAGTATCTACCCAAGTTTCCACTCAGTATCAGGAAAAGGGTCAGTGTGGATTTCAAGACAGTTTGTGAGGCTCATCTCATATCTCTGCAAGGCAACTTCCTCTATATAGTTTCAAAGAAAATTCTGGTTTTTTGCCACACCAATTTTGCTCACAAACCAGTGTAACTTTGTGTCAATCTGCAGTCAATCACTCAAGCAGAGGTACATTCACAAAGCAGGTAAGAGCACTGCACATTGCACAAGATAATTGAATAAAACTTTCTACGTGGAATTCCTCCAAGGCAAGAAATAAACAATAAATGGATTAATATTCCCCACAGAGCACTGTAATAATGATCTTTGAAGTTTTTCTACAGCTTTTAGTTAATCTATTCTAGAACCAACAGTGTAAATGCAAGCCTCTAACAGAATAAAAATCAAATTCCCACTAAAGTAGTTTAAGATCTAAGTATCTTGACAGTTTCCCTTTAAATCACATTTACTTCAATTCTGAAAAACCAAATTACTATGATCTATCTCTTACACTGACACTTTTATGCCTTCTCAGGACATCAGGGATATTCAGACTTTTGAACTGGTACTTAAAGTGCACTAAAGGTCAAGAAAATTCCCCCCCCCCCCTTTTTTTTTTGGTAACTCTTCTATCTCATGTTTCTAGGAAGTGTCATTACTGAACTCCTTTAAACCAAAACAAAGGAAAAGAAATGTCTCCATTAATCATAGAAGGAATTTTACTTCAAAACTGAATCACACAGAGTATCTACTAGAAAAAGGAAAGAATTACTTAGGCTTTGCCACTTAAAGGAGATAATAGATCTAGAAAGATATTTTATTCTATAAAGGAAAAAAAAAACACGAGTAAGAAAAACAAAGAGCTGAAAGTAGTCCTCATACATCAGTACTTTTTCTCAAAAACACACCCTTGTGTTTCTCACAAGATTAAGTTTTTTCAAGTTTCTCATCTATGCTTGGATGAGCAAAGAACAGCGAACAAAAAATTCTGCATTAGGAAGAAGCAAGTATTTTACTTACAACCAGTCAACTATAATTTGATATTTACTAATGCTTTTTCCATTCAAGTATTGGAACACAAAAGTCTTTCACTTGCCTGGAAGGAAGGCTGGAGAACAGCAGAGAATTTCACCCCACCCTTCCACAGGCTGTCAATCCCTCTGCCCTGGCACACAACACACAGAGACAACTCTACCAAGCCCTGATCCATCAGCAGCCAGAAAACAAGCACATTTCAGTCCTGGAGTGGGGAAGAGAAAACTAAAACCCCTTTCAAAAGAGCCACAGTCTCAGGTTACTTGCACATAACTTGAAATAACAATTCTCTAATTCTTCAAACTTGCTATTTCCTAAGAAATGCACATTTCCTTTAATACACCTCAGATCCCTCTTAGAATAGGCACTCAGAAAAAATCCTGTAAATATTCTCTACAGCCTTTCTGGAAACTATTTACAAACTCAGAGGTCACAAGCCTATCTGATCAAGATTGTACACATATACATAAACTTTTCATTGTCTACATACATCAGTGTGTAACTGCTACATACATGGAAACGTGTATTTCATTTCAGTTCCCTGTACTCAGAAGTACATTGATATTTCTTATGTGCAAGAACCATCTTTACATTACTCAGAAGAATAGAACAGCAGGATGCTCCATTTTAGAAACAAAAAAGGAACAGCAAATCAATAACTTTACAGAAAAAAACCAACCAAACAAAACAAACTCCACACTTTTGTGCCACAAAAGTATCCTACCTTGGAACACATATTCCAGGAATATTTTTGCTCCTGGGAATTTCTGGTTCTGAACTGATGGATATTTGAATATTTATATTATTTTAAAAAAATAACACAACAAAAACTCATAATCTATTTTGTGTTTTTTTCCTGCAGAGCAGACACATTTTGCTCTAGAAAAACTGAACTGTTCTTAAGAACTGGTTAGATACTGAAGCCCATATAAAACACACATGCAAAGTTAGTGAATTTACACTTTCAGAGTTAATCACCCACTCAAATTCAAAATCTACACTTAATTGCTGGCATACAAAACACACCAAGAATGAAGTGTGCATACAGAATCACTTTTTACTATGGTGGAGTATTAACAGTGCAGAAAAGCCAGCTAGACCACAGGGGAAATTAGGATTTATCCACAAATACACTTATGAAAACCAGCTGTTAGAAAACATGAGGGAAAAAACCCTTTTTTGACTGAGGATGAAAGCAAGAGAACACGTCCCAAAATAGTCATTTTCAAAGCATTACAAGTAGGTGGATGAAGCAAGTGAAAAGAAGCCACAACTTGGCAAACAAGAAAAGCTCTTTATATTAAAACTGCATAGTCTAGTAATTGATCAGGATAGAGAAGTAATTTCTATTTTTCCCTGGAAGCACCACATTTTCCACAGCCTCTTTGCTCACTCCATGTATTTTTTCCTACTCTTTCCACGAAGACAAAAATCAAACCATCTGGCTCCTGCCAGACATTTGCCCACATTGTATCTGTTTTTCAGACAGCAGACACTCACCAAGCATCTAATACATGTGATTAGCTGGTAGGAAAACAAGAATTCAATTTGACTTAAAAACATCATTGCATTTGTTCTCATTCCATCCCAGGAGAACACTGGATACTCCTGCTTACTTATCTGCAGCTCAGAGAGACTGAATAACCACTGGTTGAGCATGTGGAGCATATGCTCACACATCATCTCTGGGCCAGCACTCTGGCCTGAAAACAAAACCAGGCTTCTCTGAGCATCCCAGCATCTGCCCCTCTTGTGGAAGCACTTACATAAATAATACTGGATAGGCTTTATTCTCAGTTGATACAGTAAAAATATACAGTATGGCAACATCTCGCTACTGACAGAAAAATTCCAGAGGCATGTTTGTGTCATCATGTAACTATCCTTCCCTGGTAAATCCAAATTTTTGGGGTTTTCCCCATTAATGCCACTACAGCTCCTCTTACAGAATGGAGATGAGGGCACAACTTCCTTTAACAGTTAAAGGAAAAAACAGCCTGATCAAACCATTATTTTCTTCCACAGGTATTGTCAGAGTCCTCAAAATGAGTAAATCCACTAATTTTATCAGGCTCCCATAGTTCAGCCTCAGACAGATGCTAGAGCCAGAGGCACAGTACATTCCATTTTTACACACAGGTGACCCCCAAGGTTCCAGGTTCCTCCTCAGATGGAGCTCCACCAGGCAGCAGATACTCTGCAGTGGTTCCCACAACAACAGCAGCATCAACAGGAAGATTACAAAATTCTCTAAGTCCCCATCATAATGCTTTATTTGTTGTAGATACAAGGTGTGTATCTACAGTTCAGTATTTTTTTGCTGCTCTCTAATTACATTTCAAATATTCACGCAAGACGTTATTTCTGTGCCAGAGCTCATACAGATTTGTTCCTACCAAAATAGTACTAAAACCAAGTTATTTGAAGCAAATCATCATGAAGAAAATATGCTTTTTAACATGCCCAAATATTGTCACAAAAACCCCCAACAACTAAGCAAGGGAACGGTGAAAATTAACTAATGTGGACAGCAAAACAATGTAAATCCCCGCCTTTAGTCTCACCCAGCGTGATGTTTGTGATTCATAGATGTAAATGCCTTGGAACACATTTGTAAAAAATTATGTTTAATAATTTAATGTGTCAATGCAGCCTGCAGCACCCACCTAAAAGTTCCTCTGAGACTTTACTAACAAGTCCATTTTTTCTCACGATCGGCATGACCAGTGGATTTCAAATTTCGTATTAAAAGGCAAACAGGAAAATTAATCATCTGCCTACTGTTTTTCCCAGGGGATTTTGGATCAAATTTAGCACCAATGAAGCATCAAATTGACTGCAGAGAACCAACTGTGGTGGTGGTGAGCTGTCCAAAGGTGCTGAAGGAGCTGACTTGTGTCACCAGGGGACTGTTCCCCACCAGCTGCCAAAGCTGGAGGTCTGGAGACTGGAAGAGTCAAGTCTTTAAAGGCCCGAATAAAGATGCAGAAACGTGAGATGATCCAGTGTCACCTCATTCAGGACCACTCTCGCCAAAGGACTGCACAAAACAAACTTTAGGCAAGCAACTCTTGCCTTGGGAACAATCCACACAGTGACAAAGGGTCAGTGTAACTCCACATCTCTGCTGGCTTTGGGACACGCTGACATCAGCTGTGACACAACTTGGGATGCTCCACAAAAGCTAAAACCACTCATTTCTCTGAGACAATCTGGAAGAAAACAGGAGTTTCAAAAGTGTAAAACTTCCTCGAAGCCCCGTATACAAACACCATCTGCTCTTTTGTGAAAGGTATAACATTTGAAATAACATTCTTTTCTCTCCCTCTTAGTACATTCCATCATGAAGAGAAAACTTTATTTATATAAAGAGCCCGCAAAATGAAGTTCCATAAAAACAGGAACATATGGCCAAATAATTCTGAATAGCACTTAGCATATTCATCCGTAAAATAAGAACTATAATGGGTAGATAAATACACCCAAGTCTACTTGGAAATTGTCAGTGTAAACACAGTTTTCTGCAAATAATTAGGGGTTTTTTTTAATTTCTCACCCATCACTCTACACAGATACTTCACATTACAGTTTTACTGAAGTTAATCCTTTTAAACCACAAACTTGGCCCATGATACTTTATATCATACATATTAACAGCCTAAGTCAGTGCAGAAAGAAAGAAAGTCTTATGTTTTATGAAAGTTAAATTTTTACCACCATTGCAAAGATAAAACTTGAAACAAATTTAGGTAATCTCCAACAGGAACGGAAATACAAACTAGGAAACGCAGAACCTTTTTCCTACTTGGAACATAAAAATAAATGCCTAAATATAAAATCTTAAGAAAGGAATAATAACTTAAAAACAGTCCAGAAGGAAGTATGAATTCACCTTTCTGCTATTAGTAATGAGAAAAACAATGCATGGTCAAACATCTCAGACTTGCACACTCACTGCTACAGGTTTCTCTGTAATTGCAGCATTCAGAATCATCCATCATCCAGCTGTTTCTCAGCTGTTAAATATTCGTAAGGAAGTCTGCAATCAAAGTAAGTGGCTTAGAATTTGTGGACTGAGCTCCAAAAACCTTCAATTTTTCAGCCATTTCCAGCACCTACATTGAGCAACACAACAAAGCTTTCCCTTCAGCATGTATCATGAAACATTCTGGATACTTGCACGTGATCCCTTGAGACAAGAAGCACAATCACCTTCAGACTCTCAAAAATCCTTCCAGGTGCAGACTTTTCCTGCTGTAATTGCTGCAGTTTTATAACCAGCTGGCCCTCATCATATACATGATGTGGTTCACCAAACCACACTCCCTCATCAATCCCCTGGTCACTGCTTCAGTATCCTCTGGGATTTAGGAAAAGAGACTGGTTTCACTGAGTGATGTGCACTTAGCCCAGCCCCTTCCATTTATTTTGATGATCTCTCATCATATTGAAGGCTGGTTCCCGACATGTCCTCCAAAGAGCTGAAGTTTACACAAGACAGGCATATCTTATTTGACTTGTGCTTCAGCTTGACTTCTGCTCCTCCTGTCAAAACTGTGCCAAAGGGAGGGTTTGCTATTTTGATGTTCCATTCTTTAATTTCTCCTCATGCTGCTGTCACAGTTTAACCCCCAGAAAGGGGGTTCAATCCACCAACCCAGCCCCACACAGCCACTCCCCCACAGCAAGAGGGGGAGAGAATCAGGAAAGTGAGAAAACCCGTGGGCTGAGATAAAGCCAGTTTAACAGGTGAAGCAGAAGCTGTGCATGAAATCAAAACCAGACACAGAATTTGTTCCCCACCTCCCATGGGCAGGTGTTCAGACAACCCCAGCAAAGCCTGGATACTTCACACCTAAAAACGACTTGGGAAAATAAGTGCCATCACTCCAAATGTCCCCCTTTTCTGCTTCCCCAGCTTTATGCTGAGCACAACACCATTTATTAGGAATATTCCCTGGGTCACTGGGATCAGCTATCCCAACTCTGACCCTTCCAATTCCTTGTGCACCCCCAGCCCCCTCACTGGTGGGGTGAGGAGCAGGAAAGGCCTTGGCTCTGTGCAAGCACTACTTAGTGCTAACTGAAACATCCCTTTACTACCAACACCATTTCCAGCACAAATCCAAAGCACAGCCACATTCCAGCTACTAGGAAGAAAATTAACTCTGTCCCCAGCAAAACCAGCACAGCTGCCTACAATTCCACTAAGCCTAAGAGCTGAAAGCACTGACTGCTAAAGGCATGTAAAACTGAGCACAGGAAAAACCTCAGAACATTCCTGCTGGCTCTTCACCACAGGAGATAATGCATTATAACACAGATTTCCCCCAAATCTCTGCAGGATCTACAAATCCCTCCTTGCAAAACCTCCAATAATTCACACACACACAGAGTATGTTCTGTTACCACCCTGTTGTATTCAGCAGTTTTCTACAGCAGCCCAAGTGATGTCTTCTATGAAAGTTGCTCAATGACAGCAGGGTTTTTTTTTTTTTAATTTCACCTTTCTTTCAGATTCTGAACCTTAATTTCCACAGTACTTTCATGGAAACATGTAAGGAATCTTAGCAACTGGCACATTAGTTTAGTATTTAAGATGGCCAAGACCTCCTAATGCAGAAACTGGGTGTAATAAGATCTTTGCATTGCTAAAGAATTACTCGCCAACCCAACTTTTCAATCTTCAGTACAGTTAAGACAAATTTTTGTTTTAGAGTTCTTGGTTCTGGGGTTGAACTATATGATCTCCAGACATCCCTTCCAACCCTAACTATTTTGTGATTCTGTGATTCATTGTTCCCAGGCATTTCAGACATTTAGAAGTCTTTAGTTATCCATCAGTTCTGTTTTAATTTCAACAGTCTCCTGGGCTAACCATATTTTATTATTGTCTTTTTATGTAGATGCTGGTATTTAGATACAGAAAAAAATACTTTGATCATCTGCTGTGACTTGTGTAGCACATGGACACATGTCCTCAATTAAGTTTTACTTAGGTACATCTTAAAGGAAGAATACTGTATTTGGATTAAAATTTTCCTTTGATGAATATCCTACCATAATGTGCAATAAATTACCCTCTTACTGAAGATGCAGTTCTTATTTCTACTGTAAATGTGTCTGGCTCATATTTTAGCCACAGGATCTTGACATTCCACCATTTTCTGCTTCATCACAGAGTTTCTGTTCACAAGGAGCACACTTTAACACTGCAATCAAGTCCCTCCCCTCCTTTCTCTTTGATAATATTTAACATATTGAGCTCTTGGAATTTCTCCCTCAGGAGCTATTTTCAAGCCTTATTCATTCTTACAGTTCTTCTCTCAAGTCTCTTTGACCCTAACATCCTGCTTGAAGTATGAGCACCCAAACTTGACAGAAGATTCTTGGAGGGATCTCATTAGTGCCAAACACAAAGACATAGTACATTTCCTGCCCAGTCATATAGAGACTGGGTCATCCTGAAGCTTTTCTGCAAGTTCTCTCAAATTAATCTGTATTTACACGGAAAACACTTACCTGAGAAGCTAAAACAAGCAAACCAGAGAAAACTAAAGAACAGACTCAACAATTCTACCAATTCAAATTCACCAGATGACCATTGCATATATCCCCTTCCCAACACGTGTTTGGGAGACACATCCCTCTGATTTTCAAGCAGAAAGCCCAGAAAAATTGTGTGGCTGCTGAATCCTTTGGCTCAGTATAAAGGGGGAATGCTGTGCTTAGTAGTGTATAGAGTTAACCAGTCTGAATTCAAAGTCAAAGTTTACTGAGGTCAACAACCCGTGTCAATAGTGTTGTACCATCGATTTTCAACACAAGTAACAGATCAGTAATAAATAACAACATATTCTCATTTTTATTCAGTTCCTGTACCTATTCTGTGCTTCAGACACCCATAAAGAACTGCAAACACATTTGTACAAGAAACCAGAAGAAGCAGTGTTGGTGAACCTTCATTTAATTACTTCTTGACTATGTTTTCAGATACACATACAGTCCTGGTATTTTTTCCCCTTCCAGACCCCAACTGACCAACAGATCCCATGGCAAGAAGATGGCTGAGAGAAAACAATTCCTCTTCTGCACTTAGCCTGGGCTGTGACAAGTGTACTTGATTATCAGATTTTGGAACTACACAGGTACTGGAGGATGAACAGTGACCTTTGCTGCCTCCCTGCACAGCAGCGTTAACCAGGCACACACAGCTGACAGACCCAACAAGGAGGAATGAAGTGCTGTGATACACATGTTGCTGAGTCTTTGAGAACACAATGCATTGCTTTCAACTGATAATGGAATCACAGAACCTCCCAGGTTGGGAAAGGCCCCTAAGAACACCGAGCCCAACCATCAACCCAGCACTGTCAAGCCCAGCATTAAAACTGTGTCCCCAAGCGTCACATTTAAACATAATTTAAATCCCTCCAGGGATGAGAACTCCACAGTCTCCTGAGCAGATTGTTCTAGTGCTCAACAGCCTTTTTCTTTGAAGGTTTTTTCCTCCAATATCCAATCTAACCCCCCCCCCCCCGCCACAGGAAGAAGCAGTTTCCTCTTGTCCTTTTGCTTGTTACTCAGGAGAAGAAACTGACCCCCACCTGGCTAGAAACTCTTCTCTCGGTCAGAACACTGAGTTACTTACTGGAGTCAATTTCCACTATGTGTATCTGTATCCCATAGCTGGAGATAATGTCTATTTCATAGTTGGATTAATTGCAAACCGAAGCATGATCTGCACAAAAAAGCAAAACAGGATCTCAGTCCTACCAAATTTTAATTTAGAACCATCTATCAATTACGTCCTCATATTACATTGTATACTCCTAATGAACTAATTTATAAATGTATTTATAATACATGTGTCTAAAGACCAAAGCAAACATCACAGAGGAGGAGAGGGTTAGAAAAGAACAGAAAAGAAATAATACTGCCCAAGCTGCATTTAGGCAATTTCTACACTGAAGGAATGCTGGCCTGGCCAACAAAATTCTGTTTAGAGTAGAAGATCCAGAACCACTGAAAAAGTCTGAGGAGGATTACATGTGAATCACAAAGAACTTCTGAAATAAATATATTTATTAAGGGGGATATAAAGCACTTTGAAGGTCTATTTTTGTCTAGCTTGTATTCATACCCTGAGGTTATTTAAAAAAAGGAGAAAAAAATAATAATGCAGGTATGTACCACAGCAGTGAAAAGCAAAGACCTCAGCTGTGAAGATTAACAGAGCGGGAAGTCATATGATCCAGCATGACTTTGGGAGCTGCTACCAAAAAACTGCAGCTTGTGACATGCATGTGAACCACGAGCATCCTTCTACTAACTTAGACAATTCTGACTTTCTTCCCATTTAAACCTTATTTTCTGCTTTAGATAAACAACCCGGACCCAACTCCTCAACGCAAAAAACACCAGTTTTCCACCATCACAAGCAATAGCATTGCTTCATTATCAAACAACGTGACCTGCTAGTATAGTTTCAGCCAGCATCTTCAGTAATGTAAAACTCTCAATTTTAAGGATGTGGGAAAAAAAGCTCTGCTAAGTTTAGACAGACACTAAAACCAAAAAGTATCTGATGAAACTTGAAAAAACTGTGTCTCTCTGGAATAACTTACGGTTTTCTTACGAAAATGTGTGTGTAGTGCTAGAGTTTTTAATTAAAAAACTCCAGCTGAAAAAAAAAAACCTGCTAAAGGTAAGCTACAACAGATCACTCTTTGACTTGTTTCAGGTGATTAACTTTAGAGTAGATTATCATACAGTTTAGATATCTACTAGGAATATGACCCATGACCAAAATTCAGAAGACACTCTTTAGTATTTCGACAATAGCAGAGATAAATGCTGCATTATGGATGTACTGGGACTCATACAAGAGCTCTTTAGATTAAAATTCTAAAAATACATACAGTATTGCTTGATATACAGGACTGGCATCGTTACAGTTTCAGTCATCTAATGCTTTCCATATGCTAACCACTGAACAAATAAATTTGCCTGTAAATGCAAGAAATATGTACCAAGTAATAAATAAGCAAAGATGAAACAGGCTGTTCATATTAGGGTTAAAAATCTGAATTCTTTATTTCTTCCCCGAGTATTTCTGTCCTGATGACTCAGCAACAATGTGCAAGATTCAGCTGAAGTCAGCGAGATGCCTGCCTCAGTGCTGTTTTGCAAGTGTCAACTCCACACTCGTTACGGAGTTTGTTTTAATTACAATTTCGAGGCCATCTCAGTTACAGGAGACGAGTAGAGTACCTGCTGAAGTTAAGGAGCTCTCTATGGATGGAGAAACCAAGATACTGAGGATTGCACTGAAGGACAGTGACAATGTTGTCCTAGAATGAAACTTGCGAAATTTCCCGGTTGCGTTCCTGGTACCCCGAGCACACCCCAATCCCCGAGGGGAGCGCGTCCTGTCATTCAGCCGACTGCGCTCACGGCTTGCAGCAACTTTTCCGCATGTGACACCGCACTTTGGGGGGTCTGTTTCAATACTCAAAAGCTTTAAGGCGCTAAAACATCATTCAGTTTCTGAACTCGGGCGAGACCACGCTCGTGTCCCGTTTCTCAGCGAACAGAAAGCAAAAAGCAGAACACGGGGGAGCTCCACCACGGGCAGTGGGAATCAGGGATGGAGAGAGAGCAGGAGCTCCCCGGGGCTGTGCGGGACCATCCATTTACCTGTCCTACCCCAAACCCAGCTCCAGCCCGGAGCCCCCGCAGGAGCCACCGCGGATCCTTTTATTTCACCGAGTTCTGAGTTACTTTTAGAAAGAGAAAAAACCATGCACGGAGCTGACCGAGTTCGCCCCCCGCGCTGACAGCCGGGCTCCGCCGCGTCCGCGGGGTTGGGGCGAGGAGCCCGGGGGTCCCGCCCGCCCGAGCCGGCGTTACCTGCGCCGCCCTGCCCGGTGCCCCGCGGTACCTGCGCTCCCTGCGCGGTAGCTCCGCTGCCCTGCCCGGTGGTACCTACGCTTCCCGGCACGGTGCCTGCGCTGCCCTGTCCGGCGGTACCTGCTGCCTTGCCCGGTGCCCCGCGGTACCTGCGCTGCCCTGCCCGGTGCCCGGCGCCGCGCAGCCCGGCCCGGCCCGCCCAGGGAGTTTTCAGCAGCCGTAAAGCGGAGCGCGCCCGGCCCCGGCCGTGAGGGGCCACCCCGGGGAGCGCCCGCGGGGCCGCGCCGGAGCCGTCGAGCCCCGAGAGCCGCCGGGACGGTTCACGGGAGGGGGAATGGGTTGGGTTGTAAAAGAGCATCTTGTTACAACTCTTGTGCCGTGGGCAGGGACACCTTCCGCTAGAGCCGGGCGCCCAATGCTCTGTCCAGCCCGGCATTGAGCACTGCCAGGGATGGGGCAGCCGCGGCTTCTCTGGGCAACCTGTGCCAGGGCCTCACCGCCCGCACAGGGAAGTTTCTTTCATATAGTCTAATCTAGGTCTACGCTCTCTCCAGCGGAAGCTCTTCTCCATCATATCATTCCATCCCTTGTCAAAAACCCCTCTTCAGCTCTCTGTTAGCCCCTTTAACTAGAAGGGGCTCTGAGGTTTCCTTGCAGTTTTCTCATCTCCAGGCTGAACAGCCCCAACTCTCTCAGCCTTTTGTACGGTTTGACAGATCATGGAGGTGTTTAAGCCTTGATTTACAGTTTTAGGGAGGGAGATAATTTCTGATCTGAAGCTTTTTGTGCCTGTACAAGTTAGATCGGCGCAGCGCCGGAGCTGGCAGGGGAGAGGAGCCGAGAGCGGCCGGGGCCAGGCAGGACCCAGAGGCGGGATATCCCTGCGGATCTCTGCGAGACTGAACAGCCCAGAACTGCGGGCACGCCTGAAACTGACACCAGAGGGATCGAAGCACAGCAGAGCTCGGCTTTGTAGGTGTCCGAACTGCTGCAATTTACATTGCTTGCACAAAGCCTCTTAACAGGTAAACTTTGATCTTGAATGCACTGCCATTACAATACTATCTCCGTAATAAAACAAACTTCCCCGACCCAGATTAATGACTTAGTTCTGCTTGGAAGCATTTCACTGTTAATTCTGTCCCTAAATCTACAATTTCTCCTGTAATCCCGGATGCTACCACACAAGGTACAGGACTCAGCTGTTCAACAAAGGCAGGAGAAGCATCACCCTGATAAATTTCACTGTCTGAAGTCAGGGTTAGTATTGTTTACCCTAAGGGAATTACTGATAGAAATGTTCACTTTATAAGGAGAAATATGTCCAGCCGCACTTCCCAGAATGACATTTATGAAAGAAAGAAAAAAAACACATTTAAAATGTTTTCTCTACTGAATAAAAACTACTATTGAAATAAAGGCATCTTAGCTCAGCAGCTGCTGCAGAACAGGCAGAAAACAAAGTCTTCCAGAAGTCTTCTAGGCATATGGTGCACATATAAGCAGACAGAAAAGCAAATTTCAAGCATTTATAACAGAACTGGCTTCTGCTAATAAAGTATTAATGGGAAAGTCTGGCTGGACTGCTGTAGCTCTGAAAACAATTTTAGAAAAAAACAGAGCAATGTAGTCACTGAAGAGCAGGTGAACTAATGTACAATCCTTATTAATAAAGTACTTTTTTCAGCATTAAGCAGAAGTAAAACAGCTACAGCTGGAGGTGTACTTTTCTTGCCCAAAGAAATCTATCAGGCTTGTAGATGTACAAACACTTACTCAAAGCATGATTCATCAGTTTTTATTCACAATTTTTTCGTCTCCTGCAATAACATGTTATAACTCTGCTCTTTCCTACATTCTTGTCTTTTCTATACCACCCCCAGGTACGAGCCGTGGCTATAGACTGGTGTTGTTAGTCACTCCAGACTTGAGGATTTTGTGCTGGGTAGCTTAAGCCAGTCATGCCCATTCCGTGAGAAAGGCTGAGGGTGAAGTTTAAAATGGATTTGCCACCACCAAAGTTTCCCATTTCCTTGCTTCAGCTGTGAACTACTTGTGGATAGTCCCAAGCTTGGCAGAAGTGTGAGCTGACACTGCAGCAGAGAAATCGTCTCCAGAGGCAAAGTGCACCAGCCATGGCTCCACATGCTTTCACACAGGGCTCCAAACTCGTTAGGAGTTTGTTAGGAAAGCTCTTTGGAGTCTCATGACTCCATTGCATCTTAGTCAGAAATTCCTGGACAGGTCTCATAATTACTAAGCAATAGCCAAAAGTCAGTCAAATACAAAATTCCATTAACTTTTTGCTAAAACCAGGCTGGCTTTGCTGCCCAGACCCTGCCTTCCTGCTGCTGTTGTAAGAATTCCTCCCTTCCCCCAACACTTTTGCCAAGGATCGGCCTCACAGCAGATCACAGGCAAAGAGCATTTGCTTACAGAGAACCAAAGGGAAAAGAAGTTTGAGGCAATTGGCAAGGATTTTTTTTTTTTAATACTGAATCGTGACCACACACTCTAGAAGTGAGTCACAAAAGAAAAAATCATGTGGTACCCCAACATTCAGGGAAACTGAAATAGATTTATATTATGAAGAAAAAGAAACCTCCAAGTAAATACATTTTGCAAAAACTTACTGTGACCTGACTAGAAAAGGATATGCAAGATAATCAAATACAAAACTAAAAACCTTGCCTAAAACTTTTCTGAAAGGAAACAGTTCATGAAAACTGTACATCCATAGACCAGTATTGGTGCACATCTTTCCTTATCAAAAAATATGTCAGGTGGTTTGGAAATGGGCACAGAAACTTGGAAAAGTTGAGTATAAAGTTCAAAGAGACTTCATTGACTTGAGATACTGGATAAGGCAGTTTCTAAGTTTTTGCTTTACCGAAAGTTTAGCACAGAATCATAGAATAACTTGAGTTGGAAGAGACTCAAGGATCATCGAGTCCAGCTCCTGGTTAGGCTGAAAGGAATCCGTGCAACCGTTTTACTCCTGACTTTAAATGGCTGTTTTTAAGAATAAGTTTGCTTTCCTTTTGTCGGTGAAAGTTGAGTGGTTTGGTTTGTTTCTTTTTGTATTTTTACCAGCCTGCAAAGTGTTTGAGCTTTAGGCATTCTGTGCAGCAGAAGTGCCACCTCGTGGCTCCCTTAATCCTTGCTGGGTTTGATGCTGCTTTTTTGGGTTGCATTCGATTTACTAACAGAAAAATCTAATTTTAAAGAGATTTCAGTCTATGACCCATATAAGAAAGATCCTACCTGGCTGCCACGCTGGTGGACTGACACTATGAAGGGTGATGTCCTCTCCCTTGCTAGAGGACACTGAGCACTGTAGTTGGCAGGACTATTTATTCCAGTGCAAGGAGAGCATTAAAACTGTCATTTTAAAGGTCTGAAAGGGACCTACAGTCCTGCCCCTTATCGCCCATTCCCACAACATTTAATCAAGGAAGGTACTGGGACCAAGAGGACTGGTAGGCATGCCTGGAATGTCAAGTCCTGCTTCTTTACACAGGCTAAAGGCACCACACATTTAAATAACAGAAGCCCCACTTGAGGAAACAAGAAATTAAATACCTTTAAAACCATCTGCTAAATGCAGTTTGAAAGTCTAAAATTCCTTTTTATGGGTAGTCTCTGCCTTTTATACTGAAAAATTAATTGGATATATGTACTTTACAGAACAAACCCACGATTCAGCAAGAAAATTAATGAAATGAAGAGACAGTTGGAGCTGCTGCCAAGAGCAGTCATTTCAGACCTAGCAACCTTGGAAAATGACCTTTTAAATAATGAATTTGGAAAAATAACACTACAGAGCAACAAAAATGAGCATTACCTACCTATAAAGTCTGCTAATAACAGGAGCTTCCAAAGAATGAAGACATTAAATGGATCATGGAAACTCACTAGATGTTCCTGTATCAGGCGTCCTGAATGTTGAACTGCCTCGATGCACCTCCTAAGGTAACTCCAGCTTAGCTCAGGGTCTGTTTCTACCCCTGTACAATCAAGTACTCTGATCCAGAGGACAGGGGTGCACAGTTGTACAAGCCTTAAGAAAGTGAGAAGATAATAAAATTAGGCCTGGAAGGGCGACCGTGGCTTCCCCAAGTACTTAAGAAAGGATAACTAAACGAGGAGGAATGCGACATACTTAGACAAGCCATTAATTATTCATCATCCCAAAAGCAGTGAAATACCTCCCTAAAACTTGCTTTTAAGCACACATGCTTTACACAATTGGAAGAATGTCCCATTCATGTTCAAGTACTGTTTAAGTAGAGCATAGTAATGCAAAAGAACTTCTGTGGTTCTGCCCTGTCTGAAGTTTTTCTAGTCCTTGATCCATACCTTACAAAGAATAACTAGCAAAAGCAGAAAATTCTAATTTCTGTCCAAGCTTAAACTGGAGCATGATTATTTTTTTCTGTTAAGGAAATGACTCCCTACTTAATCACATTTTCTTTTAACTTTGAAATCTATCATATTGAAATGAGATGGAAGTCCTATTTCTTCTCAAAGCTTTCCTGCAGTGGATTCTCCCCACCTTTCCCCTCCCACTCAGTAAAGCTGTATCCTTAAACTGCACAGCACAGTTCCCCAAAGTCTCTGCAGCTCTCTTGGTACTTCAAGGGGCTTTAGTGTCTCCTAGAACCTTTTCAGGCTGAACCCCAACTTTGCCTGGCTCCATAGGAGAGATGCTCCAGCCCTCTGGTCTTTGTGGGACTCACTCCAACAGCTCCAAATGATCCTTATGTTGGGAGCCCCAGAGAATCCCACACCCACTCATCCAAGAGATGTGAATTAATATAATCTACATTCCTCATAAGCAGGGCTCCAGAACACCCAAAGTCGTTTTACAAGAGAAACAGTTTCTATCATGAAGATTATAGCCACAGATTATGGAGAAGACATGCTTCTTGCTTTTTTCATTATTTAAAGAATAATCACTGGTGGATTTTAGGAGGTTTTTGTGAATTGAAACAGAAAATGAGAACAGGTAGAGAAGCTGAGCCTTAATCCTCCAATTTAATTTCCTTTAATCTTGCTTATAGAATATATCCTCTTTTTTTAACTACCTTTTATTTTTTGCACCAAAGCCTGGCACGTTCAGATCCTCTTACACCTTTTTACCATGAAATACACGGACTGCTATTCTCCAGCCAGACTTCCCTCCCCCCTCTCCAGGTTTCTCCACCTCATGCTCAATGCCCTGTTTAGGCTTCTAATCCAGGATGTCTAACCCAGCAAAACTGGAACGGGAGCACAAGACAGAGCATTGCAAGTGGCCCTTTGGCAACCTGCAGGGCTCACACTTACAGCAAATGCTCAGCGCACAGGTAGGGTGGCGAACACAGCATCAAGGCTTAATAAAAAACAATTTATATTCTCCCCCACTGAGGTCTGAAGCTGGGATAGGTAATTTGTTCCAAATAGAGGAGGAACACTACAGACTACAGTGCTCCAGGCTTTTCTGGGTCTTGATCGTTCAGCTCATCCCGGGGTTTTTTCACATAACCTGACCTCCAGTTGTTTTTGAACAAGAGAGGTAAGTGCCGAAGATTGTGGAGAAGATAGAAAGGAGACAACCCCTAATTAGTGGTTGATTTCATCTGGAGCTGCATTATAGTCGGTACTTAGCAAGAAAGGAGACTTAAAGGAAACAGCAATTCTTAAACCCACACTAACATCAGCATTTTTGTTCTTTATTAGCTCAAAACGTTTTATTTAAAAGCAGCAGGCCTAGCAAAATAAGGAACAATCTAAAAAGAACCCCTGTTGGCATAGACACATTCGATTTGCTGTGATAAAAGACAAAGACCCGCAAATCTTGCAATGTATCATTTGCTTCCAAGGACAGTAACATATAGCCTGTGATTTTAATGATTGTCTTGCAACTGATCATTTTGAGAAGCACAGGATAAAGTGCAGTTAAGCCAAATATTATCCTCTTACCCTTCCAGAGCACAGTATTTCATTTAAGCCATTCAGGTAGAGGTAGTTTTGAGGGTTAGTAGTAGATTTGAAAACTTGTTTGTAGTTGAGTTCCAAGACTTCTGCATAATTTACACTAGCTCACATTTCAAAAACTTCTCAGAAACTTTCAAATATCATACACATTTTAAATGTTCAACTTAAAATTAAGCTGCTACAGGGTCCAGTTCTGACTTTGCATATATCAGTACTTTTGAATCAAGACAAATTTCTCCCAAGAGAGAATCTTCTTTCACCATTCAAAATACTTATATTGCCACCATTCATATTAAGAGAAAAAGATAGATGCCCTTTACCCAGAGATGCTCTGGTGTGCCCTTACAGAGTTAATTGGAGGACTGATATCTGAAAGAGCTCTGTCTCCCAGGACTCATTTTCTCTTTATTCATACTGTACCATCCTGAAAGACAGAAACATTTAACAGATGCTCCCCAGACATGCGTTGTTTTTCCTAATATTTTCATGCTGTGGTATAGCAGTCCTGCCCAAAACCTCACCACAAGCAGCATCCTGAACATAAAATATCTTCTGCCAGCAGAGGAAGTTGTCTGTTTCCCTCTTACCTCAGAGAATTATCAGTGCATACCAGGAAACAGTGTCAGATATGCTCATCAGTCACAAGTAATTACAGATCCCTATCATCGTTTTTCCACACAGTCACCTTATCTCTGACAAGACACAAAAAAGGCTTCCACTGTTGTGGGAAGGATTGTCCCAAGTTTGCTGTCAGAAAAATAAGAAAATGATGTGTAAGAGCCCAAATATTTTTACTCTTGTTTATAAATAGCAAGAAATCGGATTTTTTTTCATTACATCAAGTGAAAACTTCACTAGCTTGTAGGCACCTCTTTACAATTTTTTGAAAGGAATATATAACATTGCTTTTCTAATGTAGCTTTTGACTGTTTTTTGTAAGTATCTAAATAATCAAAACCACACTCCAATGTAAGTCCTCATGAGTGAGGGCTTTGCCCAGTGATCCATCAGGAGAGACACACTAGAGTTTATGCCCAGTGCAGCGCTTCTCTGTAGAGTAATCTAATTAAATTAACTGTATGAATTGAGTGACCATATGGAACCATCAGTGATGGAAAGACACTACAACTTGGAAGCAAAATTATCACAATAGAGCCTAAAACAAGGAAAGAAGGTGCAACTTATAAGAAGAAATCTACTGAATAGTCCAAGTGTTGGAACAGAAACTCTGTTTAAAAGGGAGTGTGTCAAAAGACAGTCCATACAAAGAAACAATAAGAAGTTATTATAATTCTGAGACATTTAGTAGAAAAACATCACGGAAACAGAAGAATTTAATTTCTTTCCATTTGCTACCAACTGCAATGGCCACATGCTGTTCTGTGTTTGTATTTATTGTGTATTTTTGTTTGTGCCACCAGAATATAAGCTTTTCCAGACAGAGCCCAGCTGTTTGTTTGGCACAAACTTCCCTATTATACAATTCTGGGTACACTTAAATAGGGGCTATACATGCTATGTTAATTCTCTCCCTGAAGCAGACTAATTAAATCAAAACCTGATAAAATGGTGTTACAATTTTCACCAAAATCAACAGAATCAAGGACATTCCAGTTTTAACTCTCCAGGGGACCAGTGTGTAGAAAACTGAAATATTTTAAAAACTGTAATTAGAGCAAAATTATACTCTAGGAATAGTGACAGAGTTAGACTCAAGCCTTGGTGCATCTGGTGGGAAGCTGCCACTCAGCTCGTGCTGCATCCTGTTGTCAGGGCAGTGCTGAGCACTGAAATCTGCCTTATGGCTCACACTGTAAGTCCATGGTAGAGTTACTTTCAGCACAGATCCTGATGGGTCATCCCCTATTTCCATTCCAGAACTCTACAGTTTTTACTGATTCACAGGACAGCACTGCCCACAGCAGGGATAGTCCATCCCGCTGCACTGGGATTGTTTCCTTGCCCCTGTTAAACCTGCAGGAGCTTGCACATTCCTGATTCTTTTGCTGTCACGAGTCCTGTGCCTGCCATAATTCAGACTTAAATGCCTAAAAAGCCTGGAGAATACCCAAGGGCTGTTCTCTCTTGGCTCTTTCCATGGCATTTCCTGCCCTGTCATGTGGCTCTACCCACAGCAGAGCAGGTCCTGCTACATACAGGTCCTCTCATGGAACTTCCATTTAAATCTGTGATCCAACCTAACCTTCTTTAAAAAAGTTAAAATACATTCTAACACTGGGTTTCATGTTCTTAGCATTGACATAGGAGACTACACAAGGTACAAGAACAGAAGGCAGCTCAGCTTTGGATCTTTTGCTGATTCAAAGATAGCTTCAGAGGACATGTGTTAATCCCCTGTCACACTACAGCTCCAGAGGAAAAACATTTACATGAGCTGCTATGAAATCCATACAGTCCAGTTTGTTCTCTGATTTGGTGACTGTAATTCTTCACTGTTTCACATACCCAACGGAGTCAAATAGTGCAAACACTAAAAGATAACTGAAAACCTAGGAGGGCACCAGAATTTTATCAAAATCTTATCTGCACCCATTGGTGCTGCCTGTCTGTTGCATACAGCAAAACCAAACTCAAGTGAGTAAAACATGAAATATGGACAAAAGTGGATAAATTGGGGGTTTTGTTTGTCCAGGGCTTACACTTTCTTTATGACATCTTGTACCTGATTTACTTGTCTTAATGCAGGCCACTGTAAAGAGGATGTTATTAAACCTTTTAATTTCAAACAGACTTCTGCAATTGCAATTTACAAGAAAACAGAAAACACATGACTGAATCCTAGTTGATCTTTTCACACCACTTATGTCAGTGCACGGGCTTTAATTCCAATCAGGATAAACAAATCCATAGCAGAGACCAGTACAGAGAAATGTATGCCAATTTTACAGGAAAATCTTGCCTTTTTAAAAAAATTCTGGGCAGAAGGGGTCCAAGAAAGACCATGTGAGAGAGGCAGCACTGCTTCAGTACCTAGTACTTTCCTTTATTCTCATTTCAGCTGGTATATTAGGAATGGTAACAGTTTTAATTCCCATGGCCAAAACATTTAAAGTTAAGGGTGATTAAATTACTTTTCAAGCAAAGCATAACCTGCAGACTGTTAAAGTAGCAACTTAAGTAGAATGAAATTCCTTTTCAGACTAACACAGGCCTGAAGATGCCATCAGGTAATAAATAGCTTTTCACTGCTCTGGTTCACTTTCATATTGAGCACCAGTGCATGGAGCAAGACAACAATTTGGCTCTGAACAGTTGGGGTGTTTTTGAAATGTGATGGTGTAGCTGGATACTTCCAAGACTAAAAATGCTGTCAAAGCAGCATACAATCTAAAGTTCATAAGTGAAAGAAAATGGATGGCTCATCAACAAAAATGTCATTTCTAAAGATAAAGACAGATTTTTTTTTTTTTTTCCTTAAACACTACTCATGACTCCAAGGGAAAAATTCAGTGTCTTACAGAACTAGCAGGGGAAAGCAGCAAGGACAACAAATGTCAAGTTAAAGTCGATGTATTTGCTGGTGCATCACTTAAACAGTGCCTGAAGGATCATCCCAGCAAGATGGGTATTTCAACTTGGTTTAGAAGCATCCCTAGCTGGGGTAAGAAAGCCTCATCACTTTATTAGAACAACAGTGTCATTGGAGGAGAACTTGGGAAGAAGTAACTGTAGTTTGTGTAAGTTTTTTACTTTTTGAATTTTTGTTATAAAGATTTAGTGGGATAACTTCAGCAACCAGCTTGAAGCTAGGGATGTTCATGATTTCAGCAATTAGTATGCCAAAAGCCTGACTGTGCAACAGACTAAGAAATGTACTGTTCTTCCCCATAAAAATACAGCCTATATTTATGGGTTTTACCTCTTATGTTTTAAGGATGGCAGAGTACAGCCCGTTTTCTTTTGCACATTTAAATATTTTAGAGCAATACACGCTTTACCCCCAGACATCTTCATTCCTTTCCAGGTAGTACCCAGAATTCAGATGCCACATTAAGATTCATGCAGTTTGACCTTCCTTGCCTTTCATGCAGAGCTCCAGTGGCTCTGACTAGCAAAGTTTGATACACAAATAACAATTTTCATCACAACTTTGGTTGCTTGTTAGGAAAGCATGAATGCTCTGTTAGAGGATAAGTGTTGAAAACAGTTATACTCATTAACTCACATTGAGTTTATACTGGCTTCAGCATCTTCTCCCATCTCACCAACAGAACACACAGCATCACCAGCTTGCTTTGTAATGCCACATTTGATTTTCTTCTCTACAGTGAGGAAAAATTACTCAATAAAATTAATCCAGCACTGGCCTTTGCCATTACACTGATAAGTGGAGACTCTCCCTCAATTAAAAGCTGCTGAGTGATCAGAGCACCCTGAACCTGGAATTGGAATGTCAAAAATCTGCCCTCATTTTCATTGGCAAGCCACATGTCAGTTTTCATACTGAAGCCCCAATCATCATCTAGGAGCACACAGTGCTCAGAGCCCCATCCAGCCAAGAAACAAAATCTTGAGAATATAAAGCATGAAGAAAGTTCTGCATAACATGTATGGACTGGGGAAAAGATAGCAGAGGGTTTTCTGGCTTTGCCTCTTCCTGGACAGTCTCATACCATGTGTTCTTGGGGGTTTCTTGACATCTTCTGCAAAAGTCAGGATTGTTTGAAGACTATTCCCACAAAAGTGTTTTCCATAGCATGCAGAGAAAACAATTCAGCACCAGAGCATTTGATATTTATGGTTAAGGAAATTTCCCTGTCCCACCATCCAGGAGTCACTCTCACATGAGCTGGAACTGAGGCCCCTTCTCAGCTGCACCCCCTCCACCCACAGTCAGACCAAGTTTCCTCATCAGCTTGACTCCAGGTTTCCCATAGCAGAGTCACAGACATCCAGATCCTTAAAACATTTTAACCATACTGCAATAACCAAAAAACAGGTTAGCCTGGTGCCTCCAAGGAGGGATGCAAAACAAAGGAACCTCTGGGCTTTTATCCCCATACAGTCTCTGGGTGGGAAAGTCCAGGTGTCCTCAGCTCCTGCCATGTCCCAGTCCCTCACCTGGCTGTTCCACAGGTCCCCATGCCCTCAGTTCACAGCCCCTTACCTTGGGGCCCTGCTCCTCAGCTCAACCTGCAGCTTGTACCCCAAACTATCTGCACTAAATGTATTCCCCAACATCTCTGGTGCCCAGTTTTAAACTACAGGTACAATACTCTTTAGCAGCCAGGAGTGTGGTGCTTAAGGTGAAGATGGCATGCAGCCAGAGCCATTCTGAAGATTGTCTGGCTGTTCAAAAATGAGATATTCTGCACTGAAAGCACCATCATTATTCTCAATGGTCTATTCATTTAAAATAGCCACACCAGTAGACCACCATTAATAGCCAGCAGCTTCTCCTTTCAGCCCCCCTCCTCTTTTTATTCACAGACTTGAAATAGAAGTGGTCTTGGACAAACATTTCCATTTTGAAACACTTCCTACTCTGAAGTCATCTCCAGCATCAAAATGAACAACTGCAGTGTGAATTAAACCGTGTAAGATATGACTTTTGTCAAGTACCACCATCTGGATATTTAAATCCACAAAATCTCTGCTACAGGGGCAAGTGCAGCACTTACATTTCTAGAAGTGGGAAATTAGCCACTCATCTACTTCTTGGTGCAGACAAGGTGCACATTAACACCAAGATCCCAGCTGAGATAAACCCATACCAAGGAGCCTGTTCACCTGGTCTCACTACCTCCCTGTGATGAGACTGACCACTTAAAGCTCTTGAGTGCATTCAGATTGCAATGGTGTGCACACACTTGTGAAAAGGAAAGAAACAAGTCTCATAACCCATTGATTTGTGTCTCCTCACACCTCTACCTGAAGCTAAAGGGTTAGAGGCAAACAGGTACAGTGAGCAGCTGTTTTATAACTGCAGCATAACACAGGACGTGTATGTGTGAAAGGAGGAAAAGTCCAAGCCAGAGGCAACTGCCCTTTAACACTTTCCCTTATATTTGCAACTTTCCTTACAAGCTTTGAATTCACCCTCTAAACACCCTCACTCACTGCAAATACCAGACACTACTTCTACAGCACATTACAAAATGTGCCATATCTGGATAGGGAAAAAAAGGTGAATTTTTTGCCCTATTTCCCACCTTTATTGCCAGTTTATCTAACTTACCTTTCAGCGATCTAATGACAACAGTATTTTGGAAATTCTCAAGTGTAATCATGTAATCTGGGTCTGTTATTTAAGGGGTGAGGAAGTCACCTTGTTGTACTGTTCCTACTATATTCTTACTCTGTATCTAATGTTAAGAACACCATCTTTGCTGGAAAGCCAAGAGAAGAAAATCCCCAGGCTCCCAGGTTATAATTCACTTCGCCCTCTCCTATACCTGTGTAGGTCGAAAGGACGTTTATATAGGTGCATCAGATTTTGACATAAAACCCCAACTAGATCATGATCCAAAACTGCCATAGCAGCCCAGAGCTTTGTCCAACCAGATTTTGAAAAATCTCCACAGTTGGAAGTTAGACAACTTCTCTGGGCAAAATCTGTTTGACTAGCCTCACGATGAGAAAGTTTTTCCCTTAAATTCAATGTAAACCTCTGTGACTTCAGTTTATGTCCTTTGCCTCTCAGCTTCCTACCATACAGTGCTGAAAGAGCCTGGCTCTGTCTTCTTGGTAACTTGCTCAAGGGCACAGGGAGGCTGCTGACAGGTCTCCCATAGAGTTACAGTTTCCCCATACCCAGTCAACACAGGATACCATGGGACTATGGTTTATTTTATGAGATGCAGTTCTACACATCCAAATTACAACTTCCAAGAGGAACTGCCACAGTTTTATCTAGAAACCGAAGAACTCACATTTTGCCAGCAGCAAAATTTTAAAAAGAAAAAAAACAAAACAGTTAAAAATATGGTCTTGCTTGCCAAAATACATATTAAAAAAAAGAAAGAAGCTAAAAAACACAGTAATGTGGCGCTAGAAGTAGAACACCCACCTCCTGGTTATCCCAGTATCTCAGGCATAAGACTGCTCTGCAAGAGCAGCCACATTCACAAATAGAACAGTAAATCCCTAGCAGCATTTATCTAAATACAGAAAAGCATATTCCATACAGAAGTTTAGCAACAAAAACAGAGAAGGTCTGATTTAGTAAATCCAGTTTGCCTTACTTATTATTTAGCAAACACCTTCTACTAAAATCCTACAGTTTGTTGACAGCAATCTGAAATGTGTTGAAGTAGGATACACATACAGAATGTCTTATTTACTAAAGCAGAATTATTTTTAGAAAAGCTGAATGTAGAACAAGCTACATCTTGCTCTAACTTACAGCTGAGCATCCTGTTTACATGCTGATGTCCGTGTTTACTTTTTTGGTTACAGGAAGCAACGCCAAAAGACTTGAAATAATTTTGCCTCCCGCTGCCTATCAAGTTATTTCACTCCCGTAGGAAACAATGGCTGGGGGTCAGGTTAACTCATGCAGAGAGCAGAGTTTCACTGCTCTGAGACAATGCCATTTTAACAGCTTTGCTACAAGGATTTTGCTTTGCCAGGCTTCTTTGCCCAATCTGTCTCTCTGAAATATATACAACTTCCTTCTGGCACTTTTGCTTAGAATATTCTTTAAATTATTTTTCCCCCTCTCTCTAAACCTTGTTCTCTCTCTTACAGTACTAACATTTTCACATGATTTGCCCTCTATCTTCAAGCTGCAGTCTTAACACATCAGTCAGATGCAACAGAAGCTTCTACGTTCTATTCTGGCATTTCAATTTTATTTTATTAATTGGTATCTTGAAAAGCAGGATGGCTGGCCTTATAGAGGGTTAAGAGGAGGAAGCCAGGACAGTTCTCCATATGAATCTCTGTGCAAGTGCCAGCTGGATTTCGCAGCCCCGTGCTCGGCAAAGCACAGAACAAGAATGCTGTTAGTATTCTTGGAGTGCTCTGAAGAGGAACAGGAAAAGGGAAGAAAATAATCTTACTCTGTACCAGAAAGAAGTGTGGAAAGTCAAAGAGGAGAATTCAAACTCAATCCCTCCCCACAGCACATAATCAACATCACTCACAGTCACTCTCATGCATCACAGTGACACTAAAGGTAATAAGCTGTGTGTGAAAGAGGGGAAATACTGAAGAGGTGTTGTTGCAGCACATCCCCCTTTCCTCCTGCTCTCCATGCCCTCCAAAGCTGAACATTACTCCCAGGATACTGAAAATACTGCTCACTGAACCTCTGCCCAGGAGGGGACCCACCATGCACCTATTCCTGCCTCTTGGGATATATTTATAATTGGCTTATAGCAAAAATATTCTTTCAAATAACCAGAGGTCACTGAGTCTCTCAGTTTATAATTTAATGGCTAATTTAGCATACCTTGAAATGACTGCTAAGGAACATGAGGCAGCCCCCAACCACACACACAGCCCTAAAATCCAGGCAATGTTGGGATGATATGGAAGTGCTGATGGCTCCCTAGTACCTTAGGCAGGTGGTGCACAAAGCTCAGAGCCTCTGGGTTGCTCCTGTGCATGCAGACAGGTAAATTCAAACACCACTGGGTTTTATTAACTCTCTATCAAGAGCAATTAATATTGAAACAGGTCCAGAACAAAACAATAAAATCCCCATTCTCCTATTGTGAAGAGGAACTGGGTGGGGGAAGCAGAACTGGAGACAGTTCTGACCCTATTCCCTCTACCTGCCTCACTCTGCAAGAAGAGACATATTTGCCCCTGCCTTGTTAACATATCCCAAATAAAAGTGCAAGAGGCACTGCCAAGTGGGACAGTAATGCACACAAGGAAAATCCTCCAAATTCCAAACTTATATAGAAAAGTTAAAAACACCCATTTCTTCACCTCAGGGGCAAAATTGTACTTCACATGTGTGATGGACTGAATAACGCTTCATCACAAGAGCCAATTTTCTTCCAACTCCCCTGCAGCTCCTAAAACATAGATCTTAGTTTTGTACCTGATTTGCTAAATGGCTTTCCCTTCTATTATACCTTTAAAGATAAAAAGGGATGATAAATACACAATTTCATGATTTACTGCATTCACCAGAAAATAGATATTAGGAGGACTGTTCTCACTTAAGAAATATATACTGAAATAAAAACAATCAAAAAAACCCCCTAACAAACATGTCACTCTACCTCTTCCGCAAGAACAGGGTGGATATTCCTCATGGAAAACAAAAGCCAGAAGAAAAAGCTAAGTAGGCATTAATATGGAAAGAGTCTAAAAAGAACCCCTATGACTTATGGCAACAAAAATCCCTAGGACAGTTCCATCTCACAGAGATTAAACTTTAGTGCTATGTAGAGTAAAAACACCAGTGATAACAAAAAGTTAGAACAAAACCCATGTGTAATGAAGACATTGAATCAATAAAGTAATTAGGATCATAAGCTTTCCAAGAAAATCAACAGTATGGCATTTTTCTACCACATAGAACTTTGTCAGAAAGATGCAGAACTCTTAAAAAAATAACCCAAATATTTCTCCCAGTTCTGAATTCCCCTTTTTTACTTTTCATGGTTTTGCTGCCTGAAAGGCATGGTGGGTGCATACAGCTCCTTGGGTATACTCCCTCTAACTCCCCTGATTTATCCCTACCTTAAAACACATCCATTCAGGAGTATCTGTAAAACAACCATATAAATTCCATTCCCGTTAAGATACTCAAACACCCACCTCCATTCTGGGAAAGGCTCTTCTCCACAGACTGAAGATGTCCTGGATGTCTCACTCTTTCCAGCTTTCCCTCCAAACCTGCTTTTGCAGCTGTAGATCAGGGTCCCAGAGGTGCATCCCTTCCCTTCTCACCCCACAGCTCTGCTTTTACCCCTCTTTCTGGAAGCTTCTTTCCAGCAGAGACTTGTGGGAGTGTAGCCCCAGCTGCAACTATTGATGCTCTTTAATGCCCTTTCACAACTATATGCAGTTCATGAACTCCCAAATGCAAAACACCTGTCTGCTGTTACCTGAAGGAACCTGCATCACCAGGGCTCAGCCTGGGCTTGGGATTCCAAAAGAGAAACACCTGGCCAGGAAAGGACCCCAATCACTGGGACTGACCCAGGACTTGAACACACAAGGAGGGACTAAAGCATCAGCTGATGCTTGTTTGATCTGCAGACTCCTGATGGTCCTCAAATCTGAACCCCCGCCCAGAACAGAATTTAGGCAACTGTTTTATTAATTCTTGTCACCATTATACCACTCCCTGTCATCAAACATGCAGGATTGCCTCTTTTGCAGAAGAGAGCTGTGTTTGCAATTACATGCAGTCCTCTCCAAAGCCACATCCAAAGTTCTTGATGCCACTTTTGCATTGCCTATGAAATGCAGGTTAGAATTTGTGTTAGAAAGTCCAAGAATCTTAGGTGCATCTGAACAAGGCTATGGAGAAATGAGATTGCCCCACTGGTAAAGGGTAAAGGTCCCCCACTGATTTCAAAATGTCACAAAATATATGATGCCTTTTATTATAATGCAGCAAGAATAAATCAGCCTTTCATTATCAGGAAGAGACAGTATCACTTGTTCTGGAGCTCTCTGCCTTTCAAAGAGGAGTGTGCCTGAAATATTGTCACTTTTGTTGCTTCCAATATGTCAGCTTGGAAAGGAGATCACAGAAAGGAGATCAGGCCAAGACAAACATTTTACTGCCCTTTTTTCCACCCTGATTACGATTGCTTTTGGGTTGCTATCAGTAAATTTTAGTATCTCATACCAGCCAGATGAAGTTTTTTACGGGGCTCAGTGTCCTTACAAGGTTCAGACTTTGATGAGATCATATTTCATTTTAAGCTATTGCCCAACTGCAGTGTGTTTTAATTGAAAATTAGCTATTATTTACCTATATCATGTGGCACACTGTGTTTCACACCCTGGAAGAAGTTTTCAGGATATCACTGCATCCCCAACCACCTCCGTAGACCCAAATCATAAGGTTTTATTCACTCATGTGCTTGGTGTGATGGGAAGGAAGACGTTAACCAGGTGTGGCTGTGCAGAGCTGTGGTACAGCAGCACAGGAAGCAGCCCTGTGTCCCTGTGTCCTCCCTGTGTCCTCCCTGTGTCCTCCCTGTGTCCATCTGTCCTCTCTATGTCCAGGGCTCCAAGCCCCAACCAGGCAGCCCTGGGTGTACCCTGGGTGTGCTCCTGCCTCCTCCAGGTTCTAAGTGAACCTCCCCCATGGAGAAACTGTGATTTACTTTTTACTTAGTGCTGCCTACAAAGAGCCTCTCAATTTTTAGTCCATTAACAAATCTTTCCTGGGATCTATTAACATGTCACTACGGAATGCTTTTTCCTTCAAAGTTTAATACCTCTTAACTCTCTCTTAATCACATTGCTCTACTCCACTTCATAGCCCGGGGCTTCAGGGAACCTTTGCCTTTTATTAGTACCCATATACAATCATGTTGTCATTCCTAAATCCAGTGCTGCTTTGGGTTTCATAAATCCTTATCACTTTGATTTACTTGGTGTGTCCACAGCTCCCCGAGAAGGGAGATGTGCAGGCAGGGCAAGGAGTGAAACATTCCAGTACAGAGCTGTGCCAGTACATTCTTTTGCAGGGAGGAGTTGTTCTGGCAGGAGACACAGTCCCTTCTCCCCTGCAGTGGTGGCAGGCAATGTTAACACTAATATTGGTTTGGTCAAATCCTGGAGGTATTGAAAAGATGTGGAGATGTGGCACCTGGGGACGTGGTTTGGTGGTGACTTGGCAGTGCTGGGGCAATGGTTGGATTTGATGATCTTAAAGGTCTTTTCCAACCTGAGTGATTGTGTGATTCCTGTTCTGAAAGTTGGTGAGAGCTGACAGACTTCCATGCTCACAGCTGTGAGCTTCCAAATGAAAAACTGGCTGCTCCTACCTTGGTAGTGCCCCATAAAGGAAGATCTCTGATGCCACAGCCTTGTGAGGGTCACAGTATTTCTGTTTTGGCGCATCTAGAAGCTCTGCTGACTGCCTGGTGAGGGAGGAAAGGGACTACCTGTCTGCGACCCATTTTCAGTCATTTGTACCTCCAGACGAGGAGAAAGAATACTGGAAGTCTTTCTTAAAAATGCACAGTAAGATATCTGTTTTATCTCTTGTTTGAAGTGTCATTTTTCACTTTATAAAGGTGTTTGTGAGTGACATAAGAAAGTTTCAGTGTGATAAAGCTGTGGTCTCTATTTGTTAAATTCCTTATTTATGCCACTGAATTCATTAGTGGAGAAGACAAAACTAAGATTATGAAATTGTATAAAAGCAGCTCCTGACAATTCTCTTGTACTTTTGGTTTGCTGTTTTTTGGTGTTTTGTTTTGTTTTTTTTTTTTTCCCAATGCCATTTCTACTGAGAAGCATATTATCATGCAATTTAAGGTGCTATAGTACTAGGAACATGAACAAGATGGATTCACTAATTAAATGGAAACAAGGTCCAGCCTGACATCTCTAAAATACAGCAGATCCCATCACAGCCACATGCTTGTCTCCCTGCTGTTAGAGATTTGTCATTTGCAAGGTACCTGGGTTTCGTCTCAGCATCATGTCAAAGAATCTGAAAAATATCTCATCTTTCTTCTAATAAGACACCATCTGCCTGTTTTTCAGAGTAGCCTCAGAGTAGGCATTGTCTGGGTCTGTTTAAGCACTTTTTGTCTGTTCCCAGTTTCTTTACAAGAGTTTTTTTGATTTTTTTTCCCCCCACAAGTCAGAGTTGCTGCAATGTGCTCTGTGTGGTGGAAGTGTTCAAAAGCATTGGGAATGTGCAGCTTGTACAGAATGCAGCTGCCTGTGAAATGGTGTTAGACACAGAGAATTCAGTCTGTTGATTCTTTGGCATCTATATCAGCTTCCTGTTTATTTCTGAATATAATTTAAGTCCTAGTTTTTTACCTGGTTGGATCCTGACAGTCACTGGGTTTGTCTATATGAATTGCCATAGCAACTGTGGTGCTGGAGCAAACAGTCATGAGCTTTAATAGCCTGGGGGTCTGCAGCAGAGCACTCTTAATTTAGAGGCCTTCATATCTCCAATCTGGGTCATTTCACCAGCTTGATTGGGTTTATTTTCTGTACTTCAGCAGGGCTCACGTTGTGATCTCTGGGCTACAGGGAGATGAGAGTTTGTGTTTGTTTATTTAGGTAGGATTGCACTCTTTGGATAAACACCATTCCAGAAGGAAACCCAAAGTGTAGATTGGCTCAGATGTATATTTGATGCAAAGGTTATGCTCGACTTTATTGCAAGCCTTGGGTTCACATCTGAAGCTGAGATGAGACACTGAGCACTGAAACATCCCATTAGCTTGAGCTGAAGCTGAATTTGGCCTGGGCTGTGCTGTGTCCCTGGTGCCCCAGTGCCTCAGCCCGAGCAGTGCTCAGGGGCTGCTCTTTGCAGCTCTTTGCAGCTCTGGACTCTTTCACAGCAGCTGCCCAGGCAGCGTTACTGTTGTTGTTCTCACAGCTTTGTTTCATTGTTCCCCTGGCCGTGCACCTGCAAACCCCAATAACTTTATATGGCAGGTTCTCATGGGAAGCCATTACCACTGGTGTGAAAATCAGCCCTTTCCCCCAACCTTTTCATAGCTCATTTTGTAGGTGCTAGCTTGTGCCAGAGACAACTGAAACAACAAAGCAGTGCTTGTGCACTCTATACTATTAAACAGTATTTTAAACACTGAAATAATAGCCAATAACATGTGCACAGGAGGTTAAGGGCCAATGTGCAACAATTTCTCTAATTACTGTACTCAGCTGTAATCATGCCACAAAGAGGAGCATCCAAGAGGGAGTTTGGGTTGATCCCATTGGGAAAAAAAGCATATAATAAATAATGGGAAAGCATGCAAGAAAAATCATCATCTTTCTCTTCATCCTCACCATTGCTGCACAGGAGAGACAGCCGAGGGGACACCTGGCTGGGGATCCCAGCACTGCTCTTCCCTGCTGCCCACAGAGGAGTTTTCCCCTTTCTTTTTGTGTGTCCTCATGTGCAGACCCTGCTCACACCACTCTGAGAGTGTGGCTCAACACCCTGCATGCAGCAGCCCCAACAGTGTGAGTAAGAATTAGGTGAATTATTGAAAGCATGAGGGTAGGGAAAGTCACAAACTTTCTATGTGCTATGGCAAATAAATCACATGGCATTTTTTTGGTTTTCACTGGGTCTGCCTCACTCTTTTGGTGGAGCAGCAATAGCTACTCAAATTTCATGCCTTACATAACACAAAATTTCAATGTAGATTTCAATATCAATAATAACAGGTATGTAGTTGGTCATTTGATCAGTACTTACATATACCTACCAGCCATTAGTTTTACCTGCCATACTGCACCTTTTTTATAAAAATTGATTTTTATTTTCTCAGTTGGAATAGCTGGGTGTCAAAAGCCAAACTGCCCAGCCAGTCTGTGTGAGCACCAGAAGTAGACACTTGCCCACTCATTTTTTGTCAAGCATGGCTTTACTCACAGTTTCTGTGAAAATAAATACTATTGAAAATACATTTTCTCTTTTACCACTGAGACAGTTTTTAACAGTTATGGACATTCCCATGTCCTTCAGATGAAGGAGGGCTACCCATCTTATTCTTGGAATAGCAAAGGGAGCTGAAATTACTCTGAAAAAGCAACTTTATGTGGACCTGGAATATCCAGAAGTGCACCGGCCTATTCACCCACATTACATCTCCTTGACTGCTGTTGCTTGTAGAGGGATGAGTAAAGCCAGAAAAGTCACTCAACTTTTTCCTTTGGGCAATCCCACTCTGCACATCTCCTTCCTTAGAAAGCTTCAAAAGCAGCTGTTTCCACAACCTGAGTGTTAACAGAGTTGGCTGCTGTGATGCAGTTACCAGGTGGCTCTGTCAGACCCAAACCTTGGCCTCCTGTGCAGGCACGGAATGGGGGAAGAAAAAGGAGAAAAAGTGTAAGACAGTGGTAGTTTTACAGTCTCCTTCCTCAGCCTGCAAACTGGAGATAGGAGTAGACAAGCTTTACGATGGTGTGGAGAAATCAATACATTTTCATCGATTCTTGTAGCTGCAGAATTCTCACCCAGCACAGGCACAGGGGTGAGAACAGGAGTACATGACTCTCCTGCCACACCACCCCTGTGCTCCTCAGAAATCTGCTCTTGGCTTCACCAGGGATGGAACCTGCTCCATGGCATGACTACAGCAACAGCAGCTGACCCAGGATCCTGCAAATTATCCCCTGCACAGGCCAGAAACTCCAACAAAGCCAGTGGCAGCAGCAGCTGAAGGCAGCACTTCCCTTAAGGAAAATACTGCCTTTGCAAAAGACTATTTTCAAACAATTACACAAAGTCTATTGAAAAAAGGCATTGTTTTCCAAAAGAAAGAGGTCCACAAAATTACATATGAAGAATGACACAGAAATAGAAATATCAGAACAAAACAGCTTGGAAAACCAGCTAAGAAGTTGCATAGTCAGAACAGAATGTAATTTAGAACTTGGAACGAGCATATAGTTTTGAAACAAAAGGAATTGGAAACAAATTATAAAAATTTGCGTATGAAAAATAATTGAAGCAGACTTGTGAGGGTTACATTTATCTTACATTTTTGCAAATCCTCTAAAAACATCAGTGAGAGTCTTTTGGGGTTGTTTTGATTTTGCAGAAACATTAATTTCCTTAATTGGCACTTTCAGCTTCTGTTAGAAAATTTCTGACCTGCTCAGCTCTACTGAGAATCTGTTCATTAGCAAAGTGTGAGGGTCTGTCACCATTTTCAGTTGCTGCAAAGCTGTCAGATGGTGTGAAACTTACTGGAAGGTCCTTTTACTGTTATGGCCCACCTTTGCAGGTGACATTTTATAGCAGATTTGATTGTGCCACGATGGACCTGACCTTTGTGTCGTTTCTTTTCTTCCCATTTCTTCAGCAGAGTCCATTATCTCTTGATCCAAATTCCTTCAACTCTTCTCTTTGTGTCACTTTCCACTTCCATTCCCAGGCTGCACCGCCTAGCACCCTATACCTGCTTTTGATGTCACCAAATAGGGACAGCCACAATAAAGTTATTTCCCTTTACAAGTCAAACCTGGAAGGTCTCTCTGTTGTTGTTCATTCTATTTCCATTGCTGGTGTAAGTGTCCTTGTTGTTTTTCCCACTAGTGAAGAAAGGGCAAGTGTCATAATCACTGAAGCAAAGACTTTGCTTTGAAGCCGTATTGATTTTTCCTTTTTCCCTTCTGAAGCTTTGCCAGGTTCCATAAAAGCCTGTCTCTTGTTCAGAAGCTCTTTGGACTGAGAGACAACAGGGGCAGCAGAGCCAGCGGGGCACAGTGGGAAGTTAGGGCATGTGCTGGGGAATGACAATCATGACAGCAGCAAGGAAAAGAAAGAGGTCATTTTATTTTTAACTGTACTCTGAGAATGGTTGTGGATCGGAACAAAGACAAACGGGAAGCACAGCTTTAATTCCAATGTGTGGTTCCTCCTTGCCCAAACCTGAATATGAACATTTTTCTGGGGTTAAGCTGTTGACAGCAAGACACTGAGACCACTTAAGTGACGGCTTGGCTAGAGGCTTAACCATGAATGTGACAACAGCAGGACACTGTGGCACAGTGCTGTAGGGATGTGAGTCTTACCCTGCACTAGACTGGAGCAGCAGCATCTCATAGACTCACAGAGAACTCCTGAATGAGGGTCCAGGGCCATCACAGGACTCTTGTTCAAGAGATCTGAAATATTGTTTAGACCTAGATTATTCAAAGGAGAAATATCCAACAGAGTTTATTCAGCTCACAAGTACAGCAAGGACCCAAAATAACTCTCTCCTGCTACTCTGTTTTTTGTAGGTTCCTTGCAGTCTGTGACCACATACACTTATTTATCATCTATGCACTGGGGAGTCTCTCATTCTTAGCATGAAGATAGGTGCTGGCTTTTAGCCTTAATTAAAGGTGGTGTCTCCACCACTCTTCCAACACATTTAATTCATGCTGACTCAGAGGAAAGAGTGTCACTTATTAAAACATCAATGCCACTTCTTGCCATGCTTCTGTATTTCTTGGAGCTGTCAGGTTGGGAGAGCTGGTCTTCCAAAGCTCATTAGATAAACAGCTGCTGCTGGAGCTGCAAGTAAAATTACAGCAGCTGCCTTTTGCAGAGCAGGTCAAGTAATAACTATAGTAATTTTCTACAGTTCTTGGTGGATTTTTTTTTGTAAAATTGGCACCTACTACCAGAAATTAAATAACAACAATAATTATTATTACTGCTCATGAGTGAAGTCTCACATCCCCAATCATAAAGTTCTTTAAAACATAAAAATCCATAAAATGGCTTTCAAATTCTTTGCTATTTTGGGAATTGTGCATGTGAGACAGCTGGAAATGAGACTTTTTTTTTAAACACCTCCAAAAAAACCTGCTATCAACAGCAATGAGAGAGTTTTGTTGATTAAAGGATGTTTTCCACTATTCATTTGTAAGGGAAGTGAATCATTAAGTGCTATCTGAAAACGTTCTTCATACTGAAGAGAAAGAAAATGTTTTGTGGTCATTAGGGCTTGCAGGAACAGCCTGAACACCCACCACCATCTATCTGTGCTACAGATCAGCTCTGCCCCAGCTGCTGATGCCCCCTGTCAGTGGACTGCAGGCTCCCCCCTCTGCAACAGCACCACTGCTGCTTTTCCTTCCCCTTCTGAACAGCTCTGCCAGCCAGGGCACTTCTGCAGCCTCTTTCTCCAAGGAGAGGCAGCATCTTAAAGCTGTGACTACCTGCACAGGGGAAGGAAAGCATAACTGGTGCTGTTTGCCCTGTCAGGACCTCAGCACAGCAAGTAATGAATAGAAGGAATCTGTTTGGGTGTCGTGGTGCAGCTTTGACTTTGCAGTTTCCTGCCCTACCTTTTGGGGCACGTCACGCCGTTGACTTCTGCACCTGTGTTACCCACCCAGTTCTCAGTGTACATTTGTTTTCATTATTCCTGCACCCTCCTGCTGTGTTTTCTGACAAGCTCAGGGTCTGAAAGCTGCTTTCCCAGACCTTTAAGTAACAACCCATCATCAGCTGTGCTGTGTACGGAAGGCTGCAGCTTGAATTTGTTTCCACAAAAGGCACATTACAAGACCTGCCTAATCAGCACTTACCTAAGTTTGCTCATGCCAGACAGAGTCAATTTACAGACCCTGCCTGCTGTTGACCCTGCTGTCTGCTCTGGGTTGTTCTGGCCTGCCTCCACGTTCTGAAATTAAATGTTAGTATATTTAATTGCTGGTTTTAACTCTTGCCTAATGGGGCACAAGCTCATGCTGTTACAGATCTGTCCAAGCTAAGTGAGAGGGACTGGGTGGAAAGGAGCTGGAGTGGAGGATGCTGCTAATAACAAAACGGGTCTGTGCCTTCCTGTCCCTCATCTGCCACTGAATGCAGATTAAAAAGGAGCAGCACCACTGTCCCCTTGGCACTGCCGCCCAGTCCACAGGCACCACCACAGGGCAGAAATCCAGATTTTGGAACGTGATGCCTCACTGCAAGTTTAACCCAGAGCAGCCCTGAGGCTGCTACTTGCTTGTGTTGTAGCTGAGCTCGTAGATTTATCTTGAGGGTAGGCATCTCAGGCTTGCATGGGCTAAATGCTCAGTGCAGGCTAGAAATCACGATGGTTTATTCCTATTCTTTCCTTTTTGTTGGTGAAGACACGTGAAATAAAACTAGTTCATTCAGAATAATAATTGCAATGTAATTTTGTAAAAATTTAGAAAAATACAGGCTATTTTTCTATATATTACAAAAAGGTATTACTAAATTTGACCAAAGAAAATATGATTTTTCAATTTTTTTTTCCTAAACCAAGAAAGAAATGATTGGTAAAATTATTATAGCACTTCTTTCTCTTCAATTTTTAATGAGACTTTTCTTTCTGCTATGCAACTATCTATTGTTGATCCCATCTTAAAAATAGTTTCACTTTATGGGAAAAATGTAGTCTATCCTACACAGCTTGCTAGATGGGATGTCAAAGGTTTGCAGTCTGCAAATTCCAAGTTCAGCTCTTATAGTATGATGAGTTTTCACCACCCACAACCAGGTTCTAACCAACACAGACCCAGAATGAACATCCATGAAAAAATAAACTCAGCACCTACCTGAGGGATTGTGGACAGATCACAGAAATGATGAAGTCAGCTTCACAAGCTGATTTATGTGAGCTGTGAAGAAGCTACTTTGGAAACAAACAGCTGAAAATTTTAGCTACTGTCACCTGGTTTGCAGCAAAAGCACAGAAGGTCTGCTCTGCAGAAACAGCTGTGAGAGTTAAAGTCAACAGCAAGACAACAGTTCAGATTAAAATTTTAAGCTCAGAAAATGTTTGCTTGTTTTTTTTCTTAAGACTTTTTCCCAAGATTTAATTAGCTGTTTCTATTTCCTTTGCACACACCTGACCACAGATCTACCTCCACTGCCATCATGGCAGTGATAAAAACCTGAAATAAACTCCTTGTTTGCTCTCTCCTGCTGAAGAGATGCTTTCCAGTGCCAGTGCTGCCTTTTGATGGTCTTTCTTGGCTTTCCAGTGAGACTTTGGCACTGCCCAGGCAGCTGAAGGAGCTATGGAAGCTGCAGCATTTGTGGTGTAAAGCCGGATGGTTTTTTTACACTGTCACAATGCTTGTACAGAGCAGTTGCATTCCAATCACCAAGATGGAGTGTACCTGTGCAACAGCCTCACAACATCCCAGGGTTGTGTGTCACTGACATCAGCCAGGCAAAGACATTTTTACACTCAAAAGTTGAATAAGGACGTTCAAGATTTCTTGTTTCATTAGCATGTACCTATAGGAATGAAGATGGAGAAGAGAGTAGATATTAATGCAAATCTAATTGCAGAAGCTGTCTGAATGCCAGCAGGGAAATTCCTGTTGTCAAGGATGAAAGACAAGACATCTCCCATTTCCCAGAAGTGCTCTTCATTAATTTTGTGAAAGTCAAACAGCTAATATCCAGGTGAGTGTTCTGCACAAGCTCCTTTGCTCTCCTCCTCAGAAAATGGCACACAGAATGCAGGACTGAAGGTAAGGACACATAGGTAATGGTCAATATTGAAAAAGGTTATTTTCTGCTGATCAGATGTGAACATGTTCAATCATACCAACCCAAACACCTCTACTGCAAACCAAAGCCTGCTGTGCCCAGTATCTGGGTTAACGAGATGGCAACTTCTTGGCAAATTATTCAAATAAATGAGAATTTGTTGAAGAGCTTGAAATTAGTGAGTCCAAGGAATGCTCACAGCTGTTATCTGAAATTTATAATTTTCTAGCTTTGAGTTCTAACCCAATAAAGCAGCTTTGCAAAAGCCTTACAGATCAACAGGATGGACATGCACTTGGTGTTGATTGCACCACAGGTAGTCCCCTTCAGCTGGTCCTTTTCCTATTGATCTCTCCTCTAAATGGATGATGTTTAATAGCTTCATAAGCAATGAAGCCATCAATATCTGTCAGGATTTACACCTCTTTGACCTCAGCATGTGGCAAATATATTGCTATCAGCTTTATGTGTTTTGTTCTGTTTGTTTTTAGCTTTTCAGTTAATCTGATTGCAACACACAGCATGAGGCTCAGAGGTTTGAACAAATGCAGCCAAGGCATTCATGTAGCTCCTCTCCAAGACAGAAGTGATCCTATTCTGCATAACTCTCTTAATAGCACTAATGATTTACAGGACAATCAGTTCTCTCTCTGGTAAAGTAAGTTTACAATGATTTATATGCAGTATCGCTCTAAAGTATATTCTTATAAATCTTGTGGTCCTAAGTGCTTGTCACATGGATGTCAGAGACCACACAGAAGTCTAAAAATACTCATGTAAACCCTTCTGCAAATGCTTGACATCAATGCAGCCATTGTATATCTTCATGCTCAGCACAGGTTAAAATAGTGCCACTCACTGTGACAGGGTAACTGGAGGCTGCTAAACTGACAGAAATAATTTATTATGCTGCTTACAGCTAATAAAACCCCATGTGCTTTGGGGCAGTTTTTGAAAATACAACTCTCATCCTTTTCACATGTGAACTCTTGCTGTTCCTATCATCTCTGGTAGTCCTTAGACAAAGGTTTGAAGCCTGCAAACACACTCAAAACTAGGAGAAAGTGGAATTTCTGACTGCATAAAATAAGGACTCCCTTGCACCAGAACAGGCAGCCAGTCGTTTTTTGTTAAGTGCAGCTATTGTGTGTTCAACGTGTCTAAACCCACGCTAACTTCTGAGGAGAATCAGCCCATTTGATCAAAGAAGCTCAAACTGGCAAAACACAGCAGTCTACAAGAAGCCCCATTTCTGCTGGTGTGCCAGACTGCTCAGTAGTGGTTTGATCTCCCAAATTCACTCCTCTGGGCTGGTGTTTTCCCTCCAGCTCCTCTTCCCTGCTTTCTCTCCCCTATGGCATTTCTCTGTTCTGCATTTCCACTTTGCTAACTCACTCCTAATGGGACTTATCCCTCACAAAGCAATTTCACAGGGAATGGAGCATTGTGGAACTGGCAATTGTTGTAAACCTCATCACTGTGCCTGATCTTGGATGCATCTATCTCATTTTGGAGCTATTTATAAAGATAGAAGAAATAAGAACAACTCCAGCCCAAATAACCATCCCAAGGCAGAATCCACTCTGAAATGCATTCCGTGCTATAGAAACCATCATCAGGTTTCCCCAGTTGTAGCTGTGTTTATTATCCTAAAGTTTCTACACTATAAAGTCTTTTAAGTGAGGATTTTTCATTACTTCATGCCATTCAGTTTTGATCACTGTTGGTCTTACTTCCTCAGCCTGAGGCACACTGTAATAAAATAAAAATTGAGTATGAAAAGTTGTGATTCTGATCTATGCAACTAAAAAAAATGATTGTTTATAACATATATATGTATAAATAATTGCTTTTGTCAGGCTTTCATACTTAAGTGTACCTGAAAGACAGAAAGGATGGTAAATCTGTTCACCTCCTCTTGGTTCTCTCTTAGGCAGCAAGGAAAAACAGATAACCAGTGACAATGATTTATCCAATATTAAAATTCCTACACTAGGCACTCTGGTAGTTAAATTTAGGAAGGAAGAATTTCATGCTGATAACCTTCAACATCCAGCACAGACCTACAGCAGAAACACCTCCTGCAATCATACCCAAAACTTCAACCCTCCTGCTCCCTTGAGAAGGGAAGCAAAGGGCTGTTCCAAGTTAAAAATGAGTAGAAAATTGGGTTTGATGCTGCCCACCTGTATTTCATTCCTCCTGCAAGGAGAGGGGCCCATCTTTCTCAGGTGCAGTCAGCAGAAATTTGGCTGTTTCATGCAGGGGCTCAGCTCTGTGGGACAGCTGTAGCACAGAGACAGGCACTGCAACAAAACCCACTTCAGAACAAAGGTCTGAATGCCTGCACGGCCACAAAAATACACCAGCACTTGTCTGAAGTGTGGCCATGAGCTGCAAGGTGTTAATTTTTAAGCTTCTTAATCCAGCAAGCAGTTGAGTTTATGAGCCCCTGCTCATGTCTGGAGGCACACACTTGCCTTACTTCCAAGTTCCCTGTGAAATTGCACCTCTGGCATCTTTCAAAGGGAAAAATTATCATCTGTGTGTGGTGGAAAATTCAGTGATGGCTGTGAACTTCCTCTCATTATTGACTGAAGGCATTTTTGTGCCTTGCCAGGAGAGGCTGGCCTTGCCTGTGCTGGATGCTGGAGACACTGGAGCAGCCTAGATTTCCATTCCCACCCTGAACAGCAATCCTTGTAACTGGGAGTTCATAAATTAATATCCCTGGATAGATATGCAACTACAAGAAAAACAATTTAAAGCAAAATTCCCACCTGAAGGAACAGGAACACTGATAAAATTAAGTGAAGAAAACAGATTTAAATTGTTTCAAATATTTGCATTTTTGTGAGACAGTAGAAGCGATGTAAGAGGGAATGAAGAACAAAATTGCACTTGTCACACAAGAAACAATTTTTAAAAAAACCTAACAAAACCTGTAAGGAACCAAGAAAAAATAAATTCATAAATGAAACGATTATAACATTCAGGTAAATGATGAATGAATTAGAGACAGCAAACTGCACCTAGCAATAGTCTGTACTGCAACAACTGAAACATAGTTCCTAGTTTTAAAATGAAATCCCTAGGCTGAATTGTAGAATGGAGCCAAGAAAAGTATGAATTCAACAAAGGGGAATTCACATGCAGTATTACAATACAGTCTAAATTCTAGTGACCAACAAACCCTTTTAAACTTAAACTGTATTGTTGAAAAAGGATTACTTGTATTAAAAAAAACCCCACTCAGATATATAATTACTATCAATATTGTATTAAATTTTAGAAATGCTTCTTCTTCTGTCAAGCACAGCAAAATTTGGGAGTGTTTTCATGCTTCCATGGTGTATCTCAGAAGTACAGCTGGGAGTGCTTTTCCAGAGAAGTCTCTTTTCATGACTTTAACCCTGTTCTTTCCTCCTGGACAAGGCAAAAGGAAAATGCCCAAAAAGGCTGCAGCAATTAAAGTTGTATCTTTTGCTGGCTTCTGGTCAGCCTTCGGAGAATCAAGATACTCAAAATAGCCTATAAGAATAAACACCAAAACAAAACAAACCCAAACCCCAAATCCCAAACCCTGGCTTGTTATTTTCCTTCTATTACATTTTCTGCTCTTGGACAGTGGAGTCATGATTCATGAGAGGAAACCAATCGTTCCTGTTATCTTCATCTTCTGTGGACAGCAGGGTACACTTATTCCAGTTAATAACTGGGGAGAGAAAAATACATTTATGGCAAATGGATGATGTTAAAATAAAAATCAGCACCTGGCTGAACAAGGGATTCTCTACCAGCTGACCAAGAGGAATTGGTTTTGGTGTTATTTACCATAGTGAAGGTCTCACTTTCCAATTTCTTTATATTGCTCTAGACTTACCTCTATGCAAATAAGAGCAAAATTTATTAATTAGTTCAGCTGAATATCGCCACTACATAGGAGTAACCTTATGAGAAGTAGAAAAGTCAACACTGTACAACCAAATATTTGTTATCAACCAGTGAAATATTGCACAGCTTTCTCTGAAAATGTATGTGGTGTCAGATGAACCATGGATTATTTCTAGAACCTTTCATATAGTCTTAATTGCTTAAAATTACTGCTAAAGTTGTTTCTACAACTGGATGAACAGGTACACCTCACCCTACCAAACTGCCTCCTCCCACGAGGTTCTCCCACTCCTTATTTTATTCCAGGGAAAATTTATCAAGTGTATAAATCAAGTTCACGAGATCTGGCCCACAACTGCTTTGCAGTCCCAGAATTTCCTTTTCTATCTTTCAGGGGGTCCAGTCAGGTTCCCTGACTTCCTCACTAACTGAACAAAATCACTAGATGAAATTGCTTTCCTTTTTATTTTGTATTTTTAATAATGCACTTGAAGTGTTTTCAGCTCGTAGAGTCTTTCACCAACCTCTTGTTAAATGAGCTCTGGTGTTATCACATCTGAGTGCCAGTGGTATCAACTTCCATTTGAAAAAACATAACTGGCTCTTATAGCTGTAAAGTGAAAAACCTGGGTAGCCCTATAGGCTTAAAAACTCCCCCCCCTCTTTTTTTTTTTTTTTTTTTTTTTTTTTTTTTATGGCATCATTATAAAGCTCAGCTCACAGATGCTGTTGCCTGGCCTTGCTGACATCAAGAGGGGAAAATTCAGATGACAGAGAAAATCCAGCTATTTCTGTCCTGAATTTATAGCAACATGTGGCCCAGATGTCAGTCTCTTCCCTTCCAGAATGGAGCAGAACAGAGCAGACTTCCAACTGCTGTAAAGTGTCATTTTGTCTTTGACATATAGGTCAACATATAGATTTGAGGATCAGGAAGAACTAGATGTTCCTTTCTATATAGATTTTGACATAAAAATTTCTACAGCAAGCTAAGGCTGCAAACTCTGGTAGTAATCTTTTCTTTGCACCCATGTAATTTCAGGCTTTGTTTTTTTTTTTTCTAATATAGGAGACTTTTTTCCCCCACAATTTTGGCCTTACATGAAAATATTCATAAGCATATTGTAAAGCATGTTGTAAAGCCTGGTAGTGCTCATAAATCAGAATAGTTCTACTTGTAATAATTTCTGTGAGTGGGTGTTCATGTGCATGAGGAGATTTACAAAATTGGACAGTGAGATGAGCCATGATGAACATTAAAGGTCCAGAAGCAGATCAATAGCTGGTGTAAATTGTCAGGGCTTCATTGATTCCAGTGGTCCCACGATAAACAGGAATTCAGCTGGAGCTAAAAACATTCTCATCATCTTATCAGCTGCTCAATGACACTGGAGATTGCAGAATAAGTGGCAGATGTTGCCTCCACACCTTTGAATGGTGCAAAAAAGTAAAATTCCCTCGTCAGTCACAAGGTTTGAAATCTCCTTTATTGGCTGCATGTGGGTGTGCATGTGGAGACAGATGCATATAGACACAAGAAGACATTTTCTGAGACAAAGACACGGCTTCTACTGCTGTGATGGTACTTTTATCTTCAAATGGAAACAAAATTAATTTCAAGAGACTGTATAAAATTTGCTTGTACAAATTTGTTGCACTTCTGTGAGGTTTTTCATTCATCCCAGTAGCAAAGGGACATGAAACTCAGGTTTTAATCCACAATTTACATACAAGACTTAAATCCTCTTCCAAAACTAAAGCTTATTACAGAAATGATGGTTTCCCAGGTGTACAAATTACTGAGAATTATAATAGCAACAGAAAGGAATGAAGCCAGGTTGCATATAAAAAATCTACACCTCCTAGGTGACTCTCAACAGGTTTTTTTCCTAAACATTTTCCACCAGATAAAGTTCATTACCTTGTTATAACCATTTCCCATTTCACAACGTTACGATTTTCCTGAACCTGTATAAAAGAAATTAATTATACAATGGCATGAACAGAACCTAAGAGAAAAGGGACTTTGGGCATGGCTGGTGATGAAAGTCATCGATTCTGCTGCGAAGTTCTCTTGAACACCTTATCAAATGCTGCTGATTTCTGGTCTGCATACAAATGTATTGATGTGCCAGGATGGAATCAAATTAGGATGTTTAGAGGAAAAGCCCATTTGCCACATTTCAAATTGTTCATATTTACTTGGAGGCCTCAGGAGGGCATCTTAATCTTGTAATGTTATTATTTCAAATAGAAAAAGAGATTTTTAATGTTATTTGGAGAAAGTCCCTTAGCTTGCAGACTGAAAAAAAAAAAAAAAGCAGGACTGCTGCAACAGATATTTTGACAAGAGGTTTGAATGAAAAATAACAAAACCTCTGAAGGGAATTTCCCACTAATCTAATTTATTTGGAAGCACATTTTCACAATGATAATTAAATTATGTAACGTTCGCTTACATTAAAAAGCGACCATCTGTAACTGTTCAATACTAGAAAAAAAGCTGGAGGGAAAGGCCAATATTTTAAAGTAACATCACAGGGAAAAAACAACAACTTCCAAACATCAAAGGAGTACCATGATGTTTGACAGCTTCCTATGAAGGAAGCTGTTTCATCTCCTAGTGAAGTTGGCAACAGAAATTCCAGCATCTTCTGTGCAGTGGTGTCTTTAAAACTGTAATGTGTTTATTTGTTAGACGTCCATTCATCTGATTTTCAGGGTGTTTGAGTAACAAAAACATCTGATAATTAAAGACTTGTGACACAGGAATCCATGTTTAGGACAGACAACAGAAATAATGACCACATTTTCCCGTGGAGGATTTTATCCAGGAAGTTCATCCATGCCTTGCAAGTCTTCCGTGGGTGGAGAATTTACCAGCTACAACCAACTGAGATACCATTGAGCAAAATGCGGTTTTGATCGGTTTTATTTCTCCTAGAAATGTCAGCACAGCACATTATATTGCCTGTAATTTTAATAGATAAACGAGACAATGATTCCATTGTTATTTTCTTTTTCTCAAAATGGTAGAATACATTTTCTTAAAAAGGTCTGCAAACATATTTACAAAAGTGTGAAATCAATAAATGCAGGCTCTTTATATTTTTACTGAACTTCCAAAGACTGTCTGATATCCTAATTTTATTGGAAATCTGGTCCAAGGATGATACAGGAAAGTAAATATCACACTCAGTTTTGCTTTTGTGTAGGCTACCATGAAAAACAAATCAAATAGATAAAATATTTTGAAAAGAACAAACTTATATTCCATGAAGCACATGAAGATATTCCAAAACCATTTCTTATCTTTTCATTTCAGCTTTAAAACATCTTTCTCTTTCTTGATGTTGTGTTAAAACGTGGGACACCATCTTACTTTTGGAAAACCAGCTGCTGTAATGTCAGTATAAAGTAGCCACTAAAATATCATTCACAGTATCTGCATCACAGGAATGGACTTTTTTTTTTTTTTTTCCCAAACAGGAGTGACAAAATTTGTGTTGTTGCCTTCATCTTTCACATTTTAAATACTATTGGCTGACAGAAATAAAGTGTGTTGTCATGCTTGGTTTACCTAAATCATTTATTTTGTAACTAATAAAAGTAAACAATTACCAGATACTGTATATATAGAGATATATAGATATATGGCCACAAATAAACTATAGTAGAAAGTTATTTTGGTTTTGATAAAGTTAAGAAAAGCACATAAAATCATATTTCATTAATATCTTGTTTTATGGCCATCAATATTTTTGTATTTTTTTTTTTGTTTTGTTTCATCAACATAGCAAAATACAATCTTCTTGTTAAACAATAATTATCAGATGGCAGACAATTGTTTTTATTGGTTTACATTGGCAGGTCACAGTCTAAAAGCACAACCACATCAGGCAGAAATTGCACACAGACCGCCCTGGATTTTGAAGACTATTTTTTATGCTTCTACAAAAAGACCTTAATTTAAAATTGGGGACTGTAACAAGTACTAACTAAGTACATGGTTTTTCTTTTTTTGTTGTTGTTGGGTGGGGTTTTCTGTGGGTTTTTTTGTTGGTTTTTTTTGTTGTTGTTAAATAGGTAAGTAAAGTAAATGAAATTGCAATACTTAATTTTGGTTTCAGCTTAATTTTTAATGTCTGCGCTCAATGTTAGCAAACATGCTCTAAACTTCACAGCAATCTTTTGTAATAAAAGATCAATCACCAAGATGATTTTTTTTTCCTGTCATGGAATACTGCAGATTTATTTCAATTTAGCCTGTTCCTCGCCTCTTTTTTTTTTGGTGTTGATATTGCATTTTAAACTCATTCCTGAAATCTGGAGGAGATTTACATGTGGTGACAGTCACAATGTCAGTATTTCTGTAAAAAATGGCTGTGGTGGGGCTGACCCATAAATATGCAGTTTTATTAATTGTAGAAGGCACCCTCATGTCTTCAAAATCCAGACTGGTCTTAAGATATTACTCTTTATTTGAGACAGTTACCATTACTTCATTAAAAAATGACAAAACAGCAATAAACATTTTAGCTCTTTAATGAGCAAAGATCAGGTCTCTTAACATTGGAATAATATTCGTTATCCAGATTATCTTTATTTCACTCAGTGACCAGTAATATGGCCAAGAAATACAAAGTAATTTTCCATCAAGTAGTATACAATTTTTGTGTGTAATAAGCTTTCATTCTTGAAAAAGAGTAACTGAAAAGAAATGTTTCTGTTACTGCAGTTAGTTTGTCAGAGAAAGTTCTTCACATTATCTTACAAACTATCAAAATTGCTAGTAATTTGAAAAAATGTAAAAAAAAAATCACATAACTTTAGTCTAATAGAAATATAGTACAGGTAAGAGAGAAAGTATTTATCAGGGATGTGCTCTTAAGTCCATCTCAATTATTCCTTTTATATAAATGTACATCTGATTACATATACAAACGTTTTGAAAGGACCATGGTATAGAATTACTGGAAAGCAACAGGGGAATGAAAAATTTCCTGTGATTTTAGAACATTCACCTCAAATCACACAAACATATGTAGTATCCTGATTTTTAAATTTCCAGTTGTTGACTCTCTCCCCATTTTCATATACCCTCTTTTTCTGCATTCTTACCATCTGGTCTAGAGAGTTGATTGGAATGACTAAGCTAATGTATAGCAAAAAGGGAATTAACATTATATTAAGATATCATAAGTAAACTTTGAAACATGCAACATGGATTGAAACAATAAACTGAAAGGTGTAATCAGAGCAGTAATATTGGGGCATTTTTAAATGGCAAAATGTCATTGCAATTAAATTTTTGGACACACTTTACCTTATCAATTTGAACAAAATACTCTGTAACTAAATCACAGCAAATTATAAATCCTTCATCAAAGGAGATTCCATTAAGGTTATAGTTATTTGAAAGTTAAAAATTATTTCAGTGGAAAGGAAAAATAACATTAATAGTATACATTTTTTTGTCTGGGATTCATATCAGTGAGGGCCCACCACTCTATACCTAGAATGCCATAAATACCTTTAAGAACTGATGCAATCCCTTCTCTTTCGGAAGCTACCATGAAATATTTTACTGTAATTACTTTTGCCCCTTTAAAAAACTTCTTTAGGTTGTGCCAATTGATGGAGAAAGCTTCTATTAAAAACTCCAGTGGGATGAGAAGAATTTTAATTACGGCTTTATCAGCAGCACAGCCACCAAGCATATAAATTATCATGCACATCGTGCTAAAAAGATCCAGTTTCCTTTATTCCCACAACTTTTATACTGACAGCACTTATGTGATAATGTTGTACCTGCCAGGTTGTAAAACTTCTCTGACTGGCAGATTTCAGCATGAGCCCCTTTCTAAGGCCTTAACAGCATTGGTGCTTTGTGTACTTATTCAAATATGTAAATATGGTCTACACAAGAAAACAGGTCCAAATAAAAATTGGTGAAAATTATCTGACATTCCATTAGTGTGTCCCTTGTGCATATTTATAGGTTTTTAAAATTTTCAGTCATAGTTCTTTCCTGTTTGTGTTGCACATGCCTAATTCCATTATGTAACTTAAATCTTCAAAAAATTAATACTTGAATGTGAATGAAAAAGTATCATTCAGGACAACTGCTTCAAGCAATTGCAAACAGTTGGATTTTTTGTTTTTTGTTTCTTTTTTTCTCTTTTGCTTTGTCTGTTTCTTAAGTTCATTTGATATATGTACAATTCATTTTTTTCAAAACCCCAAATGTTCTTGATATGTATATTCACATAATATTCCTCCATATTTAAATAGTAAGAGTCTTGTAGGTTGAAAGCCAAGTAATCTTCAGTAATATCACCTACTGTAATCCATCAAAAAATAAAGTTTGTTTCGTCTTGTCTGGCTATACCCTGGTTGTTGAGTGTGAATGGGGGTGGGGATGAGGATGGGGCAGAGTATTGTTCTGTCCTCCAGTAAATGTGTTGAATGTGTGTAGGGGCTGAATCCCTGGTATAGTATTGGGGATCATTGTGATGGTGTTGGGTGTCATTAAGGGGATGTCATCAGGAGACCTTCTCATAGCTAGCGTGTAGTCTGGGGGGCAGGCGGTCCGGAGAACCACCTCATGTGGATGGATGGACTCACATTCATGATCCAAGTCAGTGTGCTTCATTTGGAGGGACATTATCTCCTCTTCTTGTGCATGGGTGAGATCATTGGTAGTGGTACGTTGTGGGCTACACCTCCTGTGGACATCGTGTCTCCGCTTGTCCTTTTTGTAGTACAAAGCTGCAAAGGCCAAAATGTTCAGGAACAGCAAAGAGGCGCCAACTGCGATGGTAACGCTCAATTCCGTCGAGTAGTCCCTTTGATCCACTGAAAATGGGCTTGGTTGTTGTTTGGGATCGTCTTGCTTGGCTGTAGGAAAGGCTGAAGTAACTGAAACAGAATTTTTCCTTGTGGGTCTGAAAGTATTATCAGTCGATGGCACTTTAGTTGTGGTAGAGGTATACTGTGAAATGTCGTTAAGATTGTGCAGATGAGGTACCAGTTCCAACCAAAGGTTCACTTTATTGGCCCTGTAGTGTTCTTTAACTCGTGGTTTTAATCCAATGTGAAGATACAGCTGGTCTTTCTGAGAATATCTGGTCCATGCTACTTCTTCAAAACGGTTTGGTTTCGTGTGGATGAATTTTGTGTCCTGCGGCACCGGCTGATTTGGGTCACTAAAAGAAAAAGATATCTCCAATGTTACAAAGCATTTCAAATGGAATTATGAAATTAACATAATTAGGATTTTATACTAAACATTTAAGACTTCCTTTGGACGGAGCAGAGTGCTATTCCCTGAAATTAGAGGCCTTAATAATCTTGATTAGAAACAGCATTATGCAAAAGAACCCTTCTTTTACACAGACTTCAGTGACTTCCCTGGTTCTGCAAAATGTTGGTGTCTCACAGTGAAATCTTGTGCTGCTGAGTAAAGATTGCCTGGGGTGAGGTGATGTGGACAAATGTCTGTGAGAGACCACTGTGAGAGAACATTAAGATTTTCTTGTCTTTTTTAGTGGCATAAAGTTCACACAACTCTGCATTTCTGTTCCTGTGAATCATCTGTGGCCTTCCAGAGGGGAAGGATCATGGCACAGCACAACTCAGTGCAATGCATAATCAAAAATAAGTGGTCAAATGTAACAAAGGTTTTTGAACTCCAGTGAAAAAAAAATAAATGAAAATGGCAGCACTTTCCAAGTTTAAAGTCAAATATTTTATGGTCAGAAGTGAGAATTTAAGGTAAAATGTGCTACAGAAATAAGCTGTATTATATTTGATGCAATATTTATGTAATTTTCTTTCTCGTGGGATGAAAGTGTCAGTGGTGGGGTAAAAACAGGTGCTAATGTAGTTGGTTTTAACTATACACAAATGTTAAATGCTTAGTTTTACACTTTTACAGAGTTTCTTTAATTAGTTTTGTGTATATTTTAAAATTCCCTCGCAGAAAGTCTGAAAAGATGTTTTCCCCTCTTTTTCCTAAAACATGTGAGCCAAGGGACATTATAGTAAACATAAATATCCAACTCAATTCTTAATCTCTTATTCATCCTACAAACACAGAGGAATTCCCAAGAGAGATAACAAATGGAGAGCACACCATTCCATCCCAAGTTTGCACACAAGACCATTCGTTATCTGGTACTCACCCAGTTTTTGCAAAGTTTGTCCAGTATGTCATCACCACTGCACTTAGCATGACATCATTTTTGGAGAAATTACAAGGAAACAACTCAGTAGGACCAATCATGGGGATTCCTAGTACGTAAGGAACCTCATCTCCATGGGCTGCATCTGCCCATGCAGGTACCTGATCTGTCTGGCAATGATGGTAGAAGGCATAGAAATACGTAGGTGATCCAAAATTCGAGTGAAGATCTGCTGTGGCCACTGCTGGTGCAACCCACTGGTGATCAGTGAACAAAGCCAGCAGCGTTTTCCTTCTGGTCTCGGGGTTGTGCCTGTCTGCCCAGTCTGTGTACATAAATTTAATGGTTTCCCTCAATATATCTTTGCCTTCGGGGTATCCGTATAAGTTATCGACGAAATTAGAGACCGCGAAGTCAAAGTCACTGGCTGATATGCCGTCCTCGCTGTCCACGATGTTTTCAACAAACTTCAGCCCTTCCCCTTGGTTGACTCCCAGCATGATGTCGTAGTTGAGGAACTCTCCTTGTTCCATCAAGATCTGAGGGTCGTCCGGAATCACGTCGCCATCGATCACCGGTCCAAAGGCTATGTGGTATCTGGCTGGCTGGATGTCCTGGTCGACAAGTTCTCTGTAAGGCTTCTTCTGCAGACATTCCACCAGTTCCACAGTGTCTGACATGTTGCAACCAACTTTTGTAGCCAACATCCTGGCATATTTTGCAGGCTGGAAGCTGACTGCCCAGCTGGAGAGAGCTGTTCCGCTTTGAGCTATTGCTCTTTGAAAAAGTCCTGTGGGGAGAAATATTTGAGAACTACTGAAGCGACCTTGAAACAGCCACAGACTTTGAAAGATTCAAAGGAGTTCTTTGAAACAATAGAAAACTTTAACAGAAGAGATACCTGAATCTTAATAGTACTTAAATATACGGGGTGGGGAGATCTGACTGCTGTTGTACCTACAGGTAATGTGCACAAAATAAATGCAGTATGTGCTGAAGCAAATGATTCGCCCTCAATATAGCCCAGCTGAGGAACAGATTTTCCAAAGAAACTCAGGAAAAAAAAGGAGTAGCATTACCTTATGCAGGACAACACTATCAGGTTAAAAAAAAAAAGAAGTCTTAAAATTAAAGCACCTCATAGGTTGGAGGAAAAGCCACCAACTCTCTTAAATGGGTTGAAGTTTTAGGTATTGTTCATGCCAGCGTGCATGCATACAACTACATGTTAAATAAATCTGTTGCACTTTTTAATATATTTTTTTGGGATTAAACTTGATTTGAAAGGTGCAGTGCTTTTAAATTGTTTATCAGGGCAAAAGTTTATATTATGGAGTAATAGATGAGAAGGTACCTGGCAGCTATTAAATTTATAAGTGCCTAAGTCAAAATCCTTTCTTGTAAGGAGCTTTTTAAAATCAGGTTTATATTGATCACACTTACATAAAAAGGGAAATGATGTATTTTACACTGTTTAGCTTTGTAATTCAGAGATTTAAACATATGTTCAGGTATTCAGTTAAGGGAGAGAGAATGAACTGGCACTCCATATAAACTTGCAGTAAATCCCAAAGACTTCAGTGCAATTAACTTAAATTTATGCTGATTTAATTAGCACTCTGGACCAGGAATTCTACCCAAAGAAATAACAAAATACATTAAAATTTATGTTTTCCTCTCCCTTCTGTATGGATTTTTAAAACATGTCATGGATGATAGACTCATCCACGTGTAATCAGTGAATTAATGCAATAATTTTGCTATTGGCTTTAATGCAATCAGAACTCCCTCCTTGTGCTCCCTTTGGAGTTTTCCACTCCCTTCGAGGAGGGTACTTTGGGTTCTGAAAGAGATTATGCATCTGAACCTTGTGTAAAATATTGCTCAGAAACTATATTTAGGTAATTTGGATTGTATTTAGTAGGTATTTAGGCTATATTTAGGTAATGGTGACCTTTTTGCTGTTTAGTGAGGTTGTTTTTTTTTCATTCTCACAAAAGTTCATTTCAGCATCATACCTTTTGCACAAACTACTGGAAAATATTTTATACTGGACCCTACCTCCTATAGGTCCCTCTGGGTAATACAAAATGGTCTGTAGTATTCAAAACTTATGCTGACTTAAGATAAACGAGTCAAAATTTTGTTTAACTTGTGCTGATGTCATTCCTGGTGTCATTCCACTGTCTCTGGTGGAGTTGCTTAGGGAGGGAAAGTGACACCTGGCCTCTCAATTCCACCAGGAGCCTTTGGTCCAAGGCTTGATGAGTAGCTGGATACTCCCACCAGAGGAACTGGAGTCAAGGTGCTCAGCTTACCCCAGAAATTTATTCCAGTGATGCACAAGATGGCTTTTGCTTTGATAAGCAACATATTTCTATTGATAAAAACCCTCCCTAAACCCTAAATCAAATCAGAGAAATGCTTTTACAGCCTCTAGTGCAGCACCAGAGCCTGCACACTCAAAAATAAGTTGGAATCTGTTGCTGGCAGGAAATGTTTTACAAGCTTCTAGGGAATTTTTAAATCATTCTAGATTGTATTAAGTTCCTAATCGAAAAGCCTTCAAATTAGATAGGTGTGGAGACTGAAATGTGTAAACTCAAGCCTCTTCTTAAACTTATGAGAAGTCATATCCAAGATATTATTTTCTTGCAAGATAGGAGTAAAAATAAGAATGAACTTGAGCTATAAACAGCTAAAAATATATTTGCATGTTTATAAGGTCAGATATTGAGCTAGTATAAATCAGCTCAAAGTCAGTAGAATTACCACAGAGTATCCAGGCATTGTAATAAATGTAACTAAACGACAAAGCTGAATTTTCACAAAGATGTATTTCATGATAATTCATAATGTGTGTGGGGTTTTGCATATTGTGTAAATCTAACTTTATTGCTTTATTAAATATGTCTGAACAAGGACAGAAAGTGTAAGCTATGTGTAAGAAAATGCTGATACAAACACTGTGGCTTGCTAAGTGCTACATAAACATCAGATGCTGGATAAAGTAAAAGTGGTCAAGTCCTTTGGCCATAAAACCATCTGAGGAAGTGAAACTAAGTATCCCTCCTTGTGCTGAAGAATGCTGACAGAGCTATTCTTCCACTCAGACCATTTGGTGAAAAATGAACAGTATGAAAAATTATCTTCATTCTGCCACAAAATTTGTGGCAGAAATTTCTACCTCACAGGATGGAGAATTACACTTTCATCTGATAATGTGTATGATTATTATTGCTTACAGGCTTCATACTGATGGAAAGAAGATTTAAATGTTCAATGGGCCATAGGGCTTTGTGAGTCTTATTCAATGTCTCACCACAGTAAATAATAATAATTTGCATATATTCATCTATATTTTGAGAGCACTTTGTGAAGAAGGGTGCTGCTCTGCCCACTTGCAGGTGGGTGGCTGTGAACAGCTCCATCTTGAAATAGGCTGAATTCTCCCTCTCCACTGCCAAGGGAATCTTTCAGAGGGAAATGACAGAAGCAAAGAGAGCTTATGAATTTATAGCTTATGAAAGAGGCTGGTTGATAATCATAGAATCCCAGAACGGTTCGGGTTGGAATGAACCTTAAAGCTCATCCCATTCCACCCCCTGCCATGGGCAGGGACACCTTCCACTATCCCAGGTTGTTCCAAGCCCCTTCCAGCCTGGCCTTGGACACTTCCAGGGATGGGGCAGCCACAAATTCTCTGGGCACCCTGTGCCAGGGCCTCACCACCCTCAGAGGGAGAAATTTCTTCGTAATTTCTGCCCTCTGTCAGTCTATGACTACATGCTCTTGTAAAATGTCCCTCTTCACCTCTCATATGTGAATGTGAAGCAACACAAAACAAATTTGTTTTGTGAGTTTGAAAATGTTAAGAAATGACTGTTCTTATTTCAATCTGACCAATATATATTTTCTTTTTTCTTTCTTTTTTTTTTTAATTTTATTTAATGGCAGATCCAACCACCTCCAAATTAAACATAACATTGTGGTGTGGATTGTGGTGAATTGATCTGTTTAATCCAAATTTCATCAAAGCATGGGTTTGCTTCTAAAAGAAATCCTCAAAAATTTACTTTTACTGAACTTCAGACCCCTCCAAAATGCCTTGATCTGCTGTGTTGCCAACTTAGTGCCTTAGTTTTCCCCAAACAAATCCTGCTCCTGGCAGAATTCTGGCCATGTGTTGGGTTGTGACAGGGTATCACTTGCTGGTAAAGAGGCAACACAGGACTGTCCAAATATTGCAAATGTGGCATTTTGCATTGATGTCATGTTACACCAAGAAGATTGATTTTAAGACCAAGTAAAGAGTTAGGGGAAGATAAACCAGGTGTCCTCATTCAACCTGGAGTTCATCCTTGATGATAAAGTTGGTTTTTAGAGTTCTGATGAAAGAAGATGGTGTACTGAGACCCTCAGGTCACAGTGCAGTGAGGTAATGCTTACATCTTGTTCTTACAAGCATCTTCTTTTAAATATCTCCTATTTAAGTTCAGGTAATTTTGGAAGGAAAAAAAATCACATTAAAAATCAAATTGTGAAAATAGACTAAAATTTAGACCACAGTCTTATTTTCCACTTGACTCTTCTTGTAGAAGTTATATTTTTCTCTCATTTAAGAAAGCATAATGGCATGGTCTAAAGAATCTCTCACTTCTGTTGACCTCAGTGGTCTTTGTAACATGACTTTGGGGAAATGCAGCTCTTTTAATGTCAGCAGAATTATGTCTTTATGACCAGCCAATTAGTCCCCCATGGAGATACAGCAATATAAATTAGTGGAGGATTATATGCACAGGGCACAGTGTGGTGTCCCTGGTACAGCTAATACAGATAAAAATATGTGAAAACAGTAAGACAAAAGTAACGTGATCAATAAGCAATAGCCATGCAAATGAGAGACACTGTGTGAAACTGTGGTGCAAAAATCATAGAAAGAATAAGTTGGGTGCCTCAAAGAGCATGATTTTAATTCCCTGCCAGCTGCCTCAACTAGAGAGAAAAGGTGTTAGTTATGAAATAGGAAAAAACAGATAGAAGGAAATCCATTTGCAACTTGGATGCTTTGACAATTTTGGATCATGCATGCAAAACATTCAACCATTCTTTTATTAGATGACAGCAAGTGAAGTCCATGCAGTTTCAGACAAAAGATTTCTGAACTAGTTACTTGTTTCCTTCACACAAAATAATAGTTTTAAGCAATTCAGCTGTTAGCCTGAAAAGAGAAAGTGTCATTTTAGTTTTCTTTAAATTCTGCTCCTCAGGAGAAACTAAACACGCCTTTCACAACTGTCTGAATATAGATGACCTCATCTACTGTGAGCATGACTGACTGATTTTCCAAAAAAGACACCCTTAGGTAGGAAAGAAAAGAGACAAAATGATGCACCAAAAAAATGCTGTTCAGAAGTCTGCTATAAAGTATTTCTACAAAGCTCCATAGGAAAAAGAAGAAAGTGACCCAAAATTTAAACATGCACAGAAGAGCTGAGGGAGAAGGAGGCTTGTACAGCCTTTAAAAAGTTTCTTAATATTGAGCTGAGCTCAATAGTTCATAGAAACAAAGAGAATATACAGAACATCACATAGTACTAATGGTGGTGGCATGCAGACACCAAAATTGTCAAAATTTGCAACCTGCATAATACCTTTGGTTGAATTGCTCCAACGGTTACCTTCAGAATAATGGGATAAAGTCAACAGATTGACGCAGGAGCCGCCTGCCCCAGATCCAAAAACTGTTATTCTTAGTGGGTCACCACCAAAGAACCCAATGTTTTCACTAGTCCATCGCAAAGCTTGAATTAGATCAAGAAGGCCATAGTTTCCTTTTGCTGCTTGGTCCCCAGTGCTCAGAAATCCTGTTAAAGAAAATGAAAGGAGAAAGGGGTTAGCAAGGGCTCTTCTGAGTGGTCCTGTTAAAGTCTTCCAAGTAAGATTTCAGGAATATATGCCATTAAATATTGTGCAACTACATAATTTTCCATAGTCCTTGGGAACAACTTGCAATTTTGCACTCCTCCTGAAATAAAAAATATTTGGTATCCACTCTTTTGGCCATGATAAATATATGCAGCAAAGATGAAGATACATCCCAGGCAAAATACTCATCTAAACCTTAACAGGTTACAGCTTATTATTCCCAAAGACTTCATGTTGATTGTACTGAGTTTAAAATTTCAGGAAATAGATAAGATGCAGTTGTTTTTACATTATTTGATCAACTCTGTGCTGTTTTTCTGTACTTGGATGCAGCCATGAGCTTTGCCTGTGCATTAGATGTAATGATTACACTTCTCTGTAGACTCTGTTTGATCCTGTCCTGGCAGCTCACTGTCTTACTTTTTTTCTCCACCCAAAAATGCAGCTTATGTCACAGGACAAGTTAGGCTGAACAATGGGAGCAGCTCTCAACTCCCTGAGCTCCATCCCACAGTCATTAACCAGAGTTAATTGAATCTACATTAAATGGATAAAGACAATTTAGGTTGTTGCCATGACCCCTTAACAGCAAAAAGGTAAGAGCTCAGGGGTAATCTGGAGAGCACTACAATTGCTCCCTTTTATTCCTGGAGGAAAAGTGTTGGAATGTAGTAGTGCAGGAATGACTGTTCCGCACTTTACTCCCAGTAGTCCTTTCACATTTAACATTGCTGTTACTCTTGTCATTAGAGCCTACTGACTCTAAAAGCTGTACAGCAAAAGCTCTGAAGAAAGTCTGTGTTGATAAAAGACAAGCTTTTGGATCCCATTTGTTGACATTTCCAATTTTCTCAGCTTAATAAACAAATGTTTAAATACTACCAGCATTATGAAATAGTCCATACCTCCATTTGCATATCAAACTGACTTGATGCTCACTAAATCGTGTAACTGCTTTTCAGTACATGCTTTGTAGAGAAATGCAACGATTACAACAATTATTTCCACATTAATTAGATATCAGTGGGTCTTCTAGTCTCGTCAAAGTTCTACTGATTCAACTCTCTTGAGTGCAGACAGCCTACTCAAAGGAAGTTTACTGTAGTTTTGCAGACAAATGGCTCTCAAAGGAGTCTTACTCTTTCATTATGACAATGAAAGCAGCTTTTAAGACATTTCTAAGAAGACACATCTGCATATACATCTATATAGCAAGGATTTAAAAAGAGTACAGATAGGTGCATGGGTGTACCTATATCCATGGATGTAATGAACGTGTCATTTGTTACTTAATTATTGCTCTGATTTGGCTTCAAATGGCAAGTTTGCATTTGATGTTCTGCCCTGTGTACAGAGATATTTGTACTAACAGCCCTTCCTTGCTGTAAGTGGCACTGAGAGCTCACTGGCCTCACTGCCCCAGCAGCTGAGCTCTGCTCTGCTTAGGGTGAGCAGCTTCCTTTGTGTGGGTCAATCCTGATTTTTGTAACCACAGAGAGGGAAGAGGAGAGTGGCATAAGGTGCCACGCCAGCAATTCTCCCACTCCCAGACCTAATGTACCAAGTCTAATAGACATACTTCATTCATTGTATCTGTAGTAAATTGTTACTCTATGCTAGACTTTAAAACAACCACTCTCCTGCAACTGAAACCTGCCATATTTATTACCTAATTGCATAAAAAGCTAAGTAGCATCACTACCACAGAAGAAAATACCCCTTTGGTATTCAGGAGAAGCCTAGAAAGGAAGACATAGTTATAATTAATTAATTCTTTCTCACTTTACTATCGCAGCTCAGCGCTGAGTAGAGATTTTGATGATGTAATTTTACTCTGCTCCATGCTCCTTCACTTTGCTCTGTGTGGCTTGGTGTGCATGGCTATGTGAAAGCATGGCCCCAGCACAGTCCTGCCTGCACAGGAACATTCATTCTTGTCTTCATGCTCCAGTAAAATGTTGTTCCCCATAAATAATTTTTAAGGACATGGAGAGATGATGTCTTTGGATATGATGGCAAATCTAATGACAGCTCCCTAACCAGTGTCACTGCCTTTGTCAGCCTGCCTGGAGTTGAGGGATGCTACCAGGGGCTGTAACAAAATTAAAACGTAGCAATTTACGGGAACTACAGGATCTTGTGGCTGTACATGCTGGGAAAGCCTTCCCCTTTCTTTGCATAAGTGTATGGCAGTGGAAATTCAGTGACAAATCAGTTCATCACATTAAGCACATAAGTGACTGCACTGATTCAAGGGATTACAGGGACTGGCAGTCCCCGAAGCACAGGCAGCAATGAGATGAGAGCAGTTACAGCAGTTACCAAAACTGTGACATAAACATGTCCCTCTCTGCTTTTTTAGCTTTCCCTGGCTTTCAAATTCCCTGAGACTGGTCAGGATTTGCCCTCAGCAGAGCTGCAGCAGTGCTTCAAAGAGATCCAGTAGATTCCTCAAAATTATTCCAAGGCATTTATTAGGAAATTAGATGGTGGGGTTGTAGCTGAGCTACACCAATCACTCTGAAAGAACACAAATGTGGACAGTCAAACTTTCTGAAAAAGTTGTTTTCTTTACTCTATAATATGCAGCAAAATAGAAATCCACAAGTCTTTGCCTGGAAAACCAACAGATTAAAATTATAGACAAAGCCTCAGGGCAAACCCCTGGTGTAAAATCAGTTCATATCAAGTCCCATAGCTGGATGGGGAAATGGGAAATCTTTGGGAGAATTAAAATACCCTACTTTTAAAGAATCTTCATGAATCTCCCGTTGCTAAAATAGATGTCAGGATCGTTGCATTCAGTTCAGGGAATGTGCCAGGAGGGGGAGCTTTCAGTTTATTAAAAAAAAAAAAAAAAGAAAAAAAAAGAGGCAGTGTTAGTAATATTCTCCTCATTCATCTATATTAAACAAATTATGACTTGTGTCCAGAGCAACAGCTCTGATGCAAAAGAAATATCTCACACCTCCTCAGCAAGAACCACACTGGCTGATTTCCATATCTGCACAAGATGGATGATGATTGATGTTGACTTTCATGACATGAAACATTTCTATCTCATTTTTCAGAACCATAAGAAGCCTGTTAATATCACCACCTGTTCATGTCTTTTTTTCTCATACTCAGTGGTATCAGCATGGCTTAGGAGCATTCAGAATGTCATGAAATCAGAGATGGGACTGATAAAACAGATGAGGTTTTTATTTCCAGTTTTTTGCTTTTTTTTTTTTTTTTTTTGCCAGTGAGAAGTGCCTCAATACAGATAAATGCATGGAACTAAACACCCGGAGGGAAGTGCTTTAACTCCAGCATGATCCCCAGCCTGTTGGTCTGTGGGTGCAGGTATTTATTCCTGTTTATCACAGAGATAAAACAGAGATTGGAAAAATGGGTTTTGTCTTTATCCCAAGAGGAGCTTTCAGTGTGTAATGGATACAGCTACCATACATTTTGGTGCATTCCTATGACACAACCATTACACCATCCAGTTATTAAGCTGGCAATTTTGAGTCACTGAGGGAAAACCTGCTCTTGCTGAAAAGGTCTTGTGTGTCTGAAAGCTTCTCTGTTTTCAAACTAGTCTAGTATCAGCTAGTCTATTAAAATATATTATCTCTTTCTGCACATACTGTCTTATTATTATCCTTGGATTGCCATCTCACCAAGAATGCTGCTATCATATTCTGCCACCTTTTGCTCCTGTGAAAAGAGGGAAGTAAATTATTCCTTATTTCAGTTATTCCAGGAAGACATTTGCAAAAAACTTAGTTTTGCATTATTCTCTACAAAGGTCAGATTGAGCTAATTTTGTTCCATAATTAAGTTCTTCTGCTGGAAATATTCCAATCATCAGCTGAACAATTGCTATTTTATATTCTGAATGGAGAGGTTATCTCTTCTTTTATCTCCTCCAGAGGAGCAGACTCTAATAGAATTATGGAAGTGAGGATGTGGTCTTTTGTGATTTTAAGAAAGAGATTTATTAAGCTCATTTGGACCATTTCTCTGTTACATGTCTGTTAGACAAATATGCAGAGAGTGCCACAACCAGGCCCTCTATTTTGCATTAAGATAAATTTTAATGCTTTATAGGCTTATCTGCCTGGATAATGATTTCTGCTTGCCATTCAGATAAATTTTTTTCTAATATGATTCCAGCATTTTTGAAGAGTAAATAAAATAATGGACTTGGGCAACTTAAAATATTTAGTTGAAAACCTCAGGTAGTTGGAATTATTTTAAGCTCTGGCCTAATTTGAAGATTCAAATTAATGCAGAGAGGGAGGCAAAGACAGAATTTTTTCCTAATGTGAGGGACTGCTACAACCCAGTGATGCAGTGAGAGACCAGGTGCAGGCTGGTGGGTATGAAAGTGTCATTTCATATCACAAGAGACCCGAACCATCCCTGTAACAAGTTCTGTCCATATGAATGTTTGATGACCCAGTGACCTTCGTGGCTGGACGGAAGTAAGGGGCAGAAGGGAAAAAAAAAAAATAAAAGGAAAAACAATATCTTCCTATGAGAAAATATGCAACAACAAATGTTCCTCTAAAAATAAAGCACAATAAAGCATATAAAAACTAGTCTGACGTGCTTTTAAAGGGCTTTTTCCAAGAGTTGTGCCTCTGAAAGCAGTAACACTTAAGACTTTAACATTACCCACCTGTTTAGGCATGTGTTATAATAATTTAGCTAGGTTTCCAGTTACAATTCCCTATGCAGTCAAATGCCAGCTTTAATTTTGTTAAAAGCAAATGTTAGAATGTACAATAAGTATAAATGCACCAATGCATAGTGGAAGAATTCAGAGTAGTTTTTGAGGGACGAATTTGTATTCCCTGTGGATTCATTGCTTAGGACTTTAGTTCAACACCTTCTATTAATATTGAATGATAATTGCCATGTACAGAAAATTTCCACTGCCCTTTAAACTATACCTACTCAGATAGAAATGTGAGCAAGATAAGCAAATTTTAAGAGAGATGGTTAAACTCAAAGAGCACATTTGTTTTCATCTTGGCCATCTCTCTAGAATTCACATCAGCTAACTAATCTGAATGATTTACTTGGGCAGCAGCACCATGAGCATTAATGTACATGTGATATTCATGAAGCAGAGGATCCTGCTCCTCGCTTTGCTGACCAGCACTTCCTGATTTTAACAGCATATTTTAGTCATGGGTAGGGGATAAGGTGACTAAAAGGACTAGGAACTCCCATAAGAAATATGTAGGAGAATATGAACTATTCGGTGCATGAAAAATATTCCTCTACAGACATCTGCAGTGTACCTCTGCTTGAGAATCAGACAAGTATTCTGAAAATGCTGCTCAAGCAGGTGCTTTGTATGAAATTCATTTCATATACAGAAAAGTGATTGCAACATTAGCAAAGTTCTTGTCTCCTTCTGTAGCTTTCTGCCACATCCATATTACTAATGAGATTAATGATTTCAGAAGTGCAAGATTTTAGCTTAACTCCATGAAATGTGTGTAGTACCATGCTGCATCATGATGCACTCTTTCCTGGCTGTTTCAGACCAGAAAATCACACAATCATGGGATCATTTAGGCTGGAAAAGATCTTTAAGACCATTTACCCAGCACTGCCAAACCAGCCACTAAACCATGTCACCAAGTGCCACATCTACACATCTTTTAAATCCCTCCAGGGATGGTGACTTCCTTGGTCAATGCTGCTGCCCCAGCAGTCAGCCTTTGGAAATTCCCCATCATGTCACCAAGGAAACAATTTACAGGGTTGAATCAGTAAATAAACAAGCCTGTCAATGTATCATTTGGCATTTTTTAAGTATGCACGGAAGAAAATGTGTGATGATCTATGAATTCTGATGGGCTATTTCAGCATTGTTCTACTGTTGCAATTTTTAACACTCCTCCCAGGGTACTAAATCCTTTGAATTAATATTGGTGAAGAGGCTGGAGCCTACAAAAGGGGTGGATATTTGAAGAAGTTGTTCCCTGTGAGGGTGGGGAGGCCCTGGCACAGGTTGTCCAGGGAAGCTGTGGCTGCCTAATCCTTGGAATTGTCCAAGGCCAGGTTGGATGGGGCTTGGAGCAACCTGGGATAATGGAAGGTGTCCCTGCCTGTGGCAGAGAGTTGGACTAGATAATCTTTGAGGTCTAACACAATCCATTCTATGATTCTACAATTCTAAGCATCCTGTAGACGTTGAAACAGATCATAAATCCATCATTCTTTGAAGGCTGTGAGAAGAGGGTGACTCTGCCTTTAAAGTTTCAGTAAAGAGATGATAAAAGTCTGAGAGTGCTTTGAAAATATGTATCTGCCTTTCCTCCACATTGTCAATGCTTATATCCCACTCTGCTTTTTCTGTCATGTTGGGACAGTTGTGGGGAGGCTCTCAAATTCTGGGTATTTTCTGAGTGCATGGTATTGATATTTCAGCCTTGTCCCTGTGACAATCCCATGGCTGTGGTGTGGGGCAGGGGAACAGGGAGCAGAGGAGCTCTCTGCCTGCCAGCCCCTGCTCCAAGTACAGCACAGAGAGATCAGCTCTGGAGTGACTTATTATAGATGGTCTTTACTAGAGTCAAAGAAAAGTCTGATAACAATCTCAGAGACACTTTGAGAGTTCTATAAGCAGTGGGGCCAGTCCAGTAGATGAGATCTTTAATACTGATTCCTGGACACGTTGTAAAAGTGAAAGAAGAAAAGGAAGAGGCGAGTCCAGTCTCAGAAGTACAGCTGCAGATACTAATTCTACAAGATTTTCAGTGATATGTGCTGACACGTATTGGAAAGGAAAAGTGAGCCTTAAGAACTGATGAATGACATTATGGCATGGGTGGACACGAGGCAGCTGGAGTACCTTTGATTTGAATGTGTCCTCTTCTTTGAAAAATATAAGAAAAAAGACTACTACAGAAAATAGCAGAGATCTATGAATATTCTCATTGTGGAAAAAACAAGAAATTCTACTGCTATCAGAGAACATCTGCTTAAATGCCTTCCACAAGGTAAAAATCATAGTTATTAGTACATGGCTGGGTCATGCTCTAGGGCAACTCAAGCTTTAGTTTAAAGTATTTATAAGTTGCAGATAATGTCTTCACAGGAAATGAACATTATATTACTAAGCAATCCACTAAAAGTAGTCTTATGAAACACGATCTGAGAACTTAAAAAAATATTTTTATATAAATATATAAATAAAATAATAATATAAATAAAATCATCCCTAAAAGACAGCATGGACAAACCAAAATCTTACAGGATAATGTGTGGAATAATAAAAATCAAACACGGACCGATCCTTTCAAAATATTCAGCCAAAGCCCAAAAGACAAGGAAAGGCTACATGAGAGAACAGAAAAGTCCACAGCCAGATCCAACACTTGACTGTCCTACTTGGCAGAAGAAAGCAATGCCCCGAGGGAGGGATTCTTATCTTCACCAGGATTGAGTGCACAGCTGTTCCAGCCCTACTTGCTTCAAGCAGTGCAATATGCAAAATTAAGCAGCCCACAGCACATTGCACCAAATATCTGCCCTTTGCTGTGGTCTCTCAGCACCCCCATTTTCAGTAGCAAGCTCAGGAACCCAGCATTAAGATATGCTGGCCTTTCATGTAATATTCCAAAACTTTTAACTTTAGATGATGCAACTCAAGGCAGCAGCTACAAACCCAGAAGAGATTTTATAGAGGAGAGTTAACAAATATCAATGTTCTTAATGTGCAAGGCTTTAAAGATGAAAACTGACCCCATAAAATTCTGCTTTCCATTTTCATTCAAGATTTGGGCAAAATGAGTTCATTATTTGAAGATAGCCCAGATGGGACTTGAAGATCTTTCTACCCAATATACCCGAGAAATTTTTCCTGTATAATAAGCTGTGTAATATGTGCAGCTATTTAGAGCTACATGCAGTTCACATTTTTTAGGTAATATATTTTAATTGATTATTACATGCCAGAGAACGTTTTCTCTGACATTAGCCTGGAAATCATCTTTACTTTATAATGGTCACTCTGACTCCATATTAATGCTTTTTTTTCCCAATAATACCGTGGAGTTTGTCAGAATTTTGACTATGTGGTAAGTGAAAGGATGGGTTTAATTTCACTAGAAGGGAAAATACATACTTTAGAAAGAAAAAAAAAAAAATTAAGAGTTCCATTGAGAGGGACAGCGCCATAATTTTTATTCTTCTTCCCAGTATTGAGATTTGCAATGAGGGTCCAACCAATGCTAATATATATTCTGTGACCTGATGAAAAGGAAGTTAGAAGTCTTCATGTAAAACTGTGTATGCAAATCACTAGTTGGAAGCCTAGCATCTATTTGGAAGTGCAATCTTTCAATCAGAACACAGAAATTATGGTGCTAATTTACTGTGAACTCAAATCTCCTTATTTGAAAATAAATAGAAAAGATTAACCATTGGATCAATTTATGAAGAACTCCATTCAGTATGTCACTGCTTGCATTCTTAAATCACAACTGGAGGCCTTGGAATGTGTGACTGTGGAGATAAGATTCAATTCAGGAAAGTTTTATGAACAGTACAATACAGGTAGAGGTCACAGACAGAAATCCTGCCTTGCCTTTGAATGTGTGAGTTAAACAACACATCAGTCTCAAATAATCAAGATCTGACTTGTGTGGCCTGCTCAGTGAAGACACTACTGGGAATTTTAAGAAGTTTTGAGAAAGCCTGAGAAATAAAACTTTTCTATCTTCCTTCTTCCTCTCTTCCTTTGCCTTTCCTCTCTTCCTTTCTCTTTTTGTGAAGCTTAAGAGAGTATTAATTTAATCAGCATCAACATCATTTATGGAGTCCTGTTATTCATGTGGATTTCTACCTGTGTCCATGCTCTCCTTGAGATAAACTTGGGGCACACCCTGCATTTATTCCTTAAATCCTGGGGAGCACGTGGCGATATCTTTACCCCAGTGGTACCAACCTGCCACTCTCTCTCCATCTGCTCTAGGGGTGACAAACTCCTTGTCCTGCCTGTGCCATCACCCCCACACCTGCTGCCCTAACACCGTGTCCAGTGGCACCTCAGTGAGCACGAGGATGGGAATATTCCTACTCAGAGAAAAGGACTTTGGCCAGCAGTGAGAAAGCTGAGAAATACAGCAGCTTTCCCACTTTATACCTGTTGACCTCTCAAAGTCTGTGGGCCTTTTGTCAGTGACAAAAGATCACTCACAAGAGAAAACTAATTAAAAGCAAACACAAACATGCTTTTTTTGACTATCTGAGCCACGAGGGAAAACTTGGGGAGGTCTGTAACAAAAATGTATTGTAAACAACTATCTTAATCCACAGGCTTGTGCTGGTGGGATTCTTATGCTGTTTTCATTGCTATTAACTGAACACCAGAAACATTTGTAAGAGCATATATGCCCAGACAGAGGCATCAAATCTAATTTTCTGGTAAAAATATATCAGTTCTGGTAAAATGTGAACTATCTAAGAATTAACTGCATTGCCATATGCCTGTTCTCTTCCTACACAGCATCCTGCCTCTCCTAGTGTAATTTTTTCCTTTCTGATGTGTCTGAATTTCCTATTCCAGACAGCAAGGTGCTTTATTTCTTCACTGTGATTTTCCTCTGCTGCAGCACACATTTTGTGTCTTAAAGGCAGGGAGCTGAAGAAAAGTCAAGGATGGGATGAGGGTAGCTGTTACAGAGGTGGTAACTGCCATTTACCCAAAAAATGATTGCTATTAAACTCTTCCTCCCCAGCAGAATCCTGAGGGATTTGGCTACTGCTGATGGTACAGCTGTTAAACAAAACAGTAGGACATAAAAGATATGTATTAATTTATAAATCATACACACAACTCCTGCCTATGTCTTCAGAGTGGTCTTATAGAATGCCTCTTCACATGCATATCCCCTAAATTTTCTAACAATAATTTAAATAAATACAAGATGTCAAAGAATTATGCTTAGTCCATGGAAAAGGAAGGAAAAAAGCCTCAAATCCACACAAAGTTAATTGAGGCTAGAATTACTGAAGCTCCATCTATTGCAGTTTCACATTGGTGCACTTCAATTAAGGCATAATAGGAGTGAAAAGTAATTTATACTTATAGATTAGATGTCTTCTGTGAAAAATCACCGATTAACTCACAGTGGGTTTCTGGAGTACCAGAAGAACAAGCCTTGTAGTACTCTGAGTTTCACTTTCCAGTTGGCACCTTAGTACCACAAAAGCAAAGCTGGAATACCTTTATTTAGAGGTATTAGTAAAAAAAAATCCTTCGATACATGGGTACACACAGATTTGTACCATCAGCATGTTGAAATCCAGGCTCCACCAAATAAAGTCCCATTCCCCAAAAGAGTACTAGCACAAAACCACCTGTACTGTTTGCACTACCAGCCTAAAACATTTATTTGCTCACATTTTTACTCAGTTTAATTACAATTTGAGAATTCTTTGAAGGGCTGCATATTGCAACCTCAGCTAAACGCAGAGCCCCAGTTTTCTGTTGGGTGTTGCATCCTGTCCTACTCTGCAGTGAGTATCCTGTGGATTGCCCCCACTTCATCTGAAAATGATGGGCCAGGGTCATTGCTCTGCTAAATCGAATTCTAGTAAAGTCAAGAAAACTTGCCAGTTCAAACCAAGGGTGTAATTCCATGCCTTTCATCTTTTGAGATATGTAAAGGCATCACATTAGTAACCACATTCATAGGCCCAGCATCAAACATACAGCATCAACCAAGTGTCTCAACTAAGGAATATTTAATGGACAGCATAAAATAATGGATGTTTCATAGAATTAAGTATGTGAGATGACTGGAAGCTGAAGTAAGAGCCTGGAAATCTCTGAGAAGAAAAATGTGTGTACACAGGCCATCCAGCTCCCAATAACTGAGATTGCCCTACATTTAAAGATTTTTTGCAACAAATAGAGTGGAAGAAAAACGGAGTCCAGCTGAGGTAAATACACTGTTAAAGATGCTAACTTTGCATTTACTGCCCCTGTGTTTGGTCCACAGCAGGAAGCCTGGTGTTCAATATTGCCTTCTTGGAGAGTATCACAACAGCCTCATTCAGCAGGGCTGGTTCCACCTGTTGGCCATCAGAACACAGGAATCTGGTAAGTGGCAGAGAGGGGAAAGCTGAACCAAGAAAACTGAAATTATTTCATGTTTCTGTCATGTATTTTAAAACATAACCCTTTATTTCTTATTTGAAAGCTATCCTGTAATTATAATGTAATTCTTTAATACAATACAATTACACTCTCTTTGAGTCTGAGGGTTATATTCTTCTGTTACTTTTGCATTAAATTAGATGTCTTTAAGCTTCCAACACCCCCTTACAGCCAAACTGAGAGCAGGAACACCAGTCAGAGGTCACAGGGAGCAGATTGTCCGCCCTGAGCAATAACTGGATTTATACAAAATGGTCACATCTAACAAAACAGTGCTCAGAAGAGCACAGGAATGTCAAGCATTTCCATAAAGCAGCTAAGAAAAGCTAAGAAACATTATGACAAGGAGTGGCTGGCTGAGAGGCATCACTTTGCTATTCTGCTGTTGCAATTCTTATAGCTTACTCCAAAGGGAGCTGATATGCACAGGATTCACACAGTAACTAAAATGGTGCTAATTTGTTTTTAATACTTAAGCAAATACTACAGGTTCTAAAGGCACTTTCTTAGCCTCAGATGAGTTGGAAAATCTAATCTGTGCTAATTTTCCCAAAAACAGATGGTACATGAATTAAACTGTGTAGACCCTTTTAAGCTTCAATTCTCACTAGGTCCCTTTTGGGATAACTAATGTTCATTTCTTAGGGCTCTATTCTCCTCCACTTACTCCTCTTAAGTAACTGGAAACAACCTCCTTAATTGCATAGGAAGAGACACTCAAGGGGAGAAAAGTCACACAATTTGGGCCTTCAAGGAATTTTGTTATGTTTGCAAAGCCTGTCACTAAACCTGGTATTTTTTGCATGGGCAGCAGAATGCTGTCTGTGTTATTTACAGTGGGAAAATATTTCACTCCCAATCCAAGAAATGTCATAAGCTGTGGAAACAGGACTATGACAAGAAACCTCATCCAGGCACATGAATTGAAGGTTGGAGGTATGAACTCATAGGACTAAATACCATCTCATCGGAAAATAAAGATTGCAGACAGTAAGTGTGAACAGGTGATTTTAGATGTTTATTATTGTAAAAGGCTTAAAACCTCACCACAGCCCTGGGCTTGACTGTGTTAGAGGTAACAAAGAGAGTTCTTAGGGTTTGTGTAAAGGAAGTGAATCAACATGTGGAAAGGAAAAGTTGAGAAGAGGAAATAACATTAAAAGAGGGCTTATTAAACCAATTCAATTCACAGCTTTTCAGTAGACTAAGAGGAGCAGATTTCTGCCGACGCTGCTGCAGCATCATAATCTTAAAAAAAAAGATTCAAAAATCCTGCAGTAGCCAGATAGAGGACACTGTGTTCTCCAGGATCTGCACCTGACACAACACCTGCCACCTCTCTCTCCTCTCAGTCAGACATTTCCATATGGCACAATCAAGCCCAAGTCCCAGGATCTCCTTTGATTTCAGTCGTGATCTGCTCCTTCAGGGGAGAAGGTTGAGGGAACAAAATATAAATGGTCTATTACTGTTCTTTTTTCTATGACATTTAAACACTGCCCTGAATTACTCTGGAAATCAGGATAGTTTACAGAACATTATGTTTTTTATCCTCACCTTGAATAATAAGTTAATAGCAATACTCAATTTATAGGAACAAGGAGACAGCACAAAGAGAGGAGTGACAGGCCAAGGTTATAGAGGAAAGATGAAGTGGAAGAGGGAGTTGAACAAGGCCAGAAATAGGATCTGGTAGACCACAGCCATGAAAAAACAGAATTATTGTGCCATTGCACTTTGAAGATTTTTTTCCCAGCCTCATGCCCACTTTTACAATTCCAATGTGAATGCTCTTTGAACATACTCCATAATGTAAGCTGGGTGCTAACTGATGAAACAAATTGAGTTTTAATGGACTTTGCTCAACAACACACCCCAAATGACACATCAGTAATTACCATCAATCTAAAGCAACATCCTGATGAAGTTACTGAATGTAAAGAGCATCTGCTGATTGCAAGGGATTGCATTCTTGGTCTGCTTGAGATTTGTCACAAAATGTATTTATACTCAACAGTAATTCTGCTGACTCCGAGGATTGCTGCAGTTAACAAAGGCATCTCTGATGCTGCAGTATTGAATCACGGCCCATTTCTGGCAGAGTACTTCTAGCAAAATACCAGCTGTTTTCAGTGGAGGATCAGTGGGATACAATGGGTTGATGTGCTGCCTTGATTAATCTTTATATTATTTCCCAGCTTCCAGCATAACTTTAGCATGTTAACATGTGCATAACTTTGTAGTCACCAGTGTAGAACATCACTTGACAGTTAAAGTCCTTCTGTTCTTGTGCTTTACCCAGGAGAGTTACTGAAGAAGGAAGGTTCTTTTCTCTTTCTCTTTTCATTTGTTTACTTCTGGAAACAGCAAAAATGGGTTGCCTGTGGACTGTAGAAAGGGAGTGGCTCAATGACTTGCCATTTCATTTTAGTGTTATTTTGTGTACCATTGTTGTTTTCCTCCATCAGAACAAAAGGTACCACGCATGGTTTTTGCTTTTCAGTGATCCATCAGTCAAATGCAAAGAACGTATGAATCATTTTGCTAATTCTAATGGAAAAATCACATGTGATTTTAAAAAATCCTGTAGAATAAGTCCCTAAATATTTAGAATTAGTCTCAGTAGTTTTAAGACAATATATTTATTTCTAGGATGGAAATTAGAACTTCTGCCATATCCTTCTTTCTTCTCAAAATTGCAATTATTTTCTCTAAGTTTGAAAGACTAACAGCACTATGGAAGACACTTTAAAGCATTTCATTGGCTGGAATACTGTGCTCTCCTATGCTGTCAATAAGTCAATGCCCAGCTATGACAATCTCTGTGAAGGTGGATCTAATCTAACCTTGAACTGATTTTTTTTCCAATTCTCTCCATACTTTTTTCAATTCTATATTTGCTGCTTCATTCTAAACCCTTTTTAAATACTGCTGTGCTCTGTACCAGCCATTGTTTCCCAGTGTGTATTCATCACAGTCAACAATGTGTTCTATCTCACACTAAAAGTGGCTAAACACAACTGCTGTGCAAGCTATGAAAAATATTTACTTTAATACTGTAAATCACTGCCTGATATCTGCTGGGAACAGGCCACGTAGGAGAGTTTATGCTTCCTTCTCCCTTTGTCTCTCTTACCAGAGCTGTGCCAAAATACATATAGAAAATGGGGAAAAATCTCTATGCACTAAAAAACCTGTTGACTGAAAAAATGGTGTGGCTGGACAGGCAAAACCTTGCTGTTGCTTGGGACTTCCAGGCTTCTTACATTTTAAATATGTATAATTTGAATCCCTTCTCCTGTCCAAAGCATAGGAGGAGTTGTGGAACTAGGAAGGTGTTCTCTGCTTCCAAAATGTGGTGAGTTTATTTTTTTTTTGTAATATATATATATATATATATTTCTGTATCAGGATCAATGAGTTTCATTGTTGAGAAATAAAGATCAGAGTGCCTTCTGCACAGCACAGGATCCACACAGACACTCTCTCCCCACACAGGGCAGGTACTGAGCAGTGTACAAAGCAGAGAGAATAAGGAGGCGCAGTTATTACATAGGAGATGAGAGATCAGATAATAAAGTGTAGGGTGTAAGAATGAATACATCCAAGACCTGTATGGAAAAGCCATGCAAAATGAAAATCCTTACCTATGAATGTGCTCATAGGGATTTTGCAATGCTTTCCAGAACAAATGATTGTTTTCTGAAGCAGCAAAGCCCATGAACTTAATGAAGATTTTTCCATTAATTTCATAGACTCGGTGTTGCTCATTTAAAACAGGGACTGTGCATTGGGACATTTCCTGCTCTTTGTTGCTGTTGTAACAAAATCTCACATATAGGTTCTGAAATCCAAACCTGAAGCTATTTCAAAGTGATTCATTGATTGGAGAAGATGGCTATTATAAAATAATGTAAAATTTGCTTCACAGCTCAATTATTGCATCTATTTACTGTTTCCAATAACACAAAGGGCAGAAATGGAAGTAGGAGTTATTTCATCACTATATTGGTTCCTTTCATCTGTTTTCAAATTAGTAATCAGATCCCTATTGTCTATACTCTCCCTATGGGGGGGTGAACTGATTGAACTTTTCACCCCTAGAATCTTTTATATTCAAAGCATTTGGTTTCCCACAAGCTAAAGAAAAAATAATTACGCAATCTTTGTTCCCAACTGCAGGTACCTAGCAGGTTTTAAATATAATAAATGCATTCTGGCAAAGTTAATGTACCATAAAATCAAGCAGACTGTATCACTCTTTGATACATATACCTGGTAAGCCACCACTGAAAATAACAGTAATTTATGCAAACGGATTATTCATCCATGGCAAACCCACCCTCTCTGTCAGGAAAGGTATTTTAAGATACAAAAACACAATCCCATCCTCTCTATATGTTTTCCCTGAGCCTATTATTTACCCAGGATGCAGTGCCTGGTTTAAGTCCTGCTTTTAGTCAATTTTATAGCCCAACTGAAACACTGGAAGTCAAGTGACTCAACGCAAGGTCACACAATGAATCTGCACCTCCGTGCAAGCCAGGGCTCGGATGCTGCCAGCACCTGCTCCCTCATCCTAGATCATCCTCCTGCCTCTCCTCTGGAAAGCATTAGCCTCAGAAAGAGCTTGGCCCTGCAAGTTCTGTCCTTAAGGGCAGGTGAGGCTCTCCAGGCTGGGGGGCAGAGCAGACTGCACTGGTGAAGGTTTAATCCTTGCCGGGCTCCTGTGTGTTGTCACAGTCGTACTTATCTTTCATGAGACAAAACAGTGCAGATGCCAAGGTCATAAAAAGTTTTATATGGCTGTGCCTGCCGTCTCTTCAAGGTGGGTTGGCAGGGAGAAGGTCTACAGACAGAAAAATGGAGTAATAAAAGTTTAAGTATTGGGCAATAATATCCATCTGCAGTGCTGCAATGCCGATTAAGAGATTGAAAAACTCCCCGTGGCTCTAATTGGATTTTCCTGTGTTGTGCACAACCCTTGGGGGCTGAAGGCTGATAAAGCCTCCTTGTGCTGCCTGTTCATCCCACAAGTGTGACTCCATGTAATGGACTTATCCATAAAACACAGATTCTTGTGGTGCCGTGGAGCTGAGCTGTTGCAGTGACCTTTAGACACCAGTGCAGATTAGAAAACCACAATCTCATCACTTAGCATGACACAATACAACACTAATGGCCACCTCATACTGTCATATTAGCTCTATGTTAAGAAGAACAAAAGAACCAGAATGCAGAAGTCTACGTGTGGTCAAATAACTTAAATAAAACACTCTGAGATCTTATAGATTGCTATCCATAAATGTAGGTACATTTGAGGGAAAATGTAAGCAAATTTGAGGAACAAATTTAAAAAACACCTGATAAAAATTAAGTTTGGAAAAATAATAGTCTGGGGGGAAAAAAGCTTTAGCATTTCAACAACATTGCCTTCTGCGGAACTGAATCTGTTTTCATTTACTAAGCTCTTTACATGTATTCTAAATAAAATTTGAAAAGGAATATGAAGACCATTCCTGAGTCTGCAGACAGCCTTTGCAAGTGTTTCTTTTCCTTCTCACAGCTTTCCTAAACTACAGACCAAAGCCATGGACTATTCTCATTCAATGCTAATTTTCCAACTCATTAAACAGGAGAGAAAGCTGAAACCATTTCATTAAATGGAAAGAATACTGCAACTATTTAGTGAGAAGAATAATCCAAAACAAAAGAAATATTAGAAGAGTGGGAATGTATTCATATTTTTGCTAGGAATAGAAGGAAGCTGGAAGGATAAAGTAACAACCTTCTCACTCTCCCAATAATTAGAGTGCTGAGAGTCAGGAAGGGGAAATGGAGAAGCTGGGAACACGTCTGTGATTCATCAACACAGAGCTGACAGTTGTATTTGTCTGAGATTATTGGATGCTGTTTATTGAATTTTGCTTATGATTGTCTGCTTCTCTCGTCAGACAGTTCCTTCATGACCTTAAGATTTCATGAGTTCACAGCAAATGAGCTCTTAATTTTGGAGACCACGTTGGCGATACAGGGTATTGAAGTGAACACCACCAAAAATGGGGTCAGCACCTCACTCAAAACCCTTACAAATAATGGGGAAGAGGATCAGTTAAATTAACCAATAAGACTAAAAGGAAAGGGGCTCGTGAACACAGCAGCAATGAAATAGAGGCAGAGAGTGTAAAAACATGAGGAAGAAAGATTAGCTTCGGAGAAAAAATGAAGGCTGTTAAGGACCTGTGAAGAAATGGGAGAAGATGGGATAACAACGTCAAAGATTTCTCCACTTCCACCCCAGTTAAGTCCATCACAGGTTTGCATTGCCACAGAACACCCAAAAGTGCTCCTTTTGCCAATGAGTTCAGCACCTGCTTAGCATCTGAAAGGTGCGACACAACAGAGGTGTCACAATGTGTCTTTCTTATCTGGAATACAAAGGAAAAACAAATGGGAATAAGCTCATAAGAGAAGTGAAAATGATAAGATACTCAAAGGGAGAGTGTTCTATAAAGATTAAAAAGTGAGTAAACAACACAAGGTAAAATGAATATAGTTTGGTCAAAGCCACCCCAGGGAGAGCAGGTACATTTCAGTATGAATTATTCAGGTTGCCACATAAGGTTTATCACTAGACATGATAGCACCAAAAATACAAGGACAAGAAAAAAACACACTTCTTGGCTATGACAACTGCTAAAAATGAGAGAAATGGTAGCACGCTGCATTGAATTGAAATTTGGAAACTAAGAGACACAAAGCACCAGAATTTTTTTTGTGTTGGTGAAAATAGGGAGATGAAGATGAAAGAAATAGTTCTTTTCCCTAATTTCTCTAGTTCTGTGTTTCTGCAGCTTTGCTGATAGTGTGATTGATAAATGATCCCTACAGTACTTTACCATCACTGTGCTCCTGCTTTCCAGTAATGAGAAGACTTTCCTTAAAAGGGCAGCATATGGGAGACTTTCTCTGCTTTATAAATTTTATCCTGAAGCAGGCTAGCTGCCAATTACTGCAGAAGGTTAGAGAACCTGGAACGTGAGTGCACAATATGCTTCAGATCCTCTGAATGGCTCTCTAGAAAAAGGCATTTTTTTATAAAGGATGTCAATGTGATTTCAGTAAAGCTTTAGAAGCAAGGGTCAGGCTTTTCTGAAGAATTTTGCATTTTCTGTCATGAACTGCCCTCTAGGAAAACTCCCCTTCATGCCTTTTTTTTTCTAGGGACAGCAAAATTGACAGCCCATTACACAACCAGACTGAGTAACCAGATTTAACTCTGATTAGTAGCTCTTGTCCATTCCTACTGACATTTATATATCTACTGTTCTTCATTCACTGAAAGTAAAACAGATATCCTCCAGGGGCCACATAACCATTAAAGCAGGGATCAGTCCTGCAAGTTTTCCCAAGCCAGGAGAGGAAATGGCTCCCAACCTTTTCAGAAAGCAAGCAAACATCCAAACAAGCTTCAGGCTGAAACAGTATCTGACCTGATTGATTTTCTTTTTTCAGTGCAAACTTTGATGCATTATGTACTTTGGCAGCATCTTTTGAAAGTGGCTACAGAAGCATATGAAGCATTCATGCTGTTTACCAGTCAGAATTTGGCAAAGAACTCGAATTTGCAGGCAGTCAGGATTAAAAGTACATTATTGAAAATACCTCTACTGAAAGTTTTTTTTTGTTGTTGGGTGGTTAGGTAAAATCCATGACAAATTAAAGCTGCAATCGTGATAGTTACACTTATAATGCTACAAAAAACATGAGCTGTATTTGTAATACAATTGAATAGTTCTGCAGTCAGTTAAAGAGCTCTAGAAAACTAAAAGCTGAAAGAAAAAAGAGTAGTTTTTCAGCACCTGCTATTCAATCCCCAGTTGCCATGTTCATCAATCCTGCACAGCCATGAATGCCTGCAAGTATACTTCAACACAACTGACACCTGCACACACACATCAGCAATGCCATTAGAGCCTGAAAAGAGCATTTATGAAAGCTCAAGGGGATAAACTCTAAAACCCACATGCACTTTACTACTGTGGTTGTTAACCTGCACAAGTGTAGCTGCAAAAACATCTGTTTGCAGTAGTGAAGGAGCACATTTTAGAGGGAAACGTGGTAGGAAATTTGGTTTTGAGCACACAGAGACTGAATACAAAACTGCTGGAGCAGGTGTGAGGGTCAGCTCTAGTCAGGAGAACAAGTTGCTGTCGCTCTTTAACGCACTGAATTTTCATCTCTGAAGAGCAGAGTTCAGTACCTGAACTGTGTCTGTTCGACTGTAGCCAGCTCACACACCAGTCAGTCCAAAGGGCTGATCACTTCTCAGTGCTTGGCAGCCTTTTTGGCAGGTCCTTGTCAATGGGACACGCTGCTTCAGCTTGGAAATGCATGGAACTTCCAAACTGTTTTCTGTACCCACCAAAGTCAAAGCGAGTTGGATCAAGATGCTATGTGGAGTATTTGGACTGTGTGCTTGACACGGTCAAAATACTCTTTAAGTTTTTCATCTGCAGTAATGAATAAGACATTTAGAGATCTGAAGTGGAAAGTGGTTTCAAATAACTTACAAGAACTATGTTTAGCCTGTGTAAGTACAGAATAACATCTAGAGGCAAGACAGTGCCATTTAAGTGCCATGAGCAGGGAGGTACCTGAGATCAAGAGAGACCCTGGCTGCTGCTGCTCCAATGGTAACCCAGACATATCCAGGGCCCCAATTTAGTGCCCATTTGCTAAACACCTTCAAAATTATGCCTGTTCACAGGCCTGCACATCCACTTCCTTTAAAAACCTGAGGCAACCAAGAATTCAACATTCAGTCTTCAGTCCCAATTCAGTGAGGAGTTGGAGCACCCAAGTGCTTAGATTTAAGTGCTTTGCCCAATCAGGGGCTAAATGTTGAAAGTGATTAAAAACCCCTCATAGTCTGAAGGAGAAGTCATTAAAGTGCTCCTGCATAAATTTAGATTAACTACATCTCCAGAAAAGAAAAAAAAAGAAAAACTTCAGAGCTTTGGAGCCAATTTGTAGGAACCAAATGGCAGCGCAATTAGTGAATCATGTAAGTCTAAACATGGCTATTTTTGTTTTTATAACCCCCAGGCTAATTTTATTTTGAAATGGGTTAGATGACAGAAACAAAGCGAAATGCTTCATGGCTCTGTTTGGGATCTCAAGGCTCTGCTCAGAGGGAAATGGAGCTGCTGCAGCTGAGAACTGCAAGGGACATGCACTGAGGCTGTTGTCTTTTCTCTCTGCACTCTCAGCACGGGTGACTTTCTTTGCCACAAATAACTCAGAGGTTATGAAATGCACTCCCAAACAACGCCACGATCCACGAGGCATGCTTGCATGTCTTATTCATTACTGCAAATGAGAAATTTTAAAAAGATTCCTAAAAGGTAAATCTATATCACTAGATCAAGCATAATAATATGAATAATTTTCAACATACTCTTCCTGCTGGCCTTTTCCCAGCTAGCTCATTTAAATCTGTCCTTAATGAACCCCTACAGACTAGGAAATGATGTCCGGAGGCAGGTAATCCAAAAGGATTTTGCAGGAGCCATCTGCAATAAATCTGTTTGAAGTTTAGTTAATCTGCATTTTAATAGTTCACCAGCCAGAAAATTCAAGATCTGGAAAGTTGGAGGCTGGTAAATGCACCGAGCTCTATCAGATGAAAGTCTGTAAACATGTACAGCTTGGAAGCCTTATTCACTGTAAATAATCTTTCTATGGACTTCCAGCTGAGGAGATGGTGCTGAGCATGGATAACTCTGCATCCACAGAGCCTGATTAGGGTGACTGAATTACTCCCGTGCTAGAAGTGCAGTTTATCACTTTGGGCCTTCTGCCTTCATCTGCTGGACCATCAGGTCCTATTTGCTCTCCCTCTGCATTAATCTACAGCAGCAATTGGTAGAACTCTGCTGGCTCTGTAGGAGAGTCGTTTGTTGTTGAAGGTGGAGAGGCACATTCTGTTTCTGGCTGGCACTGAGCCATGTGCCAGCAGCTGGGGACCTCCAAACAGGCCCTGCCCTTGGAGGTTTTAGACTGCTGTCCTGGTTTGGGATAGTTTTTGGACACTTCAACTACCAGTTATCCTGTTATCTTGTTTGTTTGTTTGTTTGTTTGTTTGTTGTTTTAGGGATTTTTTCTTTGGTTTTGGTTTGATTATTTTGGTTTTTTTTAAAGACCAACTATTTTGTTGTTAAGTAAGCTGATATTTGCAAGTTTTCACACATGAAATACCTGCAGTCATTTTGTCTAAGCCTGCCTTCATATTGACACTGTCAACACCAAGAACATCACATTAATTGTTATCGACAGGTAATGATGCCAAAGGACAAAGAAACCAAGGATTTGGTGTGTGGGGATTTCTTTTACCTCCTTATTTTCCTAGCTTGGTCAACTTCAAGAGAAAAACTTCTGAGTTTTTGTTAAAAACTTCTTCTTCTGAAGAATCCAGCACAGGCTTCAGTGTTTGGATCCAATTAGATGAAGGTCAAAAATGTTGCCAGAGGCACCGCCAGGCTGTGTTTTAGTTTTGTTTTAACCAGTGATTTTTCCCCCCTGTATTATAACCTGGTTGCTCCTGAGTGGTCTTCAGCCCTGGATGCCTTGTTTTGTGACAGACACAAACACATGGGGACCACACTTTTTTGCAGACCAATTCAGACTTTGTGTGACTAAACATTAATCCCTGGAGTTAAAGGCAGCTGTGGCTTTTACAGCAGCTCTGGTCATGTAACATCACCACAAGCAGCTTCAACAACACAGTGCAAAGAACTCCCCCAAAAATCTGGAATATATATTAATGCCTTTACTGGCAGGTAAGAAAAATCTTCCAAAAGGGGAGGCAAATATGTATTTCTGAGTTTGAACTGTTTTTATCAATAGTCAAACTAGGGCTAAATTCCTGCCTAGTGTAACATGTGCAAGCTGTCTGCATACCTGCACATGGATTGAATTTGGATTTTCCTCTTGTCTGTTGTTTCAATTAGTCCATGACTGAGAAATGAGTAGCTGTTCCAGAGCCCTGCCTGAGCATGTTTGGATACACAGCATCTCTCCAGCAGCAGGTGGAAAACCTCTCTTGGTTTGTCAGCTGCATCCTCTCCCCTGAGCTTCAGGCAGATCACAGCTCCAAGTCTCATCTTTCCCACATAAGAGATGAGGATTACAATTCTCTCTTCTGAGGATTATCTTGATGTCTACTGGTATAAAATGATGTACATATCATTAACAATATGTGTTTGTAAAATCTTTGAGGTTGTTGTAAGACACTTACATCAAGGTCCTTTGAAAGGAAGAAAAAACAACCTTAAACCCCTAGAAGTTCTAAAATGACAGTAACAAGAGATAATGCAGACTGCAAAATTGCCCTTAAGAAACATTACAGGTTATAATAGCTAAAAACCCTGTCATTATCATGGCTATCCTAGGGCTTCTGTAAATCCACACCTGATAGCTGCAGTCAGTCATTAGCAGATTGCTGATGAGTGACTCATTACATCTCAAACAGGTATTTATGAGGCTGGATTTTAATATTTCAGCATTGTATTAACCCAGAGATAAACACTGCCTCAGTCTCATGGCTGCACAATCTGTGCCTACTCATCAGCTGCACTTGTAACACTTCTTGTTTGCTCACCAAAGCAGCACAGCAGCCTGTCAGCAGAGATGATGCTTTGAGAAGAGTGTCACTAGATAGCATCTGTTCTCAGCTGCCTGGGTTTTAAACTACCTTAGGAATGGCAGGTTATTCCTCATGTATCAGATATTTTCATGGCACATTCTCACAGTATTGGAAGCCTCCTACTCTGTCAATTACTGCACCATTAAAAGAATAGGCTGCATCAAATTACAATTTTTTCCCTGAGTTTAGAGATTGGCTGGGCAGGCATGTCTTTCCCATCATGAAAGCAGAGGCTGGAAAAACACAGACTTTAGCTGGAGCTGGAGGATTCCCTTCTTCATGCACAGACAGATAATATTCCCTTCTTATAAAAAAGAATGACAACCTCGTTTAAATTCATTCTGTAGGTGTTCCATATGGAAAGGAAATTATTGTTGCTGGAGAGAAAACCAAAGGGCCATCTTTTGGCTACCATCCACCAGCCAATGAAATGCTGTCGATTCAGATTTGGGGTTTACTTCCACGGGTTTGTAAAACAATAATAGTTAAAAAAAAAATCAGATCCTGGGTTATTTAGTGCTGGGAAAACATGATAAAGAGATCTGATCTATCCTAAAGGGGTGGCTCCATCCCCAGGGACGTCCCTCAGTGCCAGCTGCCCTGTGTCCCCCTCCTGGCAGCTGGGGATGGGCAGGGGGCAGGGTGGGTGTCACTGTGGCTCCTGCTCTCCAAGTGTTCCATGGGAAGGGGATGGTTTGCACCACAGATGTCAGAACCAGGGTCACTGGTGCTCAGGTATTGGATGCTTTGCAGAACAAAATATAGACAGATAGATTAGATAGATAGATGGACAGATAGATAGATAGACAGATAGATAGATAGATAGAGATATATAGGTATATATAGATATATCAGTCTTTACATCTCTTATCCCAGCTGCACCTTGAGGTGGTGAAGGTGATTCATGTTGTGGTCAGAATAAGTCTCTCAAATACCACTGTGGGACTTACTCCCTTCTGTGTGATATTTAAAGTGACCACTGACATGTCAATTAACTGTCATCCCCATGCTCTGAAAGAACAATCTCTTTTTTTCTTTTCTTCAAAAACTAGCTTCAGTTTTATGCTTATCTTTACCTCACAATAGTATTATGCTTATCATATTCAGGTTTTTGTCTTAAAAAAATCTTTTTTTATACAAAGCCAACGTAGTGTTTCATTAAAGAAATGTAAATAGGCTCTGTAGATAATTTTTTTCTTCGGAGTTGCTTCAGACCTTGCTGTAATCTAAATAACCTGATTCAGCTGTGAAAGATGGAAATGAGGGTGCTGAATATAAAAGAGAAAGCATTATAAGAAGGTTTTATTCTAATTCTGATTCAAAAGAACTGTGTAGCTCTTGGTATTTTTGGAAAAGCCAGAGATGGTTAATCTTAGACTTGATGAATGGAGGTTACAGTGCTTTTTGGGAGGAAAAATAACAGGGCAACAGAATGTTGAATCAAATGAACAGATATATCCTCATGAATAAGCCTGACAATAGAGGCCTGGATCAAGCATACAGGAAATCCACTTCTCAGTACCTGGGTACCTACCTGTCTGGCTCATTTATTTTCAGGTCAAAAACCAAATTAAAAGTAATGTGCACAAATCCCTTCTCAAAACCAATGGATTCTTTCAGAATATGCCCATTTCTTTTTGATACAATGATAGACAAAACAACCAAAGAGTAGAAGAGTACTCACTCCACCAGTGCTGTTCCCTGGGCTGAGATGAACATTATGGAGAAATACAGACAGATTCACAAAATCTGCTGCTGACATTTTCTGTGAGTCAGAGAGGAAAGTGCAACTTTGCCTAGCAAGGTATTTAAAGGCCACACACAGCATCCTTCAAACTCTTTATGTAAAAGAGATTCATATTCAAGCAACCCTTACAGTGGTAACGATAGACAAGGTGCTTCAGATAATTTGAAATCCCTTGTAAATGCTTCATTTAATTGGGCCAGCAAAAGTTCTGTATCTCTACAAATCAGGTAATGCAAACCAGTGTTAAGACAGACCCACAGACGTGAGACCAACAGAAATTACTGATTTCAGAAGAAGCAGAAAACAATGCAAGAAGCTGAGGATGACACGTGCCTGAGAGCTGTGCAGGAAGGCTAACATCAAATTGTGGAACTGGCATCTATCCACAGGTAGACAAACCACACCTGGATGTATCTATGCAGTGGCTGAATTTTAAAGTGAATGCATGAAGGACCGTAATTTAGGTCACACACACCCTCACTTCTTTCTTGTCTCGAAAGGTAAGTGATTTCAAGAGCAAATCTCCCAATATTTAAACGTTAAAAGTTAAAGTTTATATCATTCAATAATTTAATTGCAAAACTGAGTTACAATGCCACAGTTGGCAGTGTGGCACCTTTTCACCCTGACTCTGTCCCAAGTGTTGTTATGTTCCCATTTATTGAACCCCCTGGATATTGATGTCACGGTTGCAAATTGGCTTCCCTCCCAACCTAATAACTTGGAGACTCTCTCTAAAACAGATGTAATATTAAAATGCAGACAAGTGACCTAAAAATGGCCCTTGAGGGCAGGCCTGCAATTTCCTGAATCACACTTTCCTTATTCCCTCATTTGTTAAGTTTCGCAACATCAATTTTTATACTGTTGCTGTTTTATTCTGTCCAAATGATTGCTGAATACTAATGAACTGTCTCTCTTTGACAAATGAGTTATTGTTTGATATATTACATTAGGGACATTGAGACTAAACTACTTACAGATACTAGACATTTATAGAAAATACATTTACATAATAGTATACTATTAGCGTAATGAGGTCCCATATCTAGAAATAAATAGGGGTTTCAATAAACACAAATGTTGGCAGTTACATTGTAGTAGTATTTAGTGAAATAAATGTAGGGAAACCACAGAAAATTACTTTCTTTCCAAATACTTTTTCATTTTGATGTTTTTATCCCGCACTAGTTGGCTGTGCAAACACAGTGGCCAGCAAGTATAGTATTATAAATAGGTTTTATCATGGTTCACCATTACAATTTTGATTTATAATATAAAGATATAACCTTAAGGCCTGAGACCAAATGTAGCCAAATTATTCATCAGAGGCATGTTTAGTTTGGAGACTCTTAACCGCCTTCTACAGGAAAACAGAGAGAACATATACAAAAACATCTCAAGTGGACAAGCCTCATTTATACAATGCTGTACAGAGCACCTGCTCAATACTGGAACTTCTGCACTGCTCATGGTTAATTGCGTTTTCAAAGGAAATAACAAAATTCTGCAGAGAAATCCCATCTCCCTCATTAATTGCCAGAGGGTGAATGCTCTCAGAGCACAGAGAGGGAGCCCCTGACCCCCCTTGAAGACTGACTTCAGTTGTGACTACATTTTCTTTTGCCAAATAAAGTATTTTCTCTTTTTTTCTGAAGTTATTTTTTTTTCCAGATGGAACACCTAGAATATTTTACATTCCCACTAATTACTGAGTTTTATCTGCAAAGCCTGTCTGTAATCAGAGTCTTTTCCCTACAGTTCATTCTGACCACATATAAAAAAACTCCAATATTGTAAAATATTGTAGTCTATCGTGGTTTCAGTATTTTGTGGCAGGATTTTCAATTCTATTTGCTGTGGAAGAGCACACAGTCCTGAGCTGTCAGGGGCTGCGGTAACAGAGCTGGTCACAAAGCTTCCTCTTCAACAGAAGTAGAAGTTTGAGATCATATAAACACATTATGTCTTTTCTCTGACTTTTAAGCTTTTTGCTCTTACACTGAGGCACCAATATTTTTCTTTTATTCAGCGTGGCTTGCTGTAGGTTGGCTTGGTTTTCCCTTCATAAGCCATTTCTGCACAAAATCTATCTTTGCTTAGATTTACTTCACTAATATTGGCTGGCATTTCCATTTGAACTTCTCAGATAAATAAATGTATTTCTATTTTGTGGTCTGTGGAGAACAAGGCACCTCCTGAAAGCATGAATGGGGCTGTCTGTGTGCAGCAGCAAATGCTTGTCCCTGGTTCTGATCACAGACTATATAATGCAAAAAAGGGGAAAGAGGTCTTTGACCTTTCCAATCTTTCAGATTAAAAAGAGGAGAACTCTCCCCTGTTTGCCTCGCTATTGTGAGTCATCAGGATTTATTTACAAGATTAATTTTTCCAAATTTGTTTCTGCTCAGTGACTAGACATACAATGTGAAAACGAACACCAAAAATTAATTTATGCACTTTATTCCTGTTTAATTGCATATTCTTAGTTATTTTTGTATTTTATGTATGGTCATTAAGCTGGAGGAACACTTCCATTCAGTAATGTAAATATTTTTCTTCTTTTGACACTTCCCTTTGACAAAATGCTGAGCTCAAGCTTTTTTTCTTTATGTTTCTTCCACCCAGTTGAGTCAAGCAGCACTACAGATCCTGAATTAAGCCATCAGCAGTGTGTTATGGTGCTCACTGGGACCTAAACATTTGGCCTAGAAATTTTACAAAGCAGTAAAGACCAGGATGGCTCAGGAAATATTCTAATCATTAGCAGAGTCAGCGACACTTCTAAGAACATGATATTGCTGTTTTTTCAAGTTCTGGGCTAACTCAGCACTGGATGGAGGCATTTAAATGTAAATTAATTTATAATTTATAGGAAATTTATAAAGAAATCTCCCAAAGAACCAATTAAAACCAACACCTTGTAGAAATTTTCCTTCACTTTAAAGCCACAGAAGTTGCTTAGGATAGTGTGTTTACTTTGAAGTGATTGAAGCGTCTTTTATGTCAGTTTTATTTCATTTGTTACAATTAAGTACTATCCCCCCACAGAGTTCACTAAAGCAATTCACAGAGATTATCTACCATTTATTATATGCAAGCAGATTTGTCTGATTGAATGGGTAAATCCACGCACAGAGAAATAAAGAGGGAAAAAATGGATCCATAAATAAACATTTAGTATAGTGCACCTCAGCAACTGAACAAGAACTCTGTAAAACTACATTTTGATTCCTTCCCAATTCTCTTGTCAGATGTGCTGATCCCAAGCTCTCATTTATCAAATCCTTCACTCGTCAGCACTTCTTTTCCTTTTGCTATTTCATCTTTGTCACTGCTCTTCTCCCAAATGCTAAATGCTCTTCTCCTCCTGAATCAATGTCTTCATTAAATCCCATTAAGAAATCCTCACCTAGGAAGCCCATTTGTGAAAGTAATATGCACTTTATGCCTAAATCACTATGAAACATGAATATTACCTGGCAAATAAACCAGGCTTCTGCACTGCTTTCTTAAAAAAGAAAGTAAAAATCCCCAGATAATGGTGTTTGTAAGGAAATTCCCTGTCCACAAAGGATGGCCAAGATATTGGCAAAGTACCATAAAGCTCATAAACTACATCTTTGCCTCCCCCAGTGAATACAGGACCAACAATAAACTTCTGCACTTGATATCATCCACACATTCACCAGTTCCTGCATTTGTAACTTAGGATAGTGCAAACATGACTGAAAAACATGCAGCAGGTCTGGGTAGCTATAGCAAGAATTATTAGTGTGAGCATTCAAGATGTTGCTACCAGCAAGGAAACATTATCTGTCTCCTTCATTTCTATTCTCATTTTGACCACACAATATTTCTAATTAAGCATCCTGTTACAATGGTACTTTATGAACAACATTTATTAAAGGCATTGCTGCCTTCTCATTTATTTTGTAAAGGTTATTAAGTTAATGCAAATGTCACTTTTAAAGTTGTGAGGAAATAAGCCCAAGGAGTATTATAATTAAAATCAAACAGAAATTAGAGGTTGATATACTATGAATTAATTAATACTGAATGAATGAGTCGTTTATTGAGTGCAATTAAGAGCCTTGTGGATTTTTAAAAGTTCCTTCTAAAGCCCTAACTAAAATAAACAACTGAAATAAATTCCTTTTTAAGAAAAGAACATGAAACCAATACACACAACTTTGAGCTTGCAGATATGATGTAATTTGCTGCTGCTACTCAAAAAATGCTGAATATCAATCTGAAAGACTCTTCTACGTCCCACAGATATTAAACCACCCAGGTCATTGCATGCCCAGAATAGAGACTTTACCTAGATTTCTATCTGCCTTCTTTTAGATTTAAAATATTGTTTTCCATTTTTCTACACTTTTAATACAACTGAGAACCTATGTGAAAAACACAACAGGGAGAAAAAGCACATTTATACCCTGCTTCAGTTTTTAACTTGGAAGTGTAAAATAATAACAACAACAACAAACCTATTGGATTATGAAACTTTGACTTTAAAGATCCAAATGAAATCTATGTCCAAATTTATTGTCAGAAAAGAAAAATACCACTCCAGTGAAAAGATCAGAACCACCTAAATTGATGTTGTACATGATGAAAAACTTTATCTCTAAAACTTCTGATCCAGGTCAAAATACTGAAAGAAGACAACGTGAAGAGATTGCAGCTACACATGAATTTCTTCGTTAAAGATATTTTCAGGAGGGTCACTCAGTCATTTGTTGTGACAGACAGAAACTTCCATGAGCTCCATGGTGTTTTGGTCATCAATAATGGAATTGGGTTTCAAAGAAAGTGCTTTGAATGAACCTTTGGCAGGCAGCTAGGTTCCCAAAATTAATAGGTGTGGACAGTACACTCAGGAAATGTCAATTGAGGAACTCTTCTTTTATGTTTATACTTCAAAAGAGTAGCAGGAATTAGGATACCTGCTCTTCTATGAGCCCTGGTAACAGGGTTAAATTCATGTGGCAATTTTCCCCTCAGTTAGGGCATTAAGCTTTATCTTCCTTATCTTGCTTCTCACTTTCATAAGGCATGCAGGCACCTAACACGTTTTACCTCCAGTCATTTTTGTTTGAAAGTGCCCGGCAGATTAACAAGCTACTGGCATGGGAAACCAGACAGGAGGCAGCACAATAAAAACAGCAGACAGCATAATCACTTAAGCCTTGTTTCTTTAGCAACCCAAACTAAAAGTTTCCTTTGGTACAATTTTCAACTCAAGTCTGACAAGAAAAATACTCTAATACTGTAGTTGCAAATAAAAAAAAAGCACTGTCTTTTTTTTTTTTTTTCTTTGTTGCCTGTAAGACTTGACTGAAAAAATAAAGTGCAATAGTAGCTCTAAATAAATAAAAGCAACAGAATAGTCTGGGTAAAATGGAATAGCTTTCAACAGCTTGGGCTGGAACCTGAATTATTGTGTCTTGGATTACAATAAATGAAATCACCTGCATTAAATAATGATTTCAATGATATACAGAGAACTCACCATGAATATTTCCCATTGCATCACTATAATCTCATTTTAACAACATATGTGATAGAAGACAGCTTAAAGAACATTGTCTCTTGCCTGACAGTGCTGTGATGATGCATGACATCAACCGAGCAGTGTATCTGCAGTGATATAAGGCTGCAGGATGCTGTGAGAGTGGCCCTGCACTACAGATATTATTTGATACCTCACAAGAGCACTTTTGGGATGCAGATCTGCTTTGGTGAGGTCTGAACTCTGTGAAAGTTTGCCAAGAAGTAATTTAAGAACACAGATGTGGGAAACAGCCTACTGTGAGCCCACATATCCTGTTCCTGGGGTGCACAAGGGAAAGCTCTCCATCCTAAAGGACATCCCAGTCACACAGGCTGCATCTCAGAGGGGGGACAGGACACTCGTGCCATGGGGCTGTGCCCAAATGTCTCCTCAGAGTAGCACAGAAGGTGTTTGAGAGGCAACTTGTGAGGGACTTGAGAAGAAAAGAGATGGCAGAAAGAGGGCACTGCGATGGTGACTGTTAATTATCAACTAATGGGATTAATGGGAATGAGGCAGAACAGAGGTGGGAGGGGAGGAAAAGGATAAAAAGGTGCTTCTGTAGTCTTAAACACTTTGATGACTGGATGATAGACCTGCAACTGATATAACCAGCCACATAGAAAGGGGAAAACAAGCAAAATAATACAGAGTTTGTAGAGATACTAAAATCACAGACAAACATTCAATGTTCAGGAACACACGAGAAAAATAACAGGTGTGGGTTTTGCTGTTGGAGACTGATTTCAATGGTGGAAAAGCTGCACAAGCAGATAAATATTAAAAAAGTGAAAGGGCCCATCCTTACAAAAAACGTCTTGAGTAATTAGGCTCAAGGAATTGATAAGACACAAAACATGATGTGGGTGGGATATTTAATAACTCACTTTTCGTAAATGTAAAGAAAGATCACATATGAGACTAAAAGAGAAAATTCCAGGTTTCTGAAAGTCTATCAGTCTCAGCAGTCTGTCTGAAACAAATGGGAGCAGGCAAGTTCAGTAGGAAAACATCAAACAAAATTCAAGAGCAACTGACAAGTTTTGATTTCAGTTTTACCAAAAAAAGCTGTGGGAGGAAATATTCAATCCCTTCCTCTTCCATATGAACTTAGTGAAATGACCTCAAGGAGCCTCAGTTGTTCTCACTTCCACATCACAAGCAGGCTGCAGGGCACACTGAAAATTTCTCCATCTGAATCTACAAAGGGGGCAGGTCTTTATAAATACTGGCCCTCACTTTTCACAGGCTAATAGGTCATTTCTCTCCAGCTGCTCTTGCTTTTTGCTAAAAACAAAAGCACACACAGGGAGCTTTTTTGAGCAGGGTCAACAGCATATCAGGCAGATTTTTAGAATTTCAGCAGCAAAATAAAACAAGAAAGCTGAAAACTTTCAAAAATGAAACTGGACAGACTATTTAATTTAGTTTTATAGGTCTAATTTTTAAAAAGTTGTGCTTGCCTTGAATTTTTTGATTTCCATTTGTCCATCATAAAAAGTTCAGTTACATCTGGTCCAGTGGAAGGTGAAAATACTGGAATTAAAATAATCCAAGGCAGTCTAATCACTGCAGTGATGTGTATATATAGCACTTACAGCAGGATGTTCTGCAATACAGGAAAATAAGCTGGGCTGCCTGGACAGCTTTAAGATCCAAAAACACACTTGTGCATTTCCTCCACTTCCAGAGAAAGCTGGAGGAATCCTATCACTGCTCTTGCAATAACTTAGTTTTTAAAAAATATTTATCTGTAAGCAAAATGAATTTGCTCTACTTCTCCAGCAATTTCTTTTTCAGAGCTTCACCTCAGCCATAAGAAGAAATTGCTTAGTCCATAACTTTGAAGTGAGCACCTGGAAATGACAGAGAGCACTGGGGAAGGACTGGGGCAGATGGATGCTGAAACTTTTAGATAAAGACCTTGTGGATCCTGGAGCTGAACTTTCCCTGCTGCTGTGACAGCAAGGGGGAGAGCACTTGGTTTTAGTGCAGTGAAGAATGAGGAAGCCATTATTATCAGGTGCATTAACAGGATTTTTTTTCTTCTATTGGCACTATATTTACCACTACAGATCTTCCCTGAAGAAGGAGAAGACACTGCTGCTAATTTTATTTTCCTGTTTCATCTGCACTCCATGCTGATGCTGCACCATACAGTGTTTTACTTCAGCAGTGAACAGAGTGAGAACACACAGCAATTTAAACGGGTTTTTTCCCCCCACGAATCCAAACATCATTTTTTGCAGAATTTTAGAACAGAATAAAATGGAATGGAATAGAATAGATCTGGATGCCATTTGCATAATCAAAACACTCATTATAGCTTAGACATTGAAAATCATGGTGAGCAAATATGTGTCACTGGAATATAAATTAAGCATTGTGATTGCTATGAAGCATCTGCATAGTATTTGTCAATCAGTAAACCTCCAAAAATTTCAAATTTTACAAGAATCTATTGGGCTCTTTTGCACTGAAGCTCTCCTAGCTGGGATGTGTTTTGTTCTACCATGTATAAATCTCTATTTAGTAAAAGATGTTTTGGTCAGTCTGATGATGGATAAATTCAGGCAGGTTTCCCAGCAGTACAGGTATTGGATTTCTTTTTTCTTACCAGTTTTTATTCTTTTTCATTTTACCTTAAAAAATAATCTTAGCATCTGACTCTGACCTTGTGGTAAACACTGAAAAGACACTAAATGCCAGTGTTTGTACACCAGATGGGTTAGAACAAATTCCTTTAAGCAGCCCAGAACTGAGCCTGGCTTTCAGCTACACACAAGCTTACAAATTCTGAGAAAAGAAATTGCAAGTGGTATTTCTAGATTGCTTTATTTTCTTTTTCCAGCTTGACCTGAAATTGAGATTTATATTTGAAAAATTGACTTTATACCCTTGGAGGTGGCCTGAGCTATTTTAAGTACCATGTAGACTGCATAGACATAACAGTGTTTCTTCCAAAGTTGCTGCATGAAAAAATTAAAGCTTATTCTTACCATATATTGCTCACAAATGTGGCATTGTCTCTTTGAAAAATGGTCTGTGGCAAATTGCTGAAGTAATCTCTTGCACCACTGCAGTTTAAAAGATTCATGTCATTGAATACTCTCCCTCCTCAAAGGCTAAAATCCAGCCTCAAAATTCCAAATATTGCAGCTTAATAAAGTGTTAAAGATTGAGAGACCCACTCATCTCTCAGAATCAACTGCCAAAAAACTTTTGAAAAAAAGGAGATGTGAACAGCCTCTACCCTAGAGACTGAATATCTAAGTCTTTTGGAAAAGAAAAAAAAAAAAAAAAAAGAAAAAAGAAAAAAAAGAAAAAGAAAAGAAAAATAAAAAGAAAAAAAAAGAAAAAAAAGCTGAACATGCCTTTTTGATGTTAAAATGATGATGTTTTGATCCTCTGCTGAGGGCTATGGCAGGGATAGTTATTTTAAATGTTAGAATCCTGTTTATAATGGAAATGCTCTCTCTCCTGACATTTTAAAATATCCATTGCTTTTGTGGAACTTTCCTGGGAATTGGTCCTGTGCTCTCATCACACACACAGCCTTCCCCTGATGGATGCTCCTGCTCTTACCAGCCCAGCCACCAACCAAGCTCCACCCAGGCTTTCCTCCCTGACAAACAGCAAAGTCCACTGGGGTTCAGGACACTTTGGACTTTATTTCCTTCCAGTCAAGCCTTATCATGAATTTTTTTAGGAAGTTGCAGTCCTTACTGAAAACTAAAACCACTTTAGGCTCTTCCAGGAGGGAAAACTGACTCAGGGGTGGTGACCAGAGGGAAGGGAATGCTCAGCAGCTCTGGCAGGGACGGCAGCAGGGTGAGGCACAGCCCCTGCCCAAACACATCACACTGCTGGGTTAGGGTCACCCACGAGCTTGGGAAATGGAGAAACACCTGGGGACACTCATCTTGGCTTCTGCTTCAGTGAAAGGGGCAGTGGGCTTGTGTCAGGAGCAATGTTGACAATTGGCACCACTGGAGCTCCTCAGAGAGCAAACAGGATCATTTAGTCCCAACCCACAAAGGACACCCTCCTTCAGCCCCCCAGACCCATGTATTTCATTATGGATGTCTTTTATATTCACATCCAACATGCTCAATAAAGGTACTTCTTTTATCATGCCTATCATTCTTATTTCTGAATGTGAAATCTGTTGCAATCACTTTAGATCCTGCAAGAGAAGAGGGTGGAAAGCTGTGTAATTGGAATTAATGGGAGGTGCCCTGTAACCTGAGCTCAGAGCATTTCCCACATGCCCAGACGTGCACTGTGTGGACATTCAGAGAGGGTTTTAAAACTTTCAAATTCCAGCCTATTAATCAATACCAAAACACTTAATGGTAAAACTCTTGTGTGATTAATGCTCAGCTGAAGTTCTAAAGCAAAGGGTTGTTTGTGCTGTTTTAAGCACACCAGCAAGAGTCCATGTTCCAGCTACAAAGTGGTGCTTAGGGAATAATCAATCATTTCCACCAAGTTAGTAAGGATTATTTATTTTGAGTACTAACTGCAGGAAATAGTTCAAACTACTCCAGTTTCAAATACTTTTTCTGTGCATTCTGACAAGAAGCAAAGAACTCCCTTCCTTACACCCACACCCTACTGAGATGAGAAGACTCAAAACTCCACGATCACACCTATGGCCTCATTATATATTTTATAACAAAGTTTCCCTGTGGCAGTTTTGCAATGCAGCATTGCAGCCTTTTGGTTCAGTGCCCACAGAAATTAGGGAAGGTGCTCTTACAGCTTCCAGAATCCACCAAGCACGAACCCTTTTCTTGTCCTTCATTTCACAAAACTGCCAAGTGTGTATCCTGTAGAAAATGGAAATGCAAACTGAGAAGCCTCCTCTGCCTGAACAAAATGAGGGCTGCAGAACTAAATGAACTGCTTCTTAACCCCACAATATTTGCACTGCACTGGTGATTTGGGCTCTGAATGACACCATTGCTCAGTGACATTTCAGCTGCATTGGCACAAGCACAAGTTTTTTTCTTTTTATTTTTAGCTGAATTGTAGCATATTAGTTTATATTACAAGAGATTATATAATAATCTCATGCATTTGTGAGAAATGTAGAAAAAATTATGAATCTATTTGTTTTAAGTATTAAACTACATTTTCTGCAGCACGAACTATTTCTGTAACTAGCACATCTACATCTAACACACTTCTAGAAAGTAAAGCTAAGATAATAGAAATTACTCTTCACTCTTCCTGAAAAGTCCAGCTTTTTGAGACCATCAGAAGAAATCATTCCCAAATCTGTGATTGCAGCTGGAATGCAGCTTTATGAAATTTATAGCTGTCTTATCCCAGGCCAGTCACCAGTTGCTGTTGAAGAGAGGAGCTCTCTAAAACAGAGACCTTCCTCAATATTATCCCATGAAAAATAACTGCAGATCCAGGTCAGGGGGTGACAGGAGAGCTCAGCCATGCATTCCATGTGGATGGGAGCAATGGATCAGGAAAGCTCCTGTGGCACCCAGTGAAAACAGCTGTGGTGCAGCTATTCCATGCGGATGAAGAGCACACACAGCTGGCACAGCTGGAGGAGGACATCCCTCAGTGGCCCCATCCCAGGCACAAACCACCTCAGCTGAGCAGTCCCTGGGAGAGCTTCCAGAGCTGCCTTCTACCATTCCTTACACTGAGAAATCTGACCTGAGGCTGTCATGGAATTAGAGGATTAGAGAACCACAGGATGGTTTGGGTTGGAAGGGACCTCAAAGCTCATCCAGTCCCAGCCCCTGCCATGGGTTTCACCTCCCACTGGACCAGGCTGCTCATCCACCCTGGCCTTGGACACCTCCAGAGCTGCTGTGATGGTGTCAGTGGCACAGAGGAGTGTTTCTTCAACTCTTGCCTGAATTACAGAGGACAGAGACTTTTCTTATTTTAAGCTACCACTCAGAGCAATTTTTATTTCCACTTTCTGATACGCTGGCATATACAAAGAACTTAATAATAATGGTTTAAATACAGATCAGACAGAGTGACAGAAGTAAAAAAGCTAACTTTAAAAATGGAATAATTTTGTAATAAATTGGTTGAGGAGTTTAAGGGACATGTTGAAGTTTTGAACGTGACAAGTCCATAAATGGTATTACCTTTTAAAAAGACATTTAGGCCTAAATGATCATTGCCAAATACTCTCTGTAAGTAATAGAGGAATGCTACCATTTATGGGAAATTACTCATTTCCACCTGTTTCTAAAAGCACTGGCAGGAGGTGAGACATGAAATGTGCACTGTTTCATTACATAAGGACCCACTGGGTCTTTTTTTGGAATGTAACCTGCCAAAATCTAAAAGAATATATCTTATTAATAAATGATGCTTTCTCAAAGGCACTTTGCATTTCATAGAGGACAACAGCTCAAAAGGGTAAAGAAGATTTCTAAAGCTGGAATGATGAATATGATGGTTCCCTTCCTGCCAGATCTGCATTACTCCACAGCCCTGTGGTGCAAAGACCTGAACTTCAGAGCTGTGTATGATGTCACCTCAGACTTGAAAGGGACACAGACTTCACTGCTGGCACCTGCTGAGGACCAAGGACAGGTTTCTGACTCCTGGAGTGCCAAGAGACTTCCTGAATCCTAGGCTGATATCCCAAAGCAACACTCCCACTTCTTGGTGGGCAATCAGAGTGAGACAGCAGAGATGCAAAAGATGCTTAGTCTGTTTTTGTTAGGCTGCCTTTCATGCTTTGAAGTTACAGGTGAATAAAATATTAATGTTGATGCTTCATAATGAACAGACAAGTTAATTGTGGCCACCAAGACTTGTGACAGCTTTGCTTGCTCTTACACTCTTATTCATCTGTAAAAGTCTCTGCTTTGTTTAAAACTTGAATTCCAGAGGCAGAGCTGTGCCTTTCTGGACTACCAGCTCAATGCTCCAGAGGGTAAACCTCCATGCTTTGCCACTTGGCCATAAAAATAGCTGGGACTAGGGATCTGAGCAGAAGTGGGATGCAATCACTGCAGCAGGAATGCAATGGAGCAGGACATGGGTGATGGAGTTGTTGGGCTGCTGGAAGTGCCAGGGATGAGCGGGAACCTCTGAGAGGTGTCACAAGGAGAACTCCACAGAAAACAGAGCAATTAAATAAATATTGGAATAAACAGCAAGAAAACTGCCTGTTGTTATACAGCTGATGTGTAAGGAGCTGCATGGGATGGACACAAATGTGAAAGGGGAAAAGCTGTAGGGTTTTAATGCCATTTCCACCCTGGCAGGGCCTGTAGCCAGCATGGCCAGGGGGTCAATCCCCAGCAGTGGCACAGCCTGAGTGACCAACAGTGCCTGTGGCAAAGGGAGAGGAAGGAAAACAGCTCTGGATCACCTGGGTGAAGGCTGAGCTGGGATCCCCAGTCAGTGCAGCTTCCTCCATGCCCAGAGCTGAGCTCTGCAGGGATCATCACCCTCAACCTCACAGGGGAGCAGCTGTGCCAGGAGCCCCAAAGCTGTGGGACCTGTCACCAGTCCCAGGGATGGGGTGGGCGTGGAGAACAGCCCTGTCAAATGCCAGAACCACTGCATTTCCTTTGAATAAAAATCCCTGCTGTTAACCTTGCCCTCCCTGGCTGCAAGAAAACATCCCCTGAGCCTGGCTGGGGGTCAGGCAGTGCCAGCACAGGGGCTCAGCTCACCACTACCCAGGGGTTATTTATTTGCAGGGGAAGATTTAGGAGCTGAACATGGTCCTTCCCCCTCAAGATTGTTGTTCAGGTGGAGGATTTTTAATTTGGAGGATGATAATTTTTAAAGTACCCCAAGTGAGTGATGGCTGTCACCCGAGGTTTCACAGATCCCTCTGTGATTCGTGCATCACATGGGTATTTCAGTTTATTCTACAACTCTGACAGGGAGGGAAAGGATCAGAAGTAACTCCAATAATACAATGTGTGCCAATATGGGAAGCATACAGCACAATACAGCTCTTGGTATCCTGATAAACAAAATGAGCGTGGTTATTTTATTTTTAGCATTGCAGCATGTAGGGCATAGGCAATATAGAGGCTCTGATGCCTTGAGAATACTCACTATATAATTTACCTTTAAATTTTGTGTACTGGAGGTCCTTGCTTTAGGAAACCACACAAAATCATCCTTAATTTTAACCCTTTACTAAAGTATTGCACTATCCTAAGGCATAAATATTTAAGGAATCTAAGTAATTAGTGGTGTAACTGTTTTTGAAAAGGAATGCTGCAAGTTAAAATTGTAACAAAATAAGAATGTTATTTTTAACCTGCCAAGTCTCTCAACACCAACTGTCACCACATGAACTGAAAACATGCACAGCAGTATTCCCTCTTCTCCATATTTTATACCCCTCCTCATCTTTACATCAAGAAAGTTCTGTCTATTCTCAAATTAACACCCACATCTTTCCAGGTCAAACACCAAAGCTGCTATGGTTTTCAGTTAATTAGTGCCCTTCCCCTCTTAAAACCACATATTTTTTATTTTGATAGGTCATGCCTGGTAGGGTTTTTTCAGTCCCTGTGTTTAGGCAGAGGTTTTGTCCCAATGAAACCCTTTAGAAAGCTCCCTGTGGTCCAGGTGGGCACAAGTCAGTTCTCAGGGTCTTCACCAAACTCTAAGTCATCATTCTGAAGCCTTGGTGAAATCATTGGGTTGTCCTGTACAAGTGGTTGGGAATGCTACTGTACTTCACTTGAAATCTTTTTGACAAAGTAAATAGCACTCCATATAAACCTCCTGAAAAATAACTTCATGCCAAGAGTTGTTTTTTTTTTTACCCATGATTTTCCTTTCTTATTAGAGAAGTTTACTGTATCACTACATCAACAGGGAAGGAAAAACAAACCAATCCCCCCAACCCTGGTGTATTTTTAGGAGATATAGAAAGCAATGTCACAGATGGAAAAATAATTTTGCAGTAATAGTTCATTGCCTACATTCTGTCTTTCTGCTGTCATGAGAAAGCTGCTGTCATTGGACTGCACCAGAATAATTCAGGGTAGAATTTGGCCTGTTTTATTTAACTTGTCTACAGCCTTTTTTTTTTTTTTTTCAAAATTCTCACAATGTCCCCAGTAATTAGTTCTCAGATCTAAATACTGAATAACAGCACGTTGCAGAAATTAGAAGAAAAAAAATAAACTAGTTGTCAACATCATACTGAGTAATTCAATAGTATTAGAATATCCCGAGGGTGGGTATGAATAAACAATTCATGAAGAGATGGTAAATTACATTTCAGCTTCTATTTATTGCAAAACTAGTCAAATACGTAGGTCTGTTGAATAAAGATAGCCCATTGGGCTTGGAATAAAAAACATTCCTTAAGAGTTTTCCTCCTGTATTTATTTTGTGCGGGATAGGTTTAGGCTTTTTAGCAGTCTTGAACACAAAGAGATGAGATGATATCAGACAAGGTCAAAGAGGAAAGCTGATGACCTGCAGCAAGCTGGGTTAGTCCTTAATTCTTTCACGGTGTACACATAATAATAATGAACCAAAAAGAATATGTCTTTACAATTTTAGACCACATGTTAAGAAAACATGAAGAATTAATACAAATTTGAATATCTTTACAGTACATTTAGGAGCATTTGTAACAGTAGATATGTAATGGATGAACCAATAGCATGTGATTCTTCTTTATCTGCAGTTCATATTCATCCTCTATCCCTAAATAAAATGCATTTAACCCCTTGAAGTCAGTCTTTGTAGTAAGTCAGTGAGGAAGAGGTCATCCAATGCTACTCAGTGTGAAGCTGCTGGCTGAGAATCACAGAATAATTTAGGGCAGAAGGGACTTTTGCAGACCATCATGGAAAGATGACCTTGCACAGCAGAGACCACTGGGAAGGTGAACCCAACTCTAAAGCTGGGTCAGGTTGCTCAGGGCTTTATCTGGTTGTGTTTTTCATACCTCTAAGGATGGAAACTATAAAACATCTCCGGGCAACTTGTTCCAATGTCTGATCACCCTCATTTTGAATGTTTTCCTTAATATCTGCTTGGAACTTTCCTTGCTGCAGCTTGTGCTTCATTTCTTGTGCTGTTTAATAACACAAAAGTCTCCACCAACCTGTCTCAGGTCACATCACTGGTTTATTAGGCCAGCATCCCTTAGAAAGCTGAGAGCTGTGGGAATTTTCTCTACCTATATGTGCTTGTGAAAAACTCCTTAAACTGGGGAAAAAAATCCCAAGATCCTGATACTGGGTCAAGCATCAAGATTTCAAGGTTCACCTGTTTGTTGTTGAATATCCTCCACTGCTATCATCTTTCTTTCAGTGGGGAGAACATAAAGAGAAAAAAAAGTTCAACAGAAAGGTCACATGAAAGAGAAATCCCTAATATGTTGCAGTTATTGCCAGTGCCAGTAGAAGAATCACTTTTATTATGATAGTGCTTATTCATATACATTAAGACCAGAGTCATCAAGACCTGTTTGCTGCATAACATACACCAAAGAACCTCATTCTAACACTGGAATTTTCCATGCATGAATTTAAAAAAAAAAAAAACAAACTCCTTTGTGCTGTAAAATTGCAGTTTGATGAAGTCCTCAGGACAAGCCTGAAATCCATAGTTAATTGCCTTAAACATTATTTATGTCCAAACCATCAGATTCAATGAATCTGCTACTTGATTCCTCAGCATTAATGCTGGTGAATCAGCCCCTACACTCTTAAATTGCTTGTCCAGTTTAATTCCACAGTGTCCTATAAAATTCCTGAGAAGTGCACTGCTTTTGCTTTTTGGATATAATTTGGCATCTGGTGCAAGATTCGTTTGTGGGAGAGGCCTCAGGACTGCTGAAATGTCAGGGCCATAAAAGCTGGATGCTGTTACTCTTCAGGGAAATGTTGTAAAGGAGAGCTAGGAAAAGCCTTGCTAGCCTTCTCTTCCCAGCAGGAATGGGTTTGGGGGCAGTTTAGGAGGAGAAAAAGTTGAGAGTAGAGGGAGCAAAAGTGCTGCAAGGTGAACTGGTGACCAAGATCTGGAATGCTTAATCATCCCACTGATATTCTCTCCTTTTGACCTGGGCAGGGAGGTGAAGTGGGCCTGTGGGGCTGTTACTCAAGAAAATTACCAAGACAAAACTCATCTTGTTCACTGGACTGTGATGCAGTGTGAGGTGCTGATAAATAGCACTGAAGTGACAATCTCTGTAATGAGATTCACAATCACTCTCGTCACAAACCCTCACGATTTCTCAGTGTGAATTGATACCTCAGCCAGAGATGTCCTGACAGTTAGATATTAACTGAAGGCTGTAGGTAATTTTAACAATATTTTCCCATTCAGATGTTATGTTTGATTTGTTTCTACCTGCTCCCATGGTTTATACTGACAGCATTAAAAATGGGTTACTGCACTGTGGCATTTTACAAAGGTTCATGTCACTTCTTGTTACTTCATCTCATGTTGCAACATGACAGAGCAGGGTCTGATATAATGTGGTGTGGCCTCCTGTATTGGAAAGGGTCAAACATTTTCCAAACAGTAATATTTACATTGCAATGAATATTTATGCAGAGGTATTAAATGTTATATCAATCCCTGGCAGCACATTATTTTCCTTTTCTGTTAATTTGTATGGCTCACACACACTGGCTTACATCGGTCACAGCTCTGCACCAGAAAATTAGTTCTGTAGTAAAGAGAGAGTCTGAGGAGAAAAAACGGATAAAAGTAAAAATAAAATAAACTGTCTTTCTCCTAAAATGCACCAAAAAACCAACAACAACAAAAAATAACAAAAAAAAAAAAAAAAAAAAAACAAAAAAAAAAAAAAACACAAAAAAAAACCCCCCAAAAAAACAAAAAAAAAAAAACCCAAAAAACAAAAAAAAAAACCTTACATTGGAAATTGCTAAGTTTCTAGGTGTGCTCACCATTTTATGGTCTTAATAAGGCACCCAGGTGAGCCTGTTCTGCACAGTCCTATCAAACACCTCCCTGTTTGTGCACAGGGGGAAGAACATCTGTTTCTCACCTCTGCAGCTATTCTACACCTCAGTTTTAGTCCTACTCCTCTCTGTAGGTTATAAGCAGAGGGGGAGACCCTCTTTTTCTCTTCTATCAGTAAACCCATCACAGCTACAACCTGTATAACAAATGTAAAACCCCCAAGTTAATCTTTTCTATTTCACTTGATCTCTTCCAGTTTATAGTGATGTGAGCAGAGAACTGGCTCCAATATTAACCTACACACTTGGTGAACTTATGGTCACATTAGCAAAACCCTCCTCCTGGTCCCAAACACAGCTTTACTTGCCTTGCTTCTAAATAACATTTTTAAGGGTCACACGGGAAAGTTCAGATGAAGCTCAGTGGCAGTTCCTGGTTGTGTTTGAGAGCTCTGGACTTAGGGAGAAAATTTTAGCAAAGGGGGGATCCTGCCTTTACTGCTGCCTTTGCTCACCACAGAGAATCCCTCTGCTTTTCCTGCTTTAACCTATTTTGCATTAATTTGATATTTCTCATTAAAATTATGTAAAGAAAGGAAAGCATATCAGAATACTAAAGCAGACAAGTGTGAGCTCTAGTAAGAGTCACAGTGAAAGCTGGTGTATAAAAAATGGATAATATATAAATTACCATTTATTTGATTGTATAATATATAACAAAACCAGTGATAAAGAATGGAAGCTCAAAGACATAGCCCTGATGAGCTTCTCAGAAGATTATACTAATTAAATGGTATTTTACTGTACAAATGATACCATTGAGAGATGAGTGCATGTAGGTAATCTCAGATTATTTCTCTACTTGGTACTTCACAACATCCCAGAAGTGGGAGCTTTCTGTGTGCTGGCTGCCACTGATGGGTGGCAACAGTAGAACTGTTGGTATAAAATTAAACCAATTTAACTTAAAACAGGTGCAAAAGACTGTGTTATTTGGGCTCAAGCCAAACTCATTTAAGGTAATTTCAATCAATATGAATTGACTTATGTTAAATTTAATTAAACCAGTCCTAAAAACAAAAAAAAATTAAATTGAAAGTGCCTTGATGAGAAGTCATACAGAATTTACTTAAATTAGGTTTAAAAATTACATATGGTAAATTGTGCAGCCACCTTTCATAGAAAAGTGTCTGAAATTAAAGGGGTAAGTCAGTGATGTGAGAGAGTTCACGTTCCTAAACGCTGCCAGAATCAGTGATAGACCCTGAGCCAGAGCTGCTGCTGCAGACCAGGATGGAACAGAAAGCAACTCCAGCCAGCCTCTTCTCCCAGGAAAACATTTCTTGGAAATTACCCACTAACTTTTTTTCAAAATGAAGAATGGTAATTTCTCAGAATCCTAATTTTTTTTTTTTTTAAAGCTAAACAAAAAATTCCAGGTCTAAACATGCTTTGACAAAGCAATGCTTTGCTTTTTAGAGAATTTTAGAATTCAAATTAATTCCTGTTAACATATATTTGGATGCTGCTTTTTCTATTCTTTCATGTTACTGCACTCTACACCAGCAGTAGTGCACCACAATGAGAGACAAAGTCATTTATAGCACAAGAGTTGTGGCTGCCCCTGCGTCCCTGGAATGGCTCAAGGTGGGATGTGGCTGGGTGCAGCCTGGGATAGTGAAAAATGTCCTCACCCATAGGAGGGAGCTGGAACTGGCTGAGCTTTAAGGCACCTTCCAACCCAAACTATTCCATGATTCTGTGATGTTTTACTTGTGAGCCACCAGACACATCTGCCACCCAGCATTGGTTAAAGCACATCATTTTTTTCTGGACTGAAACACATCCTGGTTTAGTTCACAATGGAACATTCTGATGCCTTGACAATCAACAATAAAAAACAGTTGTCCTTAAAATGACTTTAGAAGTAGACCCAAGTATTTCAGTTATATTCTTGGATATGATGTCATGCCAAGAGCAGCACACAGAAGTGTGTCAGACTGCCTCCTGCAATGTCACAGCCTGTCTTTTTGAAAAAGTTCTTATTGAAACCTCAAAGAAATTCCATGAAATATCTGAGTTTCCTTGAAACACCGTTTTCCAGGAAAAAGCATACTGCTGAAAAATTCCTGATTGGCTCTTCTCTCTCATTTCTTTCCATTATGTGTACTTAGCAACTCAAAATGTCCCTACAACTGGTAAGTGCATTACAAACCAGACATCTGGCTTGGCTTCTAATAATAAGAAAAACGCCTACTGAACTTGGAAAAATAAAATCTCTGCAACCATATCTTCCATTAAAGTAAGGGGGATGGGGGGGGGTGGAAATAAAATCTAATTTTGCCTTCAGAAAGCTGATACAATTTCTGGATAATCTGATACATCACACTTTTGATTATTTGCCATGTCCTCAGAATACCCAGTGTAGTGCAAACTTTGATGACTTGTTATGTAAAAAACTGTTAAATGTGGAAGGTTTTTTGTAATTAGGATTTTACAGAGTCCTCTTGGGCTTTGTGTTGAGTGGGACCCTCCAACCCTGTGGTTCCCACTTGTGGGAGCAAGATCCCAGCTCCAGAGGGCCCAGGGTCACCACAGAGGGGCCAGCCTCACTGTTCTGCTCACTTTGGCACCTGCCTTTGGGGACAAAACTACCAACAGAAGGAAATAAGAATATTCTGTGGCAGAGAAAGTGAGGTAAACAAGTTAAAATCACATATCAACATTCCCAGAGCCAGGGAAGCACAGCGAGCAGGCAGAAAACTGAGCTGGACCATCAGGCAGGAGTGTCTGAGCTCTACCTCCATCAGAGGGATGGGGAAAGGTGGGAGAAAACGGCAGCAGATGGGAGGAGGAGGAGGCGTGGAAGAGCCCGAAATGCAATTAACAGTTTTCCAAGTGGTTTTAATGGTTGTGCATTGAGAACTGCTAAAATTCACAGATAACAGCAAATGAACACTTTCCAGCGGGAGGTGCCAAGTGCTCCGTTAACTCCATCTGCAGAGAACAAAGCTCAGGCAGACAAGGGGAAAATAAAAGGTGTTCCACAAGTTGGCTTCAGAAACAGCAACAGTGTCAGGAGGGCAGCTCAGGCTTCATCCCTCACCCAGCTACATATCCTGGGTCCCTATTTTCTCAGCCAGTAACTGACTCTGTAATTATAAAAATACTCTGGGGAAAAGAAATGCAGGAATGGGAGGAATCAGTCAATATGAAAAGCAAGCAGAGCAACGTGCATCAGGACTGTGCAGGGCCCAAGAGTGCCAGATTAAGGAGCTAAGTTTTGAGAAACATTTATTCTTAAATGGTCTTCCAGACAAACTCACTGACCTTATCCATTTAAATTAACAGAAATTTATGAACATGGGAGAAAGACATTTTCCAAAGATCTCAAACTCAGATTTTGCGTAATTTACAGGGAACAGAAGGTTCTCAATCCTTGAAGACAGCCATTAGCATTTCACAATATTTTAGCATTTAATATCTAGCCAGGTCATTTTTAATTACAAAAAGAAGAACTCCTCAGACAGAATGTGTTCTAAAGATGTGTGCTAGAAATGCTACAAAATCTTGCCATAATTGGTGATAAAAATGTTAGCCGATGTAATGACATTTGGGGAAGAAATGTGGACAACATTCAAATTCCAGCAGAAAAGTAGATTGACCTTTCATAATGAAAATGACTAACCACATATTAAAAAAAAAGGAAAAAAAAAAGAAAAAGACAAAAGATCAGACCCAGTAAAGTGCATAAAAGGGAAGAGAGAGGCAGCAGCATGTCCAGCATTGACTCCTCAAACAGTAACAAAGAGTCAAAGGACTATTGTGGGTTGCAACTCTCTCTTTTTTCCTCCGTTCCTCAGTCACTCATTTTCTTGCTCTATTAAAGAACCCTAATGGTGAAAGCTTTAGGGTCAGGCCTTGATGTGCCAGCGTTCTACTCTGGGGTGGAAGAAAAACTCTTTCATTCTCCGTTTTTGTTTCCACTTTTAATTTGACTTGATAGCTTGTTGCACTTTGACTTGCAGCGTTTCCTGCGTGAAGAAGTCACATCCAAGAGTTAAAAGACGGTAAAAATCAAAGTTTCCAAGCACTGAGCTGCACAGCCTGCCTGACCATGCAGGGACCATCTTGCCCTGGATGTGAAGAACAGACACTCACAGAAAACCCTCTCTGGAAGAGCTCTTCTAGGAATGCTTTATTCTAAAATTAATCAACCAGAGGCCTCCCTGAGTACAGAGAGAAGAAAGAGAAAGGGACTCATTGAAATACCATACCTGTTGTGTGGAATGGCTAAATGGAAAAATCCGTGCAATCCTCTAAAGCTAGGATGTTGCAAAGATGTGAAAGAAGAAAAGCTTTTTGTAAGTGCTTCATAGTTTCATATTATTGACCAAAAGAGACAAAAAACCCAAAGATTAACCTTTATGTGTACAAGATTTTCATATCCCATGATGAAAACATTCCCTTCCTCCTACTAAGACCCATTCCACACACACTAATTATAGCAAAAAAAAAGAAAAAAAAAAAGAAAAAAATGTCATTACTCTATGCATCAACCTCTGAAATAATGACATCTCCAGGGGCATCCTGTGACTCAGAGCTTTACACAGCATAACAAAGGCCAAGAATTTTATAGGTAGCATGGCAACACTAATGACTACAAATATCATTAAGTGCAATAAGCTTGCTTTCATCTCTTCCCTGGTTGAAGGTGATACCTGAACTACAGAAATTTCATTTAGCAGCTCATGTCAGATATCACATGGTATGCTGGTGGCATCTCTTACCTGTTGCCTTTTTGCAATATTTTATTTGTGGTAAAGCATAGGTAAGGTTGACCCTTGCTTTCCTGAGAAAGCTTTTTAAGCTTCTCCATTTTCTCCATTCTCCAATTGTGCCAGACATCTCTGCCTGCATTTATCTTGAAAACAAAGGTCTTGCAGTTACTGAACTGCTAAAAATTACTGGAGAAAGGAATCAATGACATTTTCAGGGGAAAATACTTCATTGTTCTGTGTACTAGAGAAGTTTCCAAATGCTAGTATTGTTTAATTTAATCTCACAATATCGTGAAACAACAGAATTATTACTGCATATGCCCCAATGAATTTAGCTTCCTTTCTATGCAAAAATTCTGCAGGTCATTTCTGTTTGAATGGCCAATTCTTCATGTGGAAAGAAAGCTCAGACAATGTCTTATTGAATAAAACAGGCTTGTTTCATGATTCATTACACCTCTTTTTGTCCTTATGTGTAAGCCAGCTCCTCTCAGGTCTACACCAAGAATGCACAATGGAGGCTGTGCAGGGCCATAAAAATAAATGCTGGGAATTCTCATGCATACAGCAAAATACTCAATAAAAATAAGAATATTTTGCAAAAGGTACTGATAGTCTCCATTTTAGAACTGATTTTTCATTCCATATAAGCTCATTTTTCTTTATACTTAAACAAATGACAGATGTTCATAAAAACGATATTAAGGATTCCTTTTGGCACTTCTGTTCAGTGCTCTCATTTATTACTCTTCTGGTAATAGAGTATGCAATGTTATTCTATTGAAAACAGGATCATCAAAATTGCCAGGTGTCTGATGTTTGATCATTCCCTCTATATGCAAAGCAAAGTGTTTCCAAATGCATTAGGCTGGTGAATTCTGTGCTCACGGCTCAATTCTTCAGAGTGTTGTGTACTTTGGTTACATAAACCTGAACAACTCCACGAGTTTAATGTCAGTAATGTTCAGCCTCCTGTAAGATTGAGCCCTTGAAGAAAAAGAAACTCAGACTGGGATTCTTATAGTGGAGAGGTTTGTGTTCTTGAGCAAATCTATAAACCCAAACTATAAAATCCATCCCCATTTTTAAGCTCTAAGGAACAGTTTTTCCTTAACAGAAATGCTGGTCTGCAGATAAAGTTTGCAGTTAAGTCAGTGGGAATAATAGCTGTCTAAATATGAAGCCAGGCACTTAATTTAAGATGCCTGGAATTGGTGCTGTTTGTGTTATATTTTGCCTAAGTGATTTGCACAGTTCCTCTTCCCCCTACTCTATCCCACCTCCCTCCAGAAAAAAAAATTTAAAAAAAGAGAAAAAGAAAAGGAAAAAAGCTCAGATCCACTGATTTCCCAATCTCCAATCTGCATGGATCATTCAGGTACTAGTGTAAAACCAGCAAGCAGGATAAAAAAGTTGAGAAATATGTTCAGGGAGGAACCTGATAGCTGAAATCTGAAACTCGCTCTATATACACACCACACATCCACTGTACATACCCATGGAACACCTATTTATGGAGCCAGCAAGGAAGTTTTCAGGGTTGGTAGAAGAACAGGACAATCTGACAGAAGCTTTGCAGATGTTCAGTGGCAGTGAAAGAAAAGGGGCTCTCCAGGGGCTCCTTCCAGCCTCCAAAACATCATTTACTCTACTAGGGAAAGTCTTTCTGCTTCCTTGCATTTTCTGCCTTCTGCTGCAGTCAATCTAACTAGTTCCTCTTCTCTTTCTCTTGTCCCTTTGTCACCTACACACCTTCTTATTTCCCTTTCCCTCATTTGTACCTTCATTTTGTGTACCTCACCTTGTGGGAGCATCCCCAACTCCCCCTCAGCCCCTGACCTCCAGTGACCTTAAACCACCTTTTAAATGCCCCCTTCTCATTGTAGCTTCAGAGCATCACTGTTCCCACAGCATCTCATATTCCTCATGTCTTCAACATGGTCCTATTCACATATTCATATAACATTCCTCATATTCAACATGTTCATATAACATTCTTATATTCAACATATTCATATAATATTCCTTATATTTCTTCAACTGGATGAAAACCACCAGCAATAAAATATTATATAAACTAATGCATCCTTTAAGTGTTCATGTGTACAAGGGAATATTTTTTTATTTGAACTGAGCCTGCACCTTTCCAAATAATCCAAGTACTATTGTATATTTATAGGATCTTTAGGATATTTATAGGATTTTTAGCTCAGATACATTCTCCTTTCTTACAGAACAAAATGCCTAATGACTTCAGTGTCACTATGAGGATCATTTCTATTGCCATATTTCTGGTTTGGGATAAACTATAATTTTATTACCTTGGCCAGAGGGTGGTTAAATGGTGAGGGATTTACTAATCGCTGCTTTAAGAGGGATAAATCTGTTTACCTCCCAAATAATAGAGAGATCTTGCTTCTGGCTACTTCCTTCTGCTTCTTGTCTAGAAGTTTTTACCTCTTCAGTAAGAACTGAACAAAAATTAGTTAAAACCAAGGGGTTTGTGAGATGTAGCCTGGCAGTCAGGAGTAGTGAGAAGTTTGGGACCTGAGAGAGAAATCTAATGTGGACCAGAAAAACCTCCATTTATGGCAAAAAAATTAGAAAGTCGTAATCTTCCTATATTTGTTCCTGCCATCTTCATGAATGTTTACATCCCTTCCTCTAAGCCACTCTAGAAATAAATTTTGTGACCACATTCTGAGTGAGAAGGTGTGAAATAAGGAAGAGGAGAGAAAACCGCAGGAAAAAAAGGATTTAAAAAATTATATTTAATTTTTAGAAGACGATTACTACTGTAATATGAGTCAAAATTAAGAAAACTAGTTTAATAGACTAGCATGGCTTGTCCTTCCATCCTACCCGGTGCAACATATGCAAAATTAGAAGATACAAAACTAAATTTTTCAGCTTATTTGCTGAACTTGTTTGAAAGGTGAAATAAGAGAGATTCAAACCTGGATTCAGAAACAGACATTGCTGAAGAAAAATTACCTCTCCATAGTTTAGTATTTCAAATCCGTGTGGCAAAAAATGTAGGTGATTTTTTTTTTTTCCACAGATAGAATTTTTAAGACAATGTAAGTAACACCTCTTTTCTCCTCTGGATTAATATTTTGATTAAAAGTCAGTCCAATTTCCCACTTAATTTGGCCTGAGAAAGATCTGCTGTTGGTTCTGTCACATATCAAGGCATAAAAATTATTAAAGTAACTCCATTTTTCCATCAGAAGTATCAGGAAAAGGGAATTATAATTTCTCTGTCTGTGCTTTACATAGAAGCACCAATCTTGCAGGAATCTGTCAGTACCCCAAAAAATATTGAAATTAAAAAAACTCCTCTGGTTAAATGCTGCAAAATTTCAAACTGTAGTTGCTTAAAAGCAAGGAAATGAAAATCCATTACTACACTACTTTGAAAACTTCAGGTGAAAAGAAACCAGGAAGGAAAATAGTGTTATGTACCAAGAATGCCTTGTGTGAGTCCTATAAATTTACTTGTGGTTTATATGATTCTGCAATTATCCTATAGCACATCCAAGGTTACATTATTACTTTTTCAGTACGTACCTCGAAAAGTCAGAGTCCCTGTAAATGAGCAGAATATTTGAATGGTTATAGAAGACCTGGGCAGGATGTATAAAGCAAAATCAGTCATCCAAGGGTGCATGACTCATCTTGGCACTGATCAAGACATCTCCAAGACGTACAGACAGGAAATATTTCTTTCTTTTGATATCATTAGTACATCTTGGACCAAACCTGAGATCCATATTTGTATATACCTAAGGATTTAAGCTCATGCCAGATCTCTATTTTATACATAGTCTACGTTTCACCACCACTGAAGTAATGGAAGATGTTTCCACATTCAAAAGGGATAAAATTAAGCAATTAAAAATTACTCCAACATTTCTTGCACTTTAATCTCCACATCATCCATCATCTGTCTCGTTCATTTATTATCAAAGTATGTTCTTCTTTTGTTGTTTATACATAATCTTGCCGTTCCCATTTTTAGCCCGGCAAAATAATACAGCTTTTCTTTGCTCCATGTCAGATAAAGCTGTGTATTCAAGCCCTGGTTTTGACAAGCAATGAGAGTTTTCTTATGAGGTTACAAGTTTGTCAAGGGTAGCTATTGTAGTGTTGCCCTTGCCTCTGGTTTATGAGCATCAATTATCATCAGTATGAGTGAGGGAAGGGAAGTACAGCAGAGTTCCCTTGCTTTGGGAGGTCTATCCCCCTTTAATGACTTAAAACCAAACTCACTTCAAGCTTGAAGGGCAAATTGATCACATAACAGTCACGGAGAAATATTACAAATTGCTCCCTACTTTGCAGCCTGTCTCCCTGATGAGGTTATTACAGTGTAACACTGAAAAATCAGAGGTTAAAATAAAACCCTTCCATCTTTGGACCAAAACCAGCTCAAGACCAATGTAACTTTTCTCTTTTTTTTCTGTTGTCATTCCATGTGAAAGAGCTTCCTTTCTTTACAGTTTTATCCTCCTCTAGTTCTTTACTAGGCTCTGGGCAGGTTTCAGTGTCAATCTCCCAGTTTCACGAGCTGACTGATGCCAAACCCTGTGCCAGCTGCTACCCAGGGAGTCACAGTTTGCTCCTGCTCAGCAGCAAAGTGTGAACTGAAGGGCTGTGGCACTGTGTCAGCAGTGGGGCAGGAGCCTCTCAAGGCACACACACTGGGAAAAATACAAGATGATGTCCAGGTGAGGAACCAGAAAGGTGTGTAAATCTCTTGGGTATATCCTGGAGGATAAACTGGAGGGCTCTAAGTGGTTTTGTGGCTGGATTTCCACGTCCAAACCGATTATTTTGTGGTGATTAGATACACTTAGGTCAGTCATTTCTCAGGTTTAACACAGATTTTGCTCCAACACTGTGGTGGTGAGTTTTTGTCAAGTTATGGTTTGCTCCTGTTACCCCCCAGTGTCTGGTTTATCTTGAGTTTTACTCCAGTGTCTGGTTTCCCTTTGTCCCTCTTTCCTGACCCTGCCCTGTGTTAACCGGGGCCAGCGTCACAACACAACACATAAGCTTCACCTCCCAGCAAGTGTCATCCTTCAGATGTTTTTGGGAGTGGTTGGGTCCTTCCTCCCTGTTTCTGAGGGAGAGAGGAGGATGTAGCAATTAATTACCCTGCAAACACACCATCAGCCCTGGCCATCTATCACCCGTGCAGAATCTCTGCTGTGCCGTGCTTAGCACAAGGCAGCAGGCACAAGGGTCTGCCATCCATCTCTGTAACAGCTCCAGAGCAACAGCCCTGGGGGAGAAGATGCACGTAGAGCAAATTTTTTGTCTGGTGCTCAAATCAGTCATAAAATCTGGCTTTTCTGCTCGTGAGCTGGGCTGATTCCTGCCCACTCCGGCCCTCGCAGTGAACAAAACCGCGCAGGCCAGAGCGGAGTTCAGCGCCGAGTTCACAGCCCACAGCATCTGCACACAAATCACAGGCCATCATGGTTGAAGGCAAACTGTGTCCATTTGGGAATTTCAGAGCAAATTGCATCCTGGGATGGGCACTTGCTGCACTCAGGACTTGAGGACAAAAATCTCTGGACCTTGGGCACGGGAGAAGGTCATCCAGCCCACAGCTTGAACTCCGAAGCGTTTTCATTCTCCTGCACATTAAAAGCAGCCCTTGCTGTACCAGGGGTACGTGCTGGCGTGTTGACCTCCATTCTTTTATTTTCCAAGCTCTACAACACATTAGTGGAGGAAAGCTAATGCAATTGGCATCAAAGAATTTACGTGCTGTCTGATGGGCTGGCGGGCTGCCAAGCCTCTAATCCACCATGTGACGGACAGGACTTCAGTCCCCAAGAGAAAGTGATTTTTAACACAGTTTTCTATTTCTCTGAAGTTATCAGCAGTTGCATTCAGATCATACGGATCAAATGCCTTCAAGGTAAGTGATTATTTAAGGAATTATTTTCAATAAGAGCCTTTGGTCCTGGTGTTCGTTCTGATAGTAGTTGGAAGGAAAAAAAATACACTTTGTTTCTCTGATGTTGAGCTTTTTTTGTACCAACTAGTGCCAGATGAGGCTCATGCTAAAAAAAAAAAATCAGAATAATTTGAGTTCTTTGTATTAAAAACAAGAAGCAAAAGGCAAAGTTCACAGCTAAATATGATATTCTTGCCAGGGGTCACCTAAGCAGATGAATCCAAATCAATATTTTAAAATATCCTTACACTGCAGTTTAAAATATCAGTGTGTATTAGAGCTGTACCATGGTGTCTGCCTTCCAAAGGCTCAGATAGGGCTGAAGAAGAAGGATACCCAGACTCAGCAGAGCACTGCAGCATGTACTAACTTTCCTCTGAAAGAGTGTCCTCAGGTAATAAAATTAAATCACTTCAATGGCTTGTAATAGGACTTTAACTTGGCTGAGGCTTTGAGGTAAATCTGCCTAGATCTTTTTCTTACAGTGGGTTCACAGAGAAGACAGGCAGTCTCTTAAAATTAAAAAGGCAAAATATCATTAAAATAAGAACCAGAATAATTGACTCCTTAGGACAGCGAAAATTCAAAGGGATTAGACAGAGAACACATGGAAAGTGGCTTTAGGAAAGAATTTCCCCCTCCTCCTCTGCCCTTGCAGGCTGTTCCTCTCTCCAATCTTGGTGTAGCTTTTTGGACTGTGGCAAGCACAGCTTACCCCCTGAGCTCTTGACAACATTTCTCTTCTGATTTCCAGAGCTCTGGAGGTGTTTATTCCCAGTGTGGCTCAGCATCTCTTTTTTTCCTGTACTGTGGGTTCTCTCCTTGCTCATGGTCTTCACCCACAGCCTCCTCAGGCACTGCTGGGACATCCCTGCCTTTGTCTTGCCTTCTGTAGATGAGTGGATTGCACAAATGGAGAGATAAACTGGAGAAACTGCCACGGGGCCTTAATCCAGGGATCCTCATGTGCTTTGGTGGCCCAGATTTCCCAGGGGAGCACATCAATCTCTCTGGAGGGCCTGTGAGGAGCAAGGCTCCCTCTGGAATCTATGCCCTCATAAATGCCATCCATCTAGGGAGGATGACTCCAGGATGAAGTAGAGCCCATCCATCCTGCGGGCTGGAGCTTTAGCTTTCACAGGAAGTGATAAAGGAGATTTGCAGCATTGCTTTTTCACCTGGGTTTTTGTCCCCGTTTGCCCAGCTGGGTAGAAAAATGACCAAAGCTGGACAGTAACTCCAGTGAGTGAGTGAGGAGGCTTCCACTGCACAGCAATGGGAGCAAGGGAGAAACTATTTCAAGTCCTCATATTTATAGAAGAATTGTGCTCCTTTCTTTTCTCTTTAAAGTCCCAACTGGGAGGGCTGGGTTCCCAATCAAGACAATGCTCCTCACAGGCCAAGCACTGAAGAAATGCCTAATAAATGATGAACCCTGCCAAAAATACCTTGAAACTTATACATGAGATGCAAATTAATGCAGATATGCACCCTCTGCTCCCAGTTATATAAAAACAATCATTCAAAATCCTATATTTCCATGGAGTCAGTTTTGCTCATTTTTACTACGCAGCAGAGAATAAATAATTAGGCAAAAACCTGGTTAAAATTCTCTATGCAATGTTCATTTATCTACACTGCAGTTATCTTGTCTTCTAATTTACTAGTTAAGCTCTTTAATATATACTTTACAAAGTCCAAAATCCAGTGCAAGAGAATCAATTTTGGTAGGAGAGATTCAGCCAAGGTATTTGTTTAGGATTGGGGTTTTTTGGAGTGATTAAATACTTAGCGTAATCTGCCATCAAATTATTTTTGGAGTTTAACACAATTTCTAATTCTGCTATGCACTTTGAAGCACACAAAAGATGTTGGAGAAATCAATATATGATCATATTGATTTTATTTGTTCTTTAAATATTCAGGGTAAGGGGGAGGGACAGAAAAAAAGGTGGACTGATATATACCTTCTCATACCAGAAAATAGCACAGGTTCAAAAATGATGGGAAATAAATAAAAGCTAGCCTCAGGTGCACATTTTGTATTCCCTGAGATGTTTTTGAAACATAACAAATTATTGGAAACAGAGGCTTTGCATCCAGCAAATTAAGTCAAAAATCCCTCCAAGGCCAATACCACTCATGCTCTGCACATTACTGCCAAAGATAAAGCATTTATTAAGGCTACACTCTGAAGATAACATGAGCATGTGCAATATCAAAAGAAGCTTGGCCTTTGGGAAAGCAATGAAATAAAGTATTTCCATTTCCTTCGCATACGTGGCAAAATGCTTTCAGGTATTGTTTTCACAACCTATACAAATCTATATTCTATGTTTAAAGATACAGACAGCACAGAAACACTCAAAAGACTGGGGGAGAATGGACTGGACTTTCTGAACCCATATCCAGGATCAGATAATCTCAACTCAATACAGCTGGAAAAATTCCAGCCCCTATGATTGCAATGCTAATAAATTGCAATGCAGAATGTCCTGAGTAAAGGGAATGTTAAACTTCTTCCTTCCTTAAACACAAATTCGATGCATTTTACATGGAGAATATCCACTGAAGATTAAGCTCCAGTATGCTGCAACATGTCTAATATTCCATAAAGTACATTCAGAAAAGAACAATTTGTTTTCTAATATGCCTAATGGAATGTGATTTATGATCCTAAACACAGATTTGTCAGCATGCTCAGGATGTCTCTCTCTGCAGACAGTGGGAACTTATTTTATAAAGATTTTTTGTTTGAACTGAAACAAAAATGTAGCTGAGTAAATCCCTGAGAAGTGCATAAAACCATGTATCCAGATGGCAGTGAACTCAATATTAAATGAATTTAAAATTTAAGGGGAAAATAACATATTTTATATGTCTAATAATTTATAAAGAAAAGGACATGGGCTTAAATTTTCTCTTTTGTGACAAACTGTAATTGTTCCTTTGACACAGTCTAGTTTAAATTTATAGCTCCAATGAATGTAGCATCAGAAAAACAGGCCTGAACAGCTCAGGCAAGTATTTATAGAGCAACAGAAATTATCTATATTCTGCTTTAAAATTTTGGAGTATATACACACTAAATTGTAGCTTTATAACCTTTTCATTCTAGTGAGTAAGGTTTTAAGTTGTCACTCACAGCCTGATCTTTTTTATTACTTCAATTCTTCCAAGTACTGGCAATGGAAATTCTTGACATTATTTACAACCACAGCTGACTTGCACTCATCAGTAGTCCTGAGGTCTAAATCTAAAAGTGGGACTTTAAAAATGTCAATAGATACTAACGATCTAGGAGTTTGAGGAAAAAGGAAATACAAGCACACAACAAAACACATTCCCAGGCATCGGGAAGAGCAGATATAGAAATGAAAAGCTATGGATATTGTTTGAAAAGCAGTGAAGCAAGAGGAAAGAGTTTTGCTCTGGCCTGCTTGAACATCCTCTGCTTTGGACTGTGTGATACCTTCCAGTGGTGCTGCTCAGCCTTAGTGATGGCTGAGCAAGGACTGAAGTGGAAAACAATTCTAAAGAGACCAGCGTTTGAAATGGAAAACCTTTTAATTTATATTTGTTCTCTTTAAAAATTAGAGTGATCACATGGAGATGCATTGTGTTCACAATATAAACAAAAATGTCACAGAATTTTAAAACCATGTAGCTTCTTAAATTTGTACACATTTATCACTTTCATTAAATTAGTTGCAAGCAGAGACAAAATCAAAATCGCCTTACTGAAGATTGCAAAGGGATTTCTGTTAATAAAAGCCAAAATAATTTTAAAACTTTTAAAAGTAGAAGCTAGAAGTTCTGCAATATTATCTTAATTCTTCCTGATTCTGAAGGTGTATCTTAAATAAATAGTATTAGCTACTTTATCAGTGCAATGGAAGATCTGCTTTCCTGAATTCCTCTTAAGCACTAACACAGTTCCTCCACCCCAGCACTATTTAATTCTGAACTGCAAAGACTGAGAATTGAAACATTAAGAAATATCACTGACACACCAGTACGTCAAAAGAATGATTTACAAGGCCACATTTGCACTATCCCACAATCATACATGTATTGCAATGGATCAGATTTCAGCCGGGCTGCCAAAAACTCAGTATTCCATTTGAGATGGATGTGTTCTGCCAGCTCCGACAGGAGCGCCTTGTGCCAACATCAATACGGATGCATCAGGGAGCTTCTCTCTCCTCCAAAGTTCCAAAGTGTCAAACTGAGATAAGCAAAAAGACCAAGGCTGCAGTATAAATAAGGGGCAGTTGTTGCCAGGCTCTCAGTGCTGCTGTCCACGAGGGTCTCTGGCTCCCACAATAACTCAACCCATTAAAAAGATATCCTGACTGTTGCTGCCTCCAGGGAGAACTCATCCATTTGGGTCTCATAGTGGGTGTGTTTATTTATTTCATATAAATACACTCCAGTAGCTTCAATGGGATGATTTCAGGGGGCTGTTGGACGTTGGTAAGTCCTTTATTTATTTTCAATTTCTGCCCATTTCAGACTGAAGAATATGTAACTGTGTGGTAGCCCTATGCTTCCTATGGTGAGTCACCCTTGCTGTTGTACTGTGCAAAATTATGATTAAAAGTTGTTAATTTTGTGCACAGAGAGCACAGAGTCTCTTAGTGTTGATGCCACTGCAGGCTCAAAATTTCTCTCTTTAGAGAAGGCATCAGTCTGAGACTGATGATGAACCCTGATTTTTTAAACAATAAAATCTAATCCTACACTGCACCAAATCCTTGTTTTATATTTCAAATGACGTGGCAACAATGCATTGATCAGCTTCTGTTCAGAGAGGAGATGAGTCAGCAGTATCCAAAATATATTACAGCTCTCTGCAGTAAGACCTGAACTTAAATCTGTGCTCCTTTAAACCTTGGCTTAATGAAATGCTGACCAGTGCCAAAAAGTGTCTCAGAGCGTTGGATCCAGCCTCCTCAGTGAGACACTCACAACACACCAGAAAACGTCAAACTCTTTCAGACTCAGGCACTTGCTCTTTATCCTCCTATGAGTCGATTGGTTCCTCATCACGACAACTTGTGAACTTTTAATGCTCTACAAACATTCTCCAGGTATTAAATCAAGGTCATTTGTACTGACACCTGGTCTTGTTCTATTCTGGTTTTATTCACAGCAGATGTGAAGGAAGGTTGCACAAGGTATTCATTTTAAACCACTCCATCACCTGTCATTTATTCAACCTACTAACAGAAACAAACTAATGGAACATTGCAAGAAATATCCTTAATATACATTTCAAAATCAGATGGTTTTCTTCTTATATGATATGCACCTATGTAATACCTTTTAAAGTACAATCACCACACAATCTATAATAAAATCCTTATGAAAAGGAGATCAAATGACAAGGCATTTTCTTGTGAAGAAAATGTGAATATCTTTCAGCTAACCCCTCTTTTGGCCTGTGTTGAGTCCAGACTGAAGGGAGCTATGGCTTAAATTTTTAATATTAAACCTAATACAACCAATGCAGCAGTAGAAGTAAATTAAAAAATAATTATCAAAGCAAAATTAATTTTGAGATGAAGAGTAACCAGTTGATCTTTAAATGGATGTAAAGTGAAATAAGGTAAATAGCAGGAATTAATTTAATAAATTCAAATTAAGCTCAATCCATAATGAAGGGAAGCCAATCAAATGAGCATTCAGCTACAAAGAACACATACACATATGAAAGAAACAGCTGGCTCATATATATAGCCCTATCCCCTACAAAAAGCTTCCTGTACCTTTTTAGATACACAGAATTATCTAAATTAATAAACATTACACTATAGACATAATAACAGAAACATAGAACAGGGTAGAGGAAATTACCTTTCATTTTAAAAGGCCTGCAAATACAATAGCAAACAAAAAGGCTGTAATGACCTTATTTATAGAAAGTTTTCCTGGTTCTGTTTGAAATAGCTACTCACAGAAACACAACAGAGTGCAGTAATCAGCATGGTCCTGCCTGTGAATCTGCTTGGGAATTTAGTGGATGGTACCACTTAGAAGAGTTCTGGCAAAGAAATCACTCAGAGTAAAACCTTGATCGAAGAAGTTTTGTGGTGTTGGCGAATTCCCTCACAAGTGACTGCAAAAATCTGAGATAAATCCCTAGTTCCAGATATGTGCCCAAAGTCCCCTGGATTGGACATTTGGAGCCCTCAGCAGCTGATAACACTTAATCAAAATGGCAGGCCAAAACTATTAAGAGCCCAAATCATATATTTGCAGTTCCCTATTGCAGGTAACTATGTATAATACCCACTGATGTCTGACTGTACAAAGCAGAGCATGCAACAGTTTGACTTCAATTTGCTACAGCAGCTGTACAGCAGGGAGGAGGGGCAAAGGTAAAGGAGTTTTTTCTCTATAAACCTGCCTGACAAAAAATGATGCAAAGCAGTGCCCACCAGACTCTGAGCACTCACTTGACCCTTGAGTGGTGGCAAGTTGAAAAGCTGGGAGAAGAACAGCAAACACGGGGAGAAGAAAGGCTCCCATTGCTTACTGCAAAATAAAATGTTGTCCCACAAGAAATACTGAGGCTGAAACCTTTCATCTACTCAAGCTCTGATTAGGAAAGAGATAACAAAAAATAATGACACCATGCATTTGTGGCACATGTGTGAGCCATCTGAAGCCTTGGAAAATTTCAGGTTTAATCGAAATCAGCAATGCAGCACTGAACTCCAGTGAACGTAGGCACATTCTAACACTCCCAGTGTCAGAAGCATTACATTTGCTCTCAGGTTTAGAGGAGATATGCACATGCTGATTGAAATAGTCAGATTAGTTCCCTCCTGATGGCAAGAAGGGAGAAGAGAAGAGAAGGGGGCCGAGAGCTGCCTTGTGCACTGATCTGGCTGGCGTGTCCCCAGATAGGCTGTGCTATCAGCAAGCCAGCAGTGTCACCCTGGATACCAGCTGGGAATAGTGCAGGAGTGCAGGGCTGATGTATAGTCATCCTAAGCAAGATACACACTCAGAGCAGCAGAAACTTTCATTTAGAAAGCTCATCACTGGCCAGTGCATCTACAATTTTTGTGGAACCAACACCAAACCAACGTGGTCAATAAACGTGCACAATTACGAGCTGATGCAAGATTTACAACCATACCAGGCTCAGCCTTATTTTACTGCTGCCATATAAGATTGTGTTTCTGGAATGAAGCAGCATTGATAAAGAGATTTAATTGTCTGTCAGCATGCCTTACACTGCAGTTACTACATTTACTTCAAGCCTGCATCTCATTACTACTTCAATTCCACGGGTCCCCCTCTGTCTCAAGGTGGATGCTTAATTAGAGCAGCCCCCATAATGCAAGCAAATAAAGCAGACTTTCACTCTGTTCTCTCCCCGTCAGCCTGACAAATTTAATAGACTATTGATTTTCCATCTTCAAAGAGATCAGCCTCCACTTTTGCCATTCAATCATGATATTAGCTGTCCATTAACTCCAATTCCCTGGCCTGACAGCTTGTGAACACCTCCAAGGCTGTTCAATCAGCCAGCCAACACCCAGACAACAATGCAATTACAAACCTCTCCTAGACCATAGCCCGGGTCTTAACCTTCTGCTTTCTCTCACTTCCTCACAAGTTAATGCTCCTTTTTTTTGTATTTCCTATTTTGTCAACTTAATAATACTATTGGTTATTTATTTAGTGTACTTGAAAGAAAATCTATTTCTGATTGACAGGATGATTGTGTTGTTCCCTGGAAAAATCTGAATTTTGAAGTGAAGTTATTCCTACATCTCTGCTGCACCCCTAATGGCTTGAAACCAAGGCAAGCACCATAAACACTTGCTCTTTGTCAGAGGAAATAAATTTGTCAAATCTCAGAGTTCTTCATTAACTTGAGCAGTGCAATCTGTCCTGCCATTTCAAAAATCTCAGTCAAGCATGATTGGCCCACTGAAGAGACCACTCAGGATTTGGTGAAAAGAAAAAAAAGGATGATGATTTTATTGTTTCCACTTGCTGATTAACTGGTCTGTTTTGTGAAGCTGCAAGGAATGGTCAAGAATTCTCTGACAACTGTTTTCCCCTCCAATATTTTGGCATTATAATGTACACTTGGCTAAATTAACTCCACATTATTGGTACACCTGTTCTTTATTTTTTTAAGTGCTGACAATCACCAGTACTAATCAGCCCACGGCATTTCTGGCAATTGCAAAATGAATGCTCTAAGTGTTTCACTCTGAGTTTTAATAGCTTGTAACAACTGTGGCATGAATGACCTCAGTTTGTTAAGCACAGCCACACAATTTGGCATGGACACAAAGAAAACACTTGCAGCTCACGGGGATTCCTTGTGTAGGTAACGTATATATGGAAAAGTAAGTGCTTGTGATAATCTGATATATGGGAATGCATATAAAATGCCATTTTTTTGTTTCTTTTAGAGATTGACAAAACCAATCAGCTTTCTTCGGGTTTATCTCTAATCACAATAGAGCAAGGCTCACGTGATATTCTTTAAAGCTTTTTGTTTGTGGGGTTTCACAAGAAATAGGGCATTGGGTGTTCACTGAAGTTCTGTCTTCCACACTACATTTGACTCAAATATTTCACTGCTGAAATTGCAACAGACACCTAATTCTGTTTAATGCCACCTATAAAATACCACTTTTCATTACTTGCTGATTCCACTGCCTGGCATCCTCTCTCTGCAGGTAGCACTTATGTTGATCACCTTGGATAATGTATATAACATGTGGAAATATTTTAGTTCTTTGAGGAGATGTGCAGCTGTTTCTGTGTTAAATATCATTTATCTTTAATGAACAAATGACTGGGTTTACACACCTCATGCTGAATGTAGACTGATCTTTTTTTAACAATATATATGCTTTATTTTATTAGTAGTAAAATTAATAAGAAATCTGTAAAGGTTTCAGGCTGCATATTTAATTAACTACTTCTGTAAACAGATTTTCTTTTCCATCCCAGAGATCAGGGAAGTAACTAATTCCATATTACTCTTTATGCATCCTACAAGTTTTCTAGTCTGGCCAAATGAATGCACCTCAAAGAAAAGGGTTCATGTCCTCTATTAATTTCTCCCTAGGATCCTTCAAAAAAGAACTCTTAACCCAGTGAAGCTCATTTCTCTGCTGTGATGCAGAAAAAGATGAACTGGGAAGAACAAGACTGTCACAATCAGCCCATTTGTATTCTAGTAAGTCTTTTTATGAAGGCATAGAATACTAATTTACACAATGTCTGTACCCTGTGGTAAATGTTTGACCAACTGCAAAATTACTCTCATCCCTAAACTGCACATCAGATCCACCAAAATATCAACAGCAGCTCCCTTAAACACCCCTCAGAGTAGCCTGAATTTAAGATAATCATGTGGTGACATTTCATACAGTTGGTAAACCTTGAAGACTGTATGCACAATGATGGAAATAAGACCTATTTACCCTCAAATTTTGATACATTGTTCACACCCCACAGCCTAGTTGAGGGTAAACTGAGGCTATTAATTTTTTTGTAACATCTTCATCCAGTCCCATTCCTCCAAGGGGTGGAGCAAGATGGTTTTTAGAGTCCCTTCCAACCCAAAAGGAAGTTGTGTTCTGTGATTCTGTGATAAGTTCTGATATTATTAATACTTCCTTTTCTCATCAAATTTTAACTGGTTTGCTGAATATAAAAAGCTTACATATTTTTTCTTGGAGGAGGGCACCAGAGGTGGGTTGTCTCAGCCAACCAAAGAAAATCTGTTGATCAGATCCTTGATTAATCCCTCTTTAGTAACCCTGCAGCCTTTAGATCACTGACATTATCTTTGCCCAGTCTACAATGGAGACAGAGCACAGTGCCACCAATGAACTGCTTCACCTGAGACACAATAAACAGGACCATATAAAACCAATTTAATTGGATTTGCTATGATGACTTACATTATGAGAACAGGTTTTGTAATGGAGATGTAATTTAAAGCAGTAATGATATAACTTGCCAACAAATCTACTCAATATGCAAATCATTCAAATAAATTTAAAATCCACTGTTCTTTGGTTTATGTAAAAATAGCCTTTATGTCAAAATAGCCTTTATATCTATATCTATCTATATACAGGTTTAAATACACACTTATAATCCAGATACAATCATCTTTATGAAGATTCAGTAGCAGCTACTTAAGTAGGCAAAAAGTCAACTGGACTACAGGGGTGCTTAAAGACTGCCAAAAGGAACTAAGGTTAAAAAAAAAATGAGCCCAGAGAGAAGTCTTCCCTGAAAGAAGCAAATGTGTAATTAAAGTTCCAATCTCAACCGGAGACTGAAAAATTAAAGGGAGGGACTGTTCTAAATAATACATTCTATTTCTAAAAACTTTGCACATAGTCCTTTTTCATCTCCTGACCTTACCATAGGGAAAATTGCTGTGTTTCTTCTAATAAAAATTACATCTCTCATTTGCAGCCTCCCAGTCTGTTTCATCTGGAAGCTGTTTCATCTATTCCCTGTAGGTGGAACTCCGTCTTTAGACCTTTAATTAGGTGGTGTTGCCTTGACCACTGTAGCTTAAAATTCGTTTAGTATTCTGATTCTAAAATGGCCACTTGTGTATTTGTGCTCCTGTATTGACCCTACAAATTTGTCTTGGAATTTTTTAGAGTTTTAATGTGTTGGTTTGGGGTTTTTTTTCACCTTGCTCCATTTCACTGTGTTTTCTCCTGAGAAGGCCAATATCATTCTCTGATGAACCTTGGTTTTATTGTTTCAGGACTCATTGCTGTTTCTTTTGAGCAACACTGAAAAAACTGGCTAATAGAAAGCACAGAGAGTTCACTTCCATCTTCTGCAAAGTGCTGTGTCCCACACCTGAGTACACATTTCTGATTAGCATTGCTACAGGTTGCAGCCACGGCTTGTTGTTGTGATTTATCTGTTGAATATTTTATGTATTTTTGATACCATCAATGATAAGATTTTAATGAATTGTTTACAAGCATTATGTCAAAGACCAGTGAATAATTTCATCCTTCTGTGAATGTGTTCAGAGTTACAACAACAAACAAACCAAAACCCCAACAACAAGTACAGAGAGGATATTTCCCAATAGAAGATCCTGTCTGATTTCTGCTTTACTTCAGGGTGGAAACTTGGGTTCATATTTTAATGTTGATCCCTAACTGTTAGGGCAGTGTTACTTCTTTCTGCACTTTGGTTTGAATTTTCATTTGTATGCAAATAAGTCTCTGATTTATGGCACCAGTGAAGATATTACTCAACGACTTCTATTTTTCAAACTTGCTTTCAGGGTATGTAGAATTAGATAAGCAACAATTTTCTCTGAGCCTGCATGCTGACAAAATCCAGTAGACTATTAAACCATCACCCCACTTTTTGCTAAAAATCACATTTTCAAAAGAGCTTTTTTTCTTTAAAATATGAAAAAATAGATCTATACTTCAAAAAGCTTGATATCTTTGATTATCTGGTTCTCTGGTAGAGCAGAAGCTGCCCAGGCTCTTCATTTACACTTTGCTGCCAAGAGACTAAAGGATTTGTAATAATACTTGAAAGTCACACCTGAGTTTTACTGAAGTTCAGTCACTGGTGACAAAACTGCACCTACAAATTAAAGGAATGAAATTAAAACAATAAATAGATTTAATGGTATATCTGTCTTCAAAAAATTCACATTTCAAAATTCTTCTTTCAACATAATCAATCCAAAGTTGGATTGATACAGTTGTATTTTAAAACAGACATGACATGGTTATCATATGTCTGCTGGAAAAACTGGAGAGTAAATTTTTATCCCTGTAAATCATCATTTTCCAACACCTTCTGTACCTTTACAAAGTGTTTGAAAAATGTGCTAACAATCAACATCTCAATGTTCTTTTACAATATTTAACTTTGTGCTGCACCCACAATCTATCACAATTAAGCTTCTGGCTGCTCACTCATTAAATCCAGAGGAAAAGAAAAGAAAAAAAAAGGACAGCAGGGAGGGCAGCACCACGAGGATTTGCTGAGGAATTCTTTTACATTATCCTCCTATACTGGAAGTATCTGGAAGTGGATTCAGGTTTGATGGTCTGACGTACTTGCTGAATTAGAAATGTAAAATAATTTGTGTGATTCACAGGGCCACATTCCCTCTGTCACGTTACCTCCAGCTGAAGGAATGCTGTCATTAGTGAGATGACTGACCTTCTGCTGGAATGAGTGGGCAGTGGGTAATTGCAGCCCAAGGCTGGCTGTTCTCACTGCCACCCTGCCATGGGAGGGAGAAGCCACCACTGCTCCAGTTCATGGCCATGGAAGAGCCACAGGCAGGAGAGGTGGGAAAGGGCAACAGGAAAACAGCTCTTCTGTCCAGCAGGAGATGGGGAATGCAGAGGGAATCTGCCTGTCCAACACTCTGTAGGTGGGCATCACTTCTGTTCATTGCTCCTGCTACCCACAGATTTTACCACATCACTTCACAGACTGATAGGCCAGATGCTCAAACTATGTGATCTAATTATGCAGAACATTATGTTTTGAAATGAGCAATTTATATTGGGAAGTGCAGACTGAAAATCCTTTGATTTCACCACTCTTCTAAACACAAGCCTGTCATTTATTGTGTGTATGGCATTCCTTTTTATGAAAAAGCATTCTTGTAGTTAGTGGGGTTTTTTTGGTGTTTTTGTTTAGATTTCCCCAGGGCAACGATCAAATTAATATGTTTCTCATGGGAAAACACATGTTGGCAATAACACTGTAGACAAATTAGGTAGATAACCTGGAATCACAGTCAAAAGTAATCAGATCAGTGCTGAGTTCTAAGACAGAAAATGGGAAGTTTTGCCTTCTGTAATATTTCTAAATTAGGTTTCCTTGTATGACCTGAAGAAAGTATTGTAGAAGACTTTATGCAGAGCACCTGTACTACTGAAAAGAGATTTTCTTTGCTAAATAAAGAATAAACTTTTAGACTTAAGTCCAAAATCCACCATTTGAAGTGTAAAGTCTCAGAAGGAAATTTTCCTGAGCTACAAAACAGGCCTAGCACTAAAAGAGCACAGAACTAGGAATGCATAAATGGTACATCTTCACCTCCACCTGTTCCTTTTAACTACAGTCACAAACTTGTCTCTCTCTTAACCAAATGAACTTTCACCTTGAGCCACAGAACAGTAAACCCCACTCTTCCCTAAATTTCCTGTGCTCTGTTATAGCCTATTACACTGCCTACAACCCCTGAGCCACTCCAGATAAATCTTCCTCTATTTTGTACTTAGAGGCTCTGGACATCCAGGACGGTTATGCTTTCCCTCCCTTCTATGTTTATAGCTTGATTCTCCTTTTTTTACAGCAGTGTAAATCAAGGGCTACTCCAATGAAATCAGCACATTTGTGCTGATATAAAAGAGGCATTAGAGATATATCAGATCCATTGTTCAGATTATGGGAAAGAAAAGAAGAATCAGTTATGGTCAGATATCAGATGAGTACAAAACAGCTCCTTTAATATTAGATATTACTACAGATAATTCAAATTTTGTTGATTATTCCTCATTTTCACATTTATCTGAGCTACCTATGTAATATATACTTCATTTCCTATCCTCTAAAGAGATTGGGAAGGATTTGTTCACATGAATGTATGTGCCAAGACAGATACAGAGCAGTGACAGCACAAAACATGAATTAACTCACTGTCTAATTTTATACTTATGTGCCATTTAATATGATTTATTTACAGAGAGAAAATAGTTTCTTAGTATGAGTGGGTTCTACAGAGATTATGAGAATCTGAATTTATACATTTATAGAGAGAAGACAATTTCTTCTATTCTTTCAAGTCCAGAAAAACATGATGGAAGAAAAAGATAAGTCTCAAATTTCAAGAGAGGCAATTCTCTAAATGATGGAAAATTTTCTGGCCTCTATTAGAAGCTCTTCATAATCACCAAGAACTTCTGAGAAATGGGGAGACTCATACCACATTTTACAACTCACCACATCATCTCACTTCCATACTGCCATTATACTACTTTTAAAATCATCAAAAAGTGCCCCATGATCAATTATATCACGTGAGAAATAAAGAAAGTGCATTTTATAAAATCTTTATAACATGACTGTCTCGGTATATGACACCTTCCAGAGCACCTCTAAATAAGCATTTGGGAAAGGCAATCTGAGTAAATGGTTTTAAAGACAGGTTATTTATTCATTACACAAGACACAACTTCTCACATTATTGCCTCAAGTAAAATGAATGCTGATAATGCTCCCGCCTCAAACTGAACACATTTATATTAAAAATGTAGAAAGTACAGTATACACTGAGGTGCAATCTATTGACTGTGTCAGTAATAGCAGCTTTTTCATTTTTCCCCTTGTAATAGAAGTCATTGCTTGCATTCAGAATGGATTGTCAAGCTTTATTAATCTCAGCACAGAGGCCATCCTGGGCCTTGAAAGCTATTGGTTTTTTTAGAGACATGGTATTCTTTTTCTATGGCCTACTCAAGCTCTATTTCAGATCTGTCATTAAAAAAATCCCTTCAAATTACAGGACAACTTAAACAACAGTTAATGATCACTGATGTGTTTGAAGTCTTCCTTGAAAAGCTTGAAAATTAATTATAATGTTTTCAATTTTAAATTAGGAGTTTCTTTGCAGGTTGGCAATCAACATTGTAAGATGCCTCTTTGTCTCATTATTCTCAAAAGAAATTTGATTATCAGACACTGAAGGTGATAATCTGAGCAGAGCTGAATGCATGATCTCGAGGAAGGGTTGAGGAACATTCCACTCTGAGCTCACAGACAGAGCAGTCACTTTGGTGTCTTAATTCCAGAGCTGAAATTCTGACCCTGGCGAGGTTGTTGGCATTTTTCTGTCCACAAGGCTATTTGGTGAGGTTTTTATTTCTAAATCTATGAGTGCACAGAGGAAATAGTTAAACCACAAGCAATCCTAATATGATTTGAACTGCTCCAGTGTGAAGCTGAAATGCCAGATAAGCCTGTAGGATTGAGGAAGGAGGCAGTTTTTTATAAGGTATAATATCTGCATTTTTTCTTTAAAGGGGAAGAAAGAAATGGTATAAGGTACATTAGTAACCCTTCAACAGTTGTCATTTATACTCAGACCCGTTGCAAACATAAATCCTCTTCCTATTTTACAGCCTTAACAGTGTTATATTCTTACAGTGTATATCTGTATTTCTTGTCCAACAACCACAGAGGGACCAGAGACAAATGATCTCACAACCATTTCAAACACTGCTGCTCTTCTGACACGCCCCTGACCTACCCACATCCCTGCTTTTGCATCTCTTCCAAAAATTACTTTGTCATGGGATTCACACGGAGGATCCTACACAACTCTTCCAGCCCTGCACAAGGACCAAATTTCAAACTATATTACTAAAATACAGGATTTTCTGCTGCATGTGATGCATGAATTCAAACCTATTAATAGTAATATAGAGTGGTAAAGACCCTGAAATAAACTCCAGTTTAATTGTTTTATCGATAGTCTGAATTACTTGGTTTTGGCAGGACTGTATGCTTCCATCTTCTGCTGTTTTTGGAGAAATGGTATAAGTATTTTCTAGCTTTTAATAAGACAGCAGAAAAATTTCATGTCAGGGCTTGCAGTTTTCTGGCTTTACATGCAGGTGGCATAGGCAAGGTAATCAACTTGTTCTTGCTACTTGAATACAAAATAAAATCACTCCACACAACCAGGTACCCTCTGCTGAAACCCAGTCCCTGTAAAAGCCTAATGGTTTGTGTGTACCAAGTTAATAGCAGCGCCAAGCAAGATTTCACTCGGCATATTTCAGGTATTCAGGTCATCTTGTAAATTCAAAAATAAAGGAGCTCCAATAGCAAAGTGCAGAGATTTAAATCTTGCAAGGGATGAGCAGAAAATGAAATGGAAAATCAGAGGCAACAAATGAAATAAAAGCCAGCTCAAACGTCCCACAATTTAAAATTGAAATTTGATAAGCCAACAAGCACTTGTAAAACAACTGTTGGGATTTTTTTTTTTTAGCCTTGATTTTAAAGTCTTCTTTTAAAAAGTTGAAGGCAGTTTCAAGACCTAAATACAAGGAACTCAGATTCAAAGGAACAAGATTCAAAGCTAAAGTTTTGTCTTGATGTAAAGCTGGCCAATTGGAAGTGCTCTTCACCACAGAAAATATCTTTATATCATTTCACTAGAAGACAATGACTTATGACTAAGTTGGCACCTTCCCATTTAATAAATTTATTTGATATTACTTTGAGGGTGAATGTTACTGACATTCAATCAAAATGCTTTCCAGGAATGGGCTGCAACTTCCTTGCACCCTTCCTTGCATATAGGTGGCACTAAAGTTATGCAATGAGTTATTGCAACCTATTTATTATATTCCAGTTTTTAACCTATTTTATTTAGGATACACATCATGCACAGCTCAAATATTACCACAGTTTATTATATTTGGTTTTGCACCTTTTGCAAACATGAGAGATTATAAATTCCAGAAATTAGTTCTCCTTCAAGCTGGGATTCTCAAGGAGGACGTAGGAGTTTGTTATAGTGTTTTTTTCTTGAAAATAAAACATATCCTTTACTAAATCTTTAGTCTATGGAAATCAGAGTGCTTTGCTGCTATATGAATTGCAAAATCACACCTTAAATAAATGTGTTGAGCAGCTTTTGAGAATAATTTATATTTTTTTCAAAATGGACTCACACACAAAAAAGAAGCTTTGCTGCAGTTACAGAGTAAGGGCACTCTGTTTAATACAGGGAATTGCTATTGAAGTCAGCAAGTAAGTTTTATGCCAGAGAACCTTAGAATTGAATAAATTTCGGGTAATTTGACAATTCAAGTAATCAAAGCACTACCATACACTCAGTTCCTTCTGGACTGATTACATGATGACAATATCCTGTTTTACTGCATTATAAGAGGCTGAGAAAAATTAAGATTCTAGGAGGAACTTGTAGCATTAAATACCACCAACAGCCTTTAACACTATACATTGATGGAATGACATTTTTTTGTCTTAACTTTGGCCACAGCAACTCTTTTTATATTTTAAAATTTCTCTTAATTGATAATTTTTTACCCTTCAATTTTCAGTCTCAGTGTTAGTAAATATGGCTTCTATTGATTAAATCTACTCTGAAAGTATCTTTTATTGAAACAATACACTCATTTGTACATAAAACAGAATATATTTATAGGAATATCTATACATGTAAGAATATATATATATATATATATTTAGTTGAAAAGACCTATTTCATCGAGAAATATGTGGCTAAAACAAGTGAACAGAAAATGATTGAACTTAATTTGCCACTTGAGCTTTGCAACAGGTTTAATCAACTCAAAGAGGACTCTCCAAAAGCACTGAACACTACAGGGCTATAAATGTCACTCCATGGGATAAAGGTAGAGGAGATGATGAAGGTATTGTCTTCTACTGGATGCTGTACAAATTAAACTGCATCTATTCACTAGGAAAAGCAGTGAGACTTCACCATCTGTGACTCCTGCTGAGAATAAAAGTAATTTGCAAAGAGAATAGGGTGAGAAGCTGCCATCAGACAGTGCTGCAGAGAGCAAGAGTGCCACACAAACTATTTCCCGTGCACAAAGCAAAAGAGAAGGGAATTAAAAACTCCTGATCACTTCCCAAATTACTGGAACATTTGCTGAGGGTGGTGGGAAAGATGTTTACCTGATACTAGGTTTTATTAGGTGCAGAAGTAGGGTGTAGAATGGGAAAGAGTGTGTTCATTTTAACACAGAGAGATCTTTACAGTCACACAGGAATCAATTGATCCAAAAGGAACAAAGCAAGGACTAATGGTAGTTAAAAACTCAAAATATTTTTCTATTGTTTGAGAAGCAACTTAGTCTGCTGTGTTTGTCATAGGATCAAGTGTTCTGGTGGTAATTATTTTCCTCCATAGGTAGCAAGAACTGCTATCACAGAATTTTTCTGACAGTGAAGCAGTCCCAGCCCAGTGTGGAGGGTCCTGTGTCTGAGGGCTTGTGCCCAGCAGATCTCCAAACCCAATCTTTTGCTGGCAACCTCTGTCCTGGAATGACACTGTCGTGGTTGTGTTGTGGTTGCAGAAATAAAAGGAAAACAAGAAAGGAGAAATAGTTACCACCCAATACTGGGGCATAAACTATCCATCCTGTGGTATTTATTAAATGCAAACTGTGTATTTTTTCATATAGCCAAAGCTTTAGCAAGGCCTATGAGTTCAATATTCCCTTTCTTTAAAAAAAAACATCCCAAGAGCTAGGATTACAGTTCTTCCTGCTTTTCCTGCAGCAAGGTAAAAGATGCTAATGTAAAAAGGCAGAACAAATGGGCTCTTTATTTTTGCAGGACAAAGAGCATTTGAACTCCATCAGTGGCTCTTTGACTGCCTTCAAAGCTTGTCTCTGACTAAATTAAAGCCTCTGCTCGCTTCTGATTTGTAGTACACTGTAGGCTTTCCATTGCGCTAGCAGCTAGATGCATGTAATAGCTATCTTCCAATAACACAGCTAATGAAAAAAAATCAGAATTAAGATTTAGGAAGGTCTATGTCCTCACTCGATGCAAAGTAACGCAGCTCCCCTAAGATCAATTTTTATTATGCCACTTTACAGTGGCTCAGAATCTGCCCCCTAATTCAATGAGCTAGCTCAGAGAGAAAAGTCTTAACCTTATCCTGTATAACCAGGGTAGCACATTTTGAGGTCACTAATAACATGAAGTAGTTTAACTGGAATTAAAGTGATTTTGTGAAGTTAGAAAAGCACAGTTTAGCAGATGAACCAGCAAAATTGGCCCCAAAGTAGGAGACCACTGATCCTCATCTCACTTAATTTAAAAGGCACTCCTGTGAAATGGGAGGTTATCTGGGTACAAAAAAACCCTCAATCACAACAACAAAGAGGAGAGCAGAAAAACACAGAGAAACCATTTACAGGGCCATGTGTCTGATGTATTGGCATTTCTACATCATAAAATTACAGTAACTGGGTAACACCTGAACATTTACATATGGGGGGTTAAGGGGTTAACATGTGCCATTAAAGTAAAAATGCACATTTATTTCCCCTCACTGCAAGGCTGCTACTGCACTCCTGAGTGAGAAGAGTTGTAGCTGCTGGAAATCTTGGTGCAGGAAGAGAAAAATGTGGGAAAAAATTTTCTCTTTTACATGTGAGAAGGGGGTAAACAGCACTGCTCTACTTTGTATTCTTCCTGCATGTGAGCATAAAGGGACAGGGATAGACTGACATTGCTGAACTAAAGCAAATAAATTTGCAGTTTGCACCTGCATTACATTTAGTCTACTCATACCAGCATCACCACAGTTTTCAACCAGGTTACACCACAGCTAATAAGTTTTGAAAATGCTTTAAAATCACTCATTGATTTTCATTAAAGAAATCCAAATACCAACTGGTGAGAAACTCCCTAATGATAACTAGAACAATAACCTTGAATTGCTGTAGTGTTTTCTTTTAGGCAGTGCAGTTTACCTTGTCTTCAGTGTTTAGAAAATGAGAAAATATTTCAAGGAGATGAGCCTCAATGGAGATAATATTTCTATAGTAATACCAAGTGCTCTTATGATGAGAATACCTGTGAAAGAATTCACTCACAAATGCAAGGCTGCTCCCAACAATTTGAAGTTTCAAGATGCAGAGGAGAGAAAGCAGAGGTGAACTTTTTTTGGACCCATTGGAAATAAAGCTAAATTGCTCAAATTGGAACAATAAAAATCATAAAAGCTCCATACAGGAGTCATGTGTAAGGTTATTTACCATAGGCACTTGTTAAAACCATGACCACAGGACCAAAGTAGCAAAGATTCACTGAAGGCTGCAAGTCAGGAATGGAAAACCTTTATGTGCACTTTAGAGAGAGAAAGAACAATATGAAGTCAGGCCCATTTAAAGCTATATTTTATCATCTGTTTTATTTATTCATGATATTATCATTCAAATGATGAGTTCTAAAGCAACTGATTATTTCATTCCTATTATTTAGAACTGTGCAGTTTGAAAGAGACATTGGGACAGCAGTAAGCTGGGAGACAGAAGAACATATGAATCATAAATAAAAGAGAAAACATACATGCTTAGTGTGTGTCACAAATTTGAAATAAGTTGCTTTGGCACAGCCATGAGACAAATCCTTCCTGGAGGAAGCAGAAGGGATTAGTAATTACTTCAAAATATTAATGTCCCAGTTGACTTCAGTGCCCAACAGGCAGATGCTTTTCCAAAAGTTTTGAGAACTCACATGCTACCACATAAAATACATGAGCTGAGCAATAAGGGGTAGGAGGAGCTGGATTACTTCTTTTCTCCACTTCCCACTCTATTACATTGCATACAGTGAAGGACCTGTATAGGCTCCATGGCTCAATTAGTGCATGAAATTAGCAGAAACACCTGCAGGATAAGGTCCTTCTGCATTCACCATACACCTGGATACTGGGCTGGTTATTTAATGAAAAGGAAATTCAATACCTTCAGCTGCCCAAATCCATGGTTTGGCTAGCAAATATTATATAATTATAATTTTACCCTTTTCAGAAATCAAGGCATTCACTTATTAAAGCATAAACCTTAATTTAAAACATAGATCCCATTAATCCAGAGGGATTGGGACTTCATCTGAGGGGCATGGTTTGGGTGTTTATTATTTTCTCAGGCTCTGCACATTGGGGTGTGGGCACACTGCAGAGAGGGGACAAACTGGAAGGGAGCATTGTCTGCCCCCAGAGCTTGGCAAACCACAGACAAGGTATAGCTTCCAATCACATCCCTACAGAACAGCAGACACAAACCCTCCCAAACCTCCCTGCCTGTTCCTTATCTGCCCCCTTCACTTAACAGTACTTTCAAAATGTTTCAAGTTTTGTGTCTTGCTGCTCCTAAAGCACAATAAAAGAAATAGCACCTATTACCCAGCAGACACTGCAGAATCCTGTTTGTTCCTGCAAAGTACCTTTCAATCTGCTTTTTAAAGGGAATGTTTTTGTTCCTAATGATACCAGGCTAATAATCCTGAAGGTTTATTTTGCAGGTAAAGCACTGGAAATGTAACCAAAATGTCTTTATTAAGGTCTTTATGTTGGGATCTTAAAAAAAAAAAAGTTTCTGTTTTGGAAAGACCAATGCACCCACAGCCTGAAGCAGTCTGCAGGTCTGAATACTAATAAACAAATAAACAGGTTGGGGTCTTTTTCCCCATTCATTTCAATATAAGCAAATCCATGCAGAGCCATCAAACAGAAGTTTCCTTGGCTCCTATAAACTCTGTACTCAAAACATTTCAAATTAAGAGGCTCTTTCTCAGCTCCAGTCAGCTCACATCACCTGCGAATGCAAGTAAATAAAATGTGTATTTTGATCAAGATTGCCAGTCTTTGCTCTGATCACTCACATTTCCTGCTGTCTAAATTGATTAACAGTCTATTTACTGGGAAATTTGCTGCCTAAAAGTTGCCACTGACAGCTTGGAGTTTTCTGAAGGCTGCTGGTTGCCAATTCTATGACTTGTAACTGTTCAGGTCATTGCACCAACATCTTGGTACATCCTCCGTGACATTTTGCTGCACAACACTAAAAAAGCAGCTGCACACACGTGAACAGGCATATAATCTTGTCTTTCTAAGAGTTCAGAAAAAGTTTTATCTTCCTGAGCTGTGTCAGTCACAGAAGAGAGCAGGATTTATTCCTGAGTGTTCTCAAGCATTGCAAATTACTTCCCCCCTCTCCCATTTTCTGAGCAGATTCTGTGAAATATTGAGGCTCTGCCATAACCACGGCTCTGTGTGTGATTGCTGCGGGCTCACAAATGCTGTTTATTGAGGGTGCACCCCAACAATGCAAACCTACTCTAAAAATGCATCATCTGTCAGGATGGGAACCTGTCTCTGCAGACTCCCTGACTCTTTGCCTTGAACGATTTTGTGAAATATTTTCTCTGGAACCACCGAGGCCGCAATTTCTCAGTGATGTCACTGAAAACTGGGAGAGAAGGTGCCAAACCCAAGCTCTCCAAGGATGCAATCCCTGTTAGTTCAAGTTCAACCCACGCTGAAGAGCGCTGCCAGGTCTGGGAGCGAGGTTCACACCACCCTGCAGGATTCAGCTGAAGGTTTTTTCCATGCAATAAGGAGGAATTATGTGGTGTCTCTTTGTCTTACAGCAAGCACACGCACATAAAATCTGTGGACAACTGAAAATTAAAGGAACATATTTCACTTGGCTTGCAGCTTCAGTTTGTCACTGAAATCCTGTGCAATAATGTTTTAGTTTCAATAGCCCTCCAATGATCAATCATTTTCTATAATTTCATGTAGTCTGCCCTTAATATATTCCAACTTACTTTCTCTATATTGTTTAGAAGTCCCAGACTGATTATGTCAATAGCTGGTGCTGTGCACCCAGATTTTCCCCAAAGAATTTGAAATCTTGGTTATAATCAACAATGGAATAAAACAAAGGAGAATAAGGGAGACAAACTAAAAAATATTATGCTAGAAACCTTTCCACAGAGTTAAGCGCTGACCTCACACTTGTAGGGTTATTATTTACAAGTCTTATAAGTCATTTTAAATGAGCTTTTAGAGGCAGAATACAGTGCTATTCATCTTCACCAGGAAGGAATAGAAATTGGTGAGGGAATTCTCTTTTAGATGTGATGAATTTAGCTTAAAACTGAATAGTCACGTAAGATCTCTGGCATTGCTGGGGTGTTAGTTTGGACAGATGACAGGATGATGGATAAGGTTTTGATTCAGCAGCACAGAACAGTTTTTTTAAGCTTGTTGCAAATAAAACCAATCAAAGATGACTCATGGTGGGAAAAGAGAAAGCAAACAGGACATGTAGCTGCAAAAAACCCTCACAGAAAGCGGCATGGCTTCAAAGAACAGCTTCCTGAAAAGGAGTCTAAAAGAAGAGAAAGAGGAAGAAAAAGAAGGAATCAGCTGTCTTGACAACTGTCAAATGGTCCAGGCTAAAAATGAAGAATTAATCCTGAGGTTTGCCTAGGAAATGAATACATTTTCATTAACATAAAGGAAATACAAAATGGACATTTCATTCAGAGCTCCAGAAGAGAAGTCCTAGACAACTTTTGGATATACACTGGCCATGAGCTGAAGATGAAAAGAAGAGGGAGGTGGAGAAGCTGTGAGAAATAACTTAGCACACATCCATGGAGCCCTGCAAATTCCACTTGGTCTGTCTTTTCTTGGTGTTCACGTGCCTTCTCCAATCAGCAGGACTGTCAGAAGTAAGTACACAACTCTGAGAAAAGCAGCCTCTTACTTAACTATTTTTGCTGTAAATTCAGCAAGAAAATAAGTGCCAAATGATTCCCCTATAACAGCTTCAAGGAAAAGAATGCAATTTCTCAGATGTCAGTGTGGGGTTTTGCAAATATTGCTATTTGCAGACTGGGCTGCACTTGAAACTCTAAGAAAAGTCACAAATTGGGTCTAGGATCCTTGAAATTATATTTAAAAAATGTCCTTCCCACTCCCAATGCTCTTCTCAGAGACAGCATTAACTGCCTGCACATAATGTGGCATGTAGGTGCCTTGTCTGTTAGCAAAGTAGTAACTATGTATAAAATATTCTAGCCCTGTTTGATAAATTAGAAAACAAAGTAAACTAGACAGGTAATTAAAAGTAATAAACCAGATTTAATTGGTTGAGTAACCACCTAGAAATTCAGTGCCAGCAGCAAATGTATAAAATACAGCAACTTGGGTTTTGGTGTCATAAAGTATCCCTGATGCTGTGGAGCCACAGTAACTTCAGATACCATGGGGAAGCTACTACTTCATTACTATGAATATAGAAATCATTATCACACCTCATTCTATACACTTCAATAAAATATGCAGTGCAGACAACTGACATCCCAGACATATCAGGAAGGTGATTAAATAGCAGGTACTCAAGAAATATTGCAAATGGGGCCCAAAAGGCATTTTTATATATTAATGCTGGGCAAGTTAATAAGGGGCCTGATGACCCCATCTCACAGCAATACACCGTTAAGCCTCAATAGGAGTGATGACAAGCTGCCATAAATAAAAACATCCATCTGCAATAGCCCCCCACTCAACAGGGGTGAGGTGAGGCACTTGGCTGGCGTGAGCACTCGCAGCCAGGAGTTTTATCCTCCAGCGCCACGACAACGCTCCAGGAGACTCACACAGGCACAGACAGCCAGCACTGCCCAGGAGAAGTGAATGTTCTTAAAGCTCAGTGATCTCCTGAAGGCCACAGCTAGAGATAGTGAAGGTAAAAGCTGTCAAATTACATTAAGTGTGACACCATTCCCTTTTGACTCTCTCAGCAGAAAGGCGGTCGGACGGGCCGGGCGCGGGAGGCGGGTAACCCGAGGAGCACCGGTGTGATGGGAGAGATAATGAGTGACTCCAAAAGTTATTGGCTCATTAACAGTGCCCTACAGGAAGGAATCTTCTGTCTAATAATAGAAGGAGCACAAGCACAGATTCTCAATATGATCTGCAGCCTGTTTAACTCCACTGCGTTGGGAGCAGGGCTCTTGATTTTTCCCTTCCTCTGTCACTTACATAATTTGGGCACTGAAGTGCTAACTCTATTATATGGTTCAACATGAAAATGGTGACTTTTTTCAAGCTTCATTAACATACTGTTGCAAAAATTGGCCTCAGCTGAAGCTCAGTCATTTTCCAAGACTCACAATCCCTAGCAGAATCTGTTGCTGAAAATAATAAGATGCATTTTTGAGAAGCCAAAACAGGATTGCAAAATATCATGCGTGATTCAAAATGGAGAACTCAGAATAGATAGAAACTCTACAATCCATCTCAATCCTATTCCTTTTGGGCCACTATGCTAAATTTAATCCAAGCCATAGCATTGCTATGCCAAAAATGGCCTGACAAACAGTCCATATTTTGGCTAGTCAGGTCAATAACAGCTTCATACTCTCTATCCCAAAATACTGACCTAAATTTAAAAGCATAAAGTTACTGTGAGAACAATGTTTTTGCATCCTAAAACATTCTGCTTGCATCTGTTTTCAGAGAGAAGGAAGAAAACTACATTTGCCAAACCAAAGGTATTACAAATCTCAATCCAATAAAAGAACCCTAGGAAAAGAAATCATCTGCAGTTTCAAACCCAATGTCTTCTGATTACTGAACTCAAGGAAACGTTTCTGGCTTAAAAACAAGTCTATACTTCAGATTTCCCTAAATATACATGCCAAGTAGTTTTATTTGGGTACAAATCACATTTTTAAAGAGAAAGAAAAGGAATCAAAAAGTAGTTTTTATTTTCCGGTGATTGTGAGAAAACAGATTATATGTAGTTGACACAATTCAAGGCACATGTATTCATCATTCATTTTTATTCTGAAGATGCTATTTTTGATAACTTATCTTGTTTTTCATACATGTTTGCACTCTCCAGCAGTGAAATAATTGCACTGTCAATAGCAGAGATAACTCACTGAAAGAATGATGCTGTAATGGGAATAATGACATAATGTCTCATGTATCTTAACTGATTGTAATTAGCAAAACATTTACAACATACTAGCAAAGGAGAATTGATACACAGAACAGAAAGCCTTGTTACCCAATTCAATGTACATTTTGGGAAGTGAATATAAACAGAAAATATTGTCACAGTGCCATATACATTCTTCAAAGCAAGTAAGTTTCCCAAACAACCAGCCTAAACCAAGTGTAATTCTGATTTAGAAAGAGAATGAGACAAGAAGGTCCTACTTACTCAACATAACTTTGTCTTATGTGAATGTACAGAGCGACAGGTGATTCATAACTCCTTCATTTTTACTTCTCTACAGTCTTGTGCTCCTTTCATGCCTTACAGATCCTAAACAGTGAAGTCAGAGCAAGCAGGATAGAACTAACCAAGCCTCTATCTGGATATGCTGGTTTTGTTGGCATAGTCCAGACTCTTAACCCTTGGCAGCCCAACTGGATGGCCAAATGCTGTATTGAAAGTTTCAGAGAAAGCATTTGTAGATAATTAGAACTGCTTGTACCAGATTTGAGTTAAAATGCAAAAAAAAAAAAAAACCCAAAAACCCCAATGCATTTTAGCTGTGAGGCAGAATTTGAGACTCTGAAGCTCTAGAACAGAACAGATTTGCAATGGCAGTGACAAGGGAACATGAGGGGACACAGTGGCATCAGTGCCCTCCCTGCCCTGAATGGATCTGCAGCTTGGTCTTTATCCAACATTCACATGTTCTGCAGAAGCCTTTTCAGAAAACAAGATGCACAAACAGAAGCAGCACCTCTAGGACAAGCAGAATGATGCTTTATGCTCTAATAGGCACTGGAAAAGCTTTGTCTAGAGAGCTGCCTCTGCTTTTGGACAAGAGCTAAAAGGAGAGAGAATTGTTCAGGGAACAGCAGCAGAGATGAGGAACAATGTGAAATGTTTAAGCTTTAATGTTAAGGAAGAGGATATAAAAGAGATTTGATAATATGCAAATGACTCCTTCATTTAATCTTTCCTTCATGGATGCAGCAACAGGAATAAGTGAAGCAAGAGAAATTTTGGCTAATAAATAGGAAAAAAGCTATCTAAAGCTAAGGATAGTTACATACAGTCATGTCCTCTCTAGAAGTGTACAAAGATTGATGTTGACAGCCACCAGGAATGACAGCAGTATGGTTGATCCTGTTGGGTACAAAGGAATGAATTAGACAACCTCAGGGAACCTGATTCTTGAGACTGCACTTGAAATACCTACAAACTGGGTGTCTTTGAAATAGCATCCACATGCATAGATGTGGCTCAATAGCACTGCACAGACTTCAGGGATTTGATTCTGTAATATGGTTAAGGAAAAAGGGCCATACCAAGATGTGAGTTCCTTCCATTTTTGAGAGAAGTACTGGGTAAATATGAGAGCGGAGATTTCTCGGTTGTAGACATTATTTATGATGGAGCTTGAGACCAAACAGATAAAAGCCTCCAAAAGGGACAGTTTTGGATTAGCAGGACTGTCTCAAGTTCGTAGGATTGGTGGGCAAGTGTTAAAAGAAACCTTCAAGCTGGTGTCAAAAAAAAAGTCCTGTAATTTTCCATTATTGCTTCTTCAGTAATGTTTTCTCTATTAAAATAACATCTGTTGATTAATTAAACACCTTAGCATAATAATCAATGCACAAAAGAATAAACTTCCAATATTGATTAAAGCTTGCTTTGAAAAGCCCTTTGAGCTCTTTAATCACAGTTTGTAGAGAGACGGTATTTTCTAGAACAAAACAGCTGCATAGCAAGTGTGAAAGTGTGACAGAAGAAAGGTACAAAATATGTAACTGTTTAGCCGAGGCTGTTGAAACAAAGCATGTTCAGCAATGGAATAATGTGACGGGTAATTTACAGCGATCTGATGGAAGCTGACTGAATGCCAAATAATCTGGTTTAGTCACTCTTTTATTTTTTCTTCCAGATACTTTGAGTATCTTTTTTCAAAGCTGGCTGTAATTGACACATTAGATTAGTTACAAGATCACCTGCCAGGAATAAAAAGTGATGAACGTTGATGTTTATGTTTGTTAGGACCATTCAGGAGCGATGGGCTTGGTCCTTCCTCTACCATCCAAGCACAGAAAATTATGAACCTCCATGTGGAGAACATTGAGGATGATAGCAGCCTTTGTATAGTTTTCCTCTTTTGGGAACTAATTCCCTAAATTTAAAAAGAAAAAAAATACACTATATATGTAATACCTATAATATATATAATATAATATAACATAACATATATACACAATATATTATATAATATTACATATATTCCCTAAATAACATATAAATTAGTAAATATTTGGATGAAATGCAAAGAGTTTGGAGGACAAGTTGGGAACACTGCAGGCTCTGGTAACTGAAAGCCACAGAAACATTCTTGATGGCTTCCACAGATATTGGATTAGAATTAGAGATATTTGGCTTTTTACTTCCTCCAGCTGAGAATCTTAAAGTAATTAACAGAAAATGTCTTAGATTGGTCGTGCCAGGTTTGTGCCTCTCATGTTAAGGAAACCAATTCTAGAAAATCAAGTTGATAACACGGCGAACAAATGAAAGTTACTATTTTTTCCATATGTATCAAAAATTATCTAATTTTATAGAGCAATTGGGTAAAGTCCTGTATCCAAGACTATAAAAATACCACAAACCCACAGCCTTTCATATGACTTCTTGTCTATGTCCAGACTGTGACAAATTATTCCAGAACTTAATTCAGCATATCCAGAGCACTGCAAAGCAAAATTTATTCCATATAGTTTAGTTACTCCCAATTTTTGTAAAGGCATAGCAATTGCAATTTAGATTTATTCTTCCATATTATTAATTTCAACTACAATGTAAGGAAATTACATGGTCTGTTAAGTGTCTTTCTGATGAGCACCTCTGCTTGGGGCTGTGTTTTTGAGAAACAGGGAATGATGAAGTCTGTGGGACCAAAGAATATCTTCCCATGTAGAATATGATTCTGAAAGGGCATTGCTCCTTCCCATGCTATGAACCAAAAAGGCAACCTTTACAGTTATTATCGCAGCATTCTGCACAGATATGACATAACCTGCCAACCAAAACCTGCAAGCCTACAATTATCCAGTGCAGCAACTCCAATTATTTGCATAAACATTTTTGTTTGGTACAAACCTTCTCTTTCTGTCACCAATACCCTGTTTTTACAGATGAGCCACATTCAGTTCTGTTTATCTTCTGTCTTTTTACCTACAATGCATTAACTAGTTCCAGTGGCTTTCTTGAAAGCATAATGACTTTTCCTGTACTCTAGTAAAAATATATCCCCACAAATCAAGAAGAAGCAGGCTCAGACTAAGTGGTTGAGAAGATTTACATTCTATTGCTAACTCAGTTATTACTCTGCTGAAAACCCCATAGCATCAATATAATGAATCCCTCAACCTCTGCTGCTAGCACAATTTTTCTTCCCAACCTCATTGGCTCCCAACTTTCTGCTTGACCTTTTACAATCTGTGTGTGGCAGAGCTTCATTACAACCTTTTAATGATGCACAAATGGCACACAACACCAAGGTCACAGCGCATCCCCAGTGAGAACTTCTCCAGCACCTCCTGAGCAGGCAAAGAGTTTTCATTTAAAGAGACAGTTCTGTGGGGACAAAAACCCTTAGGATTTAGCAGGAGTCTCAACACCTACGAATACCCACCAGAAACGGCCATGTTATAAAAGGAGTGTCTGCTCCCCACAAAAGTTTTTTTATAAAAATTGATCACTCAAGCCATCAGTGATCAAATGAATAAAATGACTCATTGAGGAAACTCAGAAAAATTACAGTGCTTTTCTGTATAAAAAAATTATTTACTTCTTAGAAATAGGAAAAAAAATATATGGAGGGGCTAGAAACAATCACCCATTTAGATTTTTCTAATGTGCAGCAGTTAAATTATGTATTCTATACCAAATAATCATCAGCTTTTTGTTAACACAGTTCAATGTCTGTTCTTCAATTTTCCAATGGGGATGTAGCAATACCAATGTTTAACGCTATTTCAAAAGTATTTCAGGTTTTTTGTATTGAGAGTCCTATATAAATGCAAAGCATCTTGCTATTGAAGCATGTAGACTGTAAAGCACATTATTCAGCATTGGTTAATGCAAAGTCACTGCATACATGCGTATATTGCACCTCAGTTACTGCTGAAGCAGAGTACAATGTTTCAAGTGAATATTTAATATTACCTTACATGCTTTTTTATATGGAGCAATTAATGCTCAAACCCAAAGAATTACATCTAAAGTTACCTACTAGGCAATGGCATGCTCCTTTACCTATGGCATTTTGATCTTCTCTTTATAATACATATATATTTATAATAAATATTTCCATTCACTGTGTGCAGGTTGCCTGCATACAAAGGTGCACTCAATGCACTTTCCTTGCTCAGTTCTTTTCTCTTACAATGGGGGAAATTAGGAATAGCAAGTAATTCAGTGCAGGCAGACATTCCACTGTGCAGCTAATATGTGAGGAGACTGAGGACTGTATCTCATGATTAAAATTATATCCTTCACAGAACCACAGAACACTTCCAATGATGAGGGTGCACAACTTGTCTGGACAACTTGTTCCATCACCATCGTTGTAAAAAATGTCTTCCTAATGCCCAGTACAAATCTTGCCTCATTCAGCTTAAAACCATTGCTCCTTGTCCTGTCTGTACTTGGCAAAGTCTCTTTCCATTCTTCTTGCAAGCTCCTGTTATATATCAAAAAGCCACAATAAGGTGTCCCTCTTGTCCAGGCAGAACAATCCCAACTCTCTCAGTCTCTCTCCACAGGTGCTCCAGGTGTCAGAACATTTTTTTTATCCCTTGTCTGACCCTATTTTAACGAGTCCCCATCTGTCTTGCACTGGGGGCCCCAGAAGTGGATACAGCTCTGAAGGTGGGGTGTCACCAGAGCAGAGGGGCAGGATCACTCTCTCAATCTGCTGATCAATTAATTGGATTAAATAGATCACTTTCTACTCCCCGAATTGTCACTGACCCTTTTCACTCTCTCATTGTACTTCCATTTCCCCGTGTAAAAATTACATTGAATTTACTTCTCACTCATGGAAGAACATAATGATTGTTGAAGTCTTGAAGATCTCTGAAATCCTAGGACAAACAGAATCTAAAAATGCAAGGCCATGTTTATGATTTTAGGTATTTGACTATTATTGAAAAGGAAACATCAAGAACCAAACAATCCCTGATACTACTGCAGTTTTACTACTGGCCTACTGCCCTGGATCTGAAACAGTTTGGAAAAAAACCCAAGGCAAAAAACCCCATTGATTGTGGACACTTGAACTCTGCTTCCTTTAGACAAAGACTGCCAGGGTCAAACTCTCTTTCCATGGCTTTCAAAAAAGCAACTAATAAATTGTTCTGGACTTACAACAACGTAAATAAATAAAAGCAGATACTGGCCGTGATCCTTTAAACAGCTTGTACAAATACACAGATTTGGTGCAAGAATACAATGCAAATTTTACTACCCATGAAAGAGTCTTGAAAAGCAACACTTCTTATGCACTTAAAAAAACAAAGCCAAAGACACAAAAACAACCAAACAACCCTGTGGGTCCAACCAAAATTCTGGTCTCCAAGTCAGGCCAGAGGCAAACCCCCAAAAGCCTCTTAGTCACACTGCCCCAAAATCCTCACCCAGCCTCCAGCAATGCAGAGCTCATAAACACCGTGAGGCAGACTGATGCTTACAAGTCATTCATGGATCAGTAATCATTAATTTTTCTTTTCACCTCCCTCTTTGGTCCTGTGTTCCACAGACTTGGCTCATTTGCTATTTACACCAGAGAATTAATTTGAAGTAGTAGGACTGGAATATGCATGTGAAATGCATTATTTTTAGAAAGAAGCTCAATATAATGCCTGACATAGCCACTAACAAAAATTCAAGTTCAAGGCTGGATTTTGATCTTGCAGTTCTATAACTGGAGTTACATCTGCACAAGTAATACATGATATGGAGGCAGTAAGATAACCAGTAGAGGACATCATTCCTTCCAGAACTGGAAAACCCCCACAATTAACCAAAAAAACCTCCAACAGACTAAGTTCACTCTAAGTTACGACTTCTTTGCAAAATGTTCTACAAGTTTCTTGCTAGAATGACTACTACAGCTATGGCTTCTAAGGGAGAAATCCAGGATTTTATTTTAGGGATTGCAGCTAGACTTTCCATATGCCACTTAGACAGTAGGAGGTTCATACACACTGGGTAAAGCAGCCATAGGCAGATGCCTTTTTTCACTTTTTGAAACTTTTCCTCTTCTTTTCCATATTTAGAAGATTGAATTTCACTTTTCTCACTTTTTAAAAATATACTTAGTAGCCCCCAGCTGTGCATCCCTACCCAAAGTGGGAGTTGGACACTTCACAGAATATTGGCTGGTCTGCATCTGCAGATCTCAAAACCAAAGAGCTCAAAGCTTGAGTTTCACTTACAATGGAAATATCAGGACTCCTCTTTTAATTAATTAGATATAAATTAGTCTTAAATTGGAAATTCTTGAAGGTTTTTTTCTTTGTTAACAGCCCCTATATTACAAAAAGATAAGACTCCATGGAAATCAATCCATAGTCCCAAAACTTTCATTAGCATGGCCATGAAATTATAGCAGAATAACAAAGAGTCTGTATGTAATTAAGCAAGAGAAGAATAGAAACAACTCAAACTGTCAATCAGCAAATAATGAAGCGTAATGTATGAAAACAGAAAACAGTAAGTGGGATTTAATGCAATTGTTATTAAAAAAATTAACACCATCAAAACATTTCCTTAAGGACCTGGCATTTCTGAAGTATATTGGAAGCTCATTTCTTATTAATTTTATCAGATTCACATACAGAAGGACAATTAAAAAGATTCTCATTTGATGAAGTTGAGACTTTCCTATGTGAACAGCATATTTCTGTTCACAACAGTAAGATTTTAATACATTAATGTGCTGGGAGATGCTTTTTTTAAAAGAAAGAAGATCTCTTTAAGTGATATATATTAATATATACACCCACAGAGAATATAAGGGCTTCAGTTTGTGACTTGATCACTGAAAATTTGGGGGTAAATATTATTCATTTTTAAGAGTGAAGGAGGATGTGCAGTAGCTCTGAGGAAATGGAAATGTTGGAGGACAGAATTCTGGGCAGGACAGAGAATGGAGATTTATTTGTGGTTGGGAAGGCCCAAAGCTTAATGGAAAACAAAGCTCAAATTCAGCTGCTGAGAACACACTGGAACCTGCATCTACTGCATATGGTATCAAGTAATGAGATTTAGTTTATCTTTTCTACTTTGTATATTAATTAGGAATGAAGATCACCAACATTTAAACCTGTATACAACTATACATGGAAAGATGTGGTTAATTGACCAAATGGTTCAATTTACTGAGAACTTTGCATACATGTAATATACCTTCTCTAAAGTTTTGTGCTACCAAAGGCACCCCTAGGGACTTTGAAGAAAACCCATTCTGTTTTCACAAACACCCAGAGAGGAACCTGAGCAACCCCAAACTTTGATGGCAGCCCTCTATTTCAGCAAGACACTGGAAAAAAGAGACCTCTGCAGGTCCCCTCTGTCCTAAATGATTCTCTGGCTGGTGGCTCTCTCCTAACAATGCACTCGTACTAAAGGAGTGATAAAACTTGAAAATTATTTTTAACCAGTGTCTGACTTAAACAAAAATGCAATTATGGTTCCACAGTAATTAAGGTGGTGGTTTTGTCTCCTGGTTTTTTTTGATTTTTTTTCTTTTAATTTTCATTTTAAGCTGGTGGTTTGAGCCATGTCTTTTGAAGAAGTAAAAATAATACTCTTCAGTCTTGTAAAGACATGGTTGGTATTGAATACCAGTAACCATAAGAAAGTGCCTTTTCCTGCAAGTCTTGATCTTGGAAATTCACTCTGCCATTTCATAGGAGCAAACCTGAACAAAAAAATTACTTCAGAAGATCTTGCACAAGCAGCAAACTTTTACTGGCATGGCCACATTCTCAAACTCAGTGCCTTCTGTCTCTTTACTCCCATCTAGAGAGTAACTGTGCTTTGCCAGAAGCATCTGTATTCCTGTACCTCTTACATTAAAATTGCTTTTCATCTGCTCAAGTGGCTTCTACAGGATTAAAACCTTTTGAAAAGGCACAGCTAATATACACATGGATGCAGCCAAACCAATTTACTGAATTAGAATATAGTTTAGCCTGAATTTCACTATTAGTGTATATAGTAATGGGGGGAAACCCAATAATTAGTACATTGATTTTTACATTACCTTAATTACCAGAATGTGCTTACTGCTTTTCAGATACACAAGTAGGAAGGCCTTTCCTGAGTAAAAGACAGATTTTTCCAGAACAGAAAGTCACCCACATGCAGGATGATGCCTAATCTGTATCTGGGATATTGTGGTTTTTTCTACTGTTAGTGCTCTTGAAGGTGAAAGAGACTTTTGTAATATGTATAATATATACTTAACTCCATATTTGTTATAGCAGTTATTTTAAGGTCATCAAGACTATGCATGTGTACATATACACATACGTAAAATGGATAAAATCCACAATTTAATATCCACACAATATCTGTAACACCCTAATAAATCAGATTTTTCAGTAATACAGATACTGCAATAACCACTCAACCATATCTTGCACAAGGCAGTGCACCATGTTGAAAGGCTGAGCTGTCACATGGCTCTTCAATTTTTTGTTATTCAAATATATCCCTTACTTTTTCATATTAAAAATTGGTAATGAGGTTCCCTTCTTGCTGAAGAACTGGCAGAAAGAATCCTGTTACTCCCCTAATGAAGTCCCCAGACAGAACCGACAATTTTCTAAGGAACAAAAGAAAAAATGTTGCTCTAAGCTTCAGAACTGACCCTATTGACTGAAAGCTGTGTCTTACCTTGTTGCAAATTAGTGCACTGAGCAAATTATCTCATGCCAAAAAGACAAGAGAAAAGGCTTAACAGCATTCATGCCCCACTTTTCCCAGTTGGTATTGTCAGCAGTTGTTTTGTAGCAAAACCAAGTAACATCTTAATAAGAGCATACAGCTGGAAATGAGAGACAAAATTGCCATCTTATGGCAGGGCTGCCTGGGATCACTTTGAAAAACTGTCTAGCACAGGTGGTGCTCCCCAGAAAGGGAAGGAACCCATTTCGTAGAGGTGTGGGAAAATGAAAACTGTAAATCTGGGCTTCCTTAGTGTCTGCTCCTTTTAAACCATCTCTGTTCCAGCCCCATATCAAGAGGGTTATGTTTTCTTACTCTATAATAAAGTCAGAACTGATTTCAATAATAGAAGCTCCTCTCATGAATTAATGGTCAGGTCTGTTTTCATATTTCATTCTTCTGGTTCACATTACCTTTTCATTCCTCCTTTCCTTGGCAACACGTGCAGTGCTCCCTCTGCTACCTTGACTATCTGCAGTACTGCTCTTCCTCCTTTCTCTGAGGAATGCAACATAACCTGACCTCCCAGCTTTCAAATTTCAATTCTCCCACTCCATTTAATAAATTCAATTCTTCTAGTTGTTGTTTTGTTGCTACTCTACCTCTCAAGCTGTTTCCTGTCTCCACCTTCCTTTCTCACTAAGAGAATCCACTAACATGATGTCTCAACATTATGGTCATTTATTTTTATATTGCAATTGTTTGAGACTTTTAGCACAATAAACACTTCAAAAACTGAAGCACAGAAAAAAAAATTGAGTACATTAGCCAAAAAGAGTTCTTCAAATGCAAATGGTTGGCATGGATTAAACAAAAGTGGTCTTAGTTACAGAAGGCATCCAAACTAAACCATTTCCTGCAATTTCATGAGTAAAATTTGTTTAATTTTGATTCTAAGCTTCATCTTTTAACCATCCCCCTCTATGTCACATTTACTTGGGTGATGTTTTTTTGTACACATTGTGCAAGAAGAATCAGCTGGGATCCAGGAGCACAAACTGAGCTCAACCTCACTTAGAACCAGACCCCACTTGTATCATAAAAACTTTTCAGCATTTTTCTTGTATTTATTATTAGAGAGCTAAAAGTTTACACTTTCACTAAGTATTGAATTCCAGGAGTCAAAACAGACTTTCTGCTTGCTTCATTTGTTAAAATCAATTTGAAATCAGCATTTTATATTGCAGGACCAAGCCAAGCTCATAATATTGGCACAGTATAATAACAAACTGTTGAAAATTTCTATTGCAATTCCTTCCTAGTAATAATTAGTAACTAATGTTTTGCATTATAGCATTACTTAAATTCAATTGCTTGACAGACTTGCTGCATTATTAAACTTTTTGCTCTTGGGGCTTCAATTTCAATTTCTGGTTGTGGGGGTAGAATGTCAAGTGGCAATTTGCTGAAGTTCACTCTTGCTGGTAAGGACCAGAACTCCCCCCACTGATAACAAGTTCATTTCCTTCCAGGAAAGAGGCAAGCGATTAGGGTTAATTCCCTCTGGCCTCCATTGGGGAACAGATAGGAAGTATCAAGTTGGTAAGTTCCACTATTTAAACATATTTAACTTTAGTAATAGAAGGCAAACAGCTTAAAAAGCATGATGATTATTTGTGTCCCTGTTGCATGTGCTGTTCTAGAGCTGAGCTGTCAGAGGGGAGTGGAAGAGTCCTTTAAAGAACTGCTTTTATTCATCTGCAGTGATACAGTTGGAAATAAAAGTGAGGCAGTCAGTGGCAAGATCCCCAACGTGGTGCTGATAAAGGACTTCAGGCCTACTGACAACAAACAGGAGGCAAATCCTGCCTTGGTACACAGAAAACCCAGTGTGTGCTGAGCAGAGAGACACCACCAGGCTTCTGCTAAGGAAAACACCTCACTGCTAACATCTACAGCATGAAATATAAAATTAAAAATATGATATAATGGTATGTAGTATAAAAAACAAATTGCAATATATAATACATTAAATATTTGCTGTAAACATTATACAAAACACATACACATTCTTACACCAACACTTCTGAAAAACACATCAATTATTTCTAGGGAATAGTCACAGCAACAGCACAGGCCAGGATATGTCTGGGATGATGTGGTGGTTGGGAATGCCACTGAGCCTCCCTGCTGTGATAATGATCCATCTCCTCATTTTAGGGATAGGAAGGGACAAAGAAATGCTGCTTCATTAAATACAGTAAATCATTTAAGGAGAGTAAAATTGTTCATCCCAGAATAGTTTCCTTTAAAATATGTGTATGGCTGTGAAGCAAACTGGAAATCCTACCTTGTCTTATAAGAAGGAAGCCAACAAGACTGAAAACTGATTTCCAGAGGATGTTTACTATGTAATGATTCATTATTCTCTATTCTTTTCATTAGGGAAAAAAAGAAAAAGCTCAAACTGTACTTTGTCATTTTATCTTTGTCTGCTCCTGGAGTAATCCAGATACAAGAAGAGCACTGACTCCACCAAAAAAACAGAGACAAATTCCTAAAAAATGTGTTTTAAGGGCATCCCTCAGGTTGTGACTGTACATGGAGAGGTGTACAGGAGAACAAAACCAGCAGATATTCTGGGTAAAAGAAAAGCAAAGAGATTGCTTTAATCCTTCAACCATAACATCTAAGATTTTTGTTAAAACAAGCAAGTAATTTATGGTAAATATCTTTGATCAACTTTGATCAACATCTTTTATGGCAAATATCTGTGATCAACTTCAAGATATCCCCAGGTATCTGCTCTCAAGGCCCTGCAGTTTTGTGAGGCTGATATATACATGCAGCTTTCCCTGTTCAGTTCCCCTTGTTACTATTTAAAGATATTTCTACCCTTCACAAACTCATCTGCATTTTTTTTTAAATGCTTGGAGGGTTTTTTTTTTCCCCAAAGGTGATATATTTCAGATAATTTTATTGTGTAAAATCTTCCTTTTGCTTATCCCTGACTACTCATGCTACTCCTTTCTCCCAGGCATTCCCCTGAATATTTGAGATTTTGCTACACCAGGAAACCAGGAACAGGAACACTGAAAATCAGGAGATTCTGAGGAGATAATACCTAACTCAGCCTCTTCACAGGCTCATTGGGAAATAAGCACCAGCTCCAAAATCAAGAATTCAGTTGTTGTGCTGTCACAGAGAAGAAAGACACCTTTGAACATGAAGCAGAGAATACCATTAATTCTAGGGTCAATGAAGAAGAATTGCCCATCCAGGCGCAGCAGATATTGTCACCCAATATCACCAAACTTGCAAATGAAACTGATACAGACACCCAGACTCCTTCAGCAGCAAGAACTGATGAATCTTGAAACTCCTGTCAGAACAGTGGGAATGGCACTTCTGCCTGTATTGTCCATCTTTTACATGGAAACTATTTCAGTTTCCAAATCTGTCCATTTAATATTTTCCTAAGTGGCAAATCAACTTTAAGAATATGTAAACAGAATCATAATAAATGGAGAGCAACCAAAATAAGGAGTGTTCAAGTTTAATACAAACCAAAAATGAAGAAATTCTTATTAAAATTTTGGTTTTGAGGAATATAATTTTTCTTGACCATGGGGATGGCCAGATGTGAAATTCTGGGATTTTGCTCCTGATCTGATTTTTACCCTGTGTGTTTTAATTTGAAAGAAACCCATGATGATATTTCCAATCTGTCTCTTGCTCTTAGAGTGATCATATCCTCCCATGTGCCACTTTCAGGAGAGCCAGTTTCAATTTCACTGATTGGACATAGGCAGGATGAGAAAACACACACAGAAAATGGTATTTTAATAACTAATGAGCTATACAAGTGATGAAATTATTAGCTATGTCTTTCAAACTTCAAACTTAGAAGCCCCAAGATTACCTCTGGCCTGGCCAAAGGTGTGGCACTCATGCAGCTTAGGAAGAGGAAGGTTTAGGAGTGGGGAAACACACAAATTACTGAGAGAACTTGAGAGTTCACAGATACAAGACTGCTCTCTGTGGGTTATGCCAGGGAAACTTGTTATTCAAAAGCCATAAAGGAAAATATTCCCTCATCTGAGACCTTCTGCAGAATTTAAAAGAAAACTGTTTTTCTTGAACAAATCAAAGGAAATATAAAACCAAGAAGCTTTTCTGCAAGAAAACAAAGAAATGAGGAAAAAGCTCCAGCATTGACACGGTTCCCTGTCAGGCTGTAGATCTGAAGCAGAAGGGTTCTTACTGGGATGTGTGCCACAGAGGAATTAGAGCATATCTAGACCTTGCAGCGTGGTGCATCACTGTTTCCTGCACAATGTCATGGTAAATTTGAAGTTAGAAGCTTCACTAAGATTTTATAATATTAATTGTGTCGCTGGTTCTGTCTTCCAGAGTGAAATAACAAAATATTCAGTTACTGTGAGGGAGACTCTCCCAGTTTGGAGGTCCTGTGCTGTTATTGCAATTTGCAGTATATCAATCTGTTCCATAATCTATACAGGACATTTTCTTGAAAATTGCCAGTGACCTATTTTATAAATATAACACACTGTGGGTTGAAGACAGGAAGAAAGGAATAAATACTGGCGGGGGAAGTGAAAAACTAAAGCACAAGAATAAGTAGTCTTTAATAAACACCAGCTGGTAATAAAATCAGGGGTCTGAAGGGAGTTCTAGGAGCTTTTCTGTAAGTGATGGAGCTAGGAAAGGCAAGTCATTTCAAAACTCGGTTGGCTGCACCACTGCAGACCATAAACTTCATGAGTCATGGTGCCACCTTCACTACATTTATCCTAAAATCAACTATTTCACTGGAAAAATAACCTTTACACTTGATGTAACACAAAGCATGTTTCTTATTGGTTTGAGTGTTGTTAGAAATTTATACACATGTTGGTACTTGCTAAACAACAGGACAATTTGTTCTAGACTTCAGTTCTTAAAAAATAAAATGACCAAAAAAAAGAGACAGAAAAATAAAAAAAAAAGCAAAAGAAAAAGAAAGAAACTCAACCCCAAACGTCTCCACTCTTGCAACATTATCTTGCTGAAACCTTACAGCAGAATTTAAAAACACAGCAGCTGTCACTTACCAGATTCTCCAGCACTCTTCTAAAGCCAGATAAGATGAATACCAAAATCTCTAAGGACAGTATATAAACTGCAGTATAAATGGGAAAATGTGAAACCGAATTCATTAAAATACATCATGGCTCTACTAGCAGCTCAGAATGGATTGATTGAGGAGAAAATCCTGTGCACAACTCGCTGAAGTGCTGCTGGCAGGCAGCAGAGGCTGAACATGTGCAGCAGTGATAACTGGGGAGACTGCAGAAGGCCTCGTGGCCATTTAAATGCAAAGGCTGCAGACAACCCAGGCTGGTTCTCCACAACCATTTTTACTGTTTTATTTCATTACTTTCTGCAGCAAATGGCCAAGAACAGAAGGGCAGCTACATTCTTTTTAAAAAGTTTCAGTGCCATCGCTACCTGCTGAAAAATTTGACTAAGTCAACTCATGCCTTAAGTTGTGTCCTTGCAAGGGGGGAAACCTCTGTGACCATGATGTGCTGTGCCAGGGTTGCTGGTGGTAAAAGAGACCCTCAGGTGAGGGACACAAATACAAAGATGTTGAGGATCTATTTGTCTTTGCATACAATGAACCTTTCACTCTAAATTCCCAGGCACGCTGAAACAAAATTAAATTATGAGTTATTCAACCAAATAGTGTTCAAGGAACTAATGGTAAAACCAGATTTAATACCCTGGAACCCTGAATCATTATCCCATGCCTTTGAAACCTCTGCCTTCACAACAATTTTGGGCTCTGGTACTTTTCCTTGACATATAAACACCTAGACTCTGAGTTTAAATACAGAGGTACTTGCAAAATACATTTGACATTGTATTTTGTCCCAGTCATCTAAACATGTTCAGATATCCTAGAAAATTCACATGGAGGAGGAGAGGGGAGCTGGCTCTGGGCTGTGTAAATTGTATCCAGTCTTTCTGGATTTGCTCATTTTATACCTTGCCAATAAGCAAACAGATAAACAAATCATATCCACAGCTGATCCAAATGGCCACATCTTCAAAAGTCCTTAGGGAAGAGCAGAAGAGCAACAGATGTTTTGGAAATAAAACTGTGTTAGCATAAGTGTATCAACAGAACCTTCAAATGAAGATTATGAGCTTAAATTACACACCATCCTACAAGAGACACTTTTTGAATAAGGCAAAAATTGATTTGGATACCCAAGGTAGTTTGTCCAAGTATCCAGGCAGGAGCACACAATTCACAATTGCCACTGGCAGCAACGGTCCTGAGACTATTTAACTAAGGAACACTACCCCTGACAAAATCCAGACCATCTTCTGGATTTTCTTTTCCAACCAACTAGGAATTATACTATATTTTGCAACATAAGTCATTACTGTTGCTTTCCTTAGTCACGCTGGTTTTGCTTGCCTGATCTTTTGATATTTACTCTCTACATTTTATTTGCTTAGATTCTTCCACTAATTATCTTAAGATGTTTTCATCCATCATGGACTCATTAGAGTTGTCACAAGACCAGTCCTCCCATGTAAAAGTAGATATTTCTGTAAATTAGACACGCAAACGTCCATGGCCTATTTAATAGTTCCTAATTCTGCAAGCAGAGAAGTAGTGCAGAGACAGCCAACTAAACCCATCAGTGCTCTGCTTCATGGTGTTTTTCCTGTAACAAAAGCACAAAATATGATAAAGGGCTCAAATGAAGGCAACAGAGCTATGCTTTAGCTAATTATGGTTAGGAAAAAAACCCCAACAAGTTCATGACTGCCATTTGTCACAGCCTTAACTTTGAGTTATGGGAGGGGTAACTAAACACCAGCAGGACTCAGCCATATACCAACACACACCATGTTGTCAGTCCCTTCTTGGAAATTCCCCTGGAGATAATACTTCTGGGAATGACACTAATTAGTCACCAATCAACATTACCAGCTCTAAAACCCTCTTCCCAGAAACAGCATCTTTCTGTAGTGGTTTTTCCAGGAACAGTCCATGGTATGTTTCTACGGGCAGGCAAAAGATACAATAACTTTTATTGTAAAAATAATAATAATTTTTATCTATACTTAAGAGACCATCAAGACCCAGGCTCTTTAAAGGTGGAGATTTGCTAAGGCTGTTCTTTCAAAACATTTATGAGCATGTTTTAGTCAGAGAAAACATTACTATTGATTAAACTGATACAATTTTTATCGAACTGGGCTCCTTTGCAGCACAAAGTGCACACCATCTTTTGTGTTGTGTAGCATATAAAAATCAGGAAACTGTGACTGATCTGTTTGCTTTGGCACAATGGAAGCTTTTGCAGCTGATCCGGAACAACAATCCAAGCCCTTTACCAATGTGAACAGACACCTTCCACAGTTTCCTTAACTGCATTACAGGATTTGGACCCCAACAGCAGCTTCAAAGGTAAACAGGAAGGGATTGGGACACTTAGAAGGCAGCTGAACAGGTTACAGATGTTGATTTTATAGGGAACTAGGTCCCTGACTTGGTTAGGTGCCTTCTGAAAATCCAAGCTCCTGCACACAGTCAGATGCTCAGGCAGCAGCGAATCTGGCTCTTGTTTTCAATAATTAAAGTGATTGCATAAATTACCAATCCTTTTATTATTTCAATGGAACTCCAACTCCCTGCACGAACTAAGATGCTACTTCCAAGTCACCACATCTGAATCCATTTGCCTACCCAGATTTCTGGCAGCTGTTTTTTCTGCCCCTTAGAATCAGGCTCAAGCAGTGATTGGATGGGGGAGCAGTGCTTAAATAGCAATGCATTTAATTTGACCACTAAAATTAAGGTAAAAGTCACTCTACTGTGCAGCATATTCACGGTCACTTAAAATCAGCTGAAGCGTTCCAATTAGCATTTATGTCAGAATATGGCATGGATGCTAATGTAAAATGAATCCTTTACAAGTTTGTATGGATGTCCTCACATAGGTACTGTAATGGATTTCCTTGTTAAAGCAGATCTAATTGCAACTTTGGGAAGAAAAATATACCATGAAATAAATATCTACACTGAAAAAATTAATCAGAATTACAGTGTTATATACCTCATCAGAGAGATTGAAGGGGAAGGGCTGTTTTAAAGCAGTCTGCAAAGGAAACAACTGATTTGTACATTTTATCCTCCTTTAAAAGAGAAATAAAAAATCTGTTTGGTATGCTTTTCTTTTTCAGTAGATCCTAGAAGTTCTTTTAATAAAATGGAGCCAATATGGTTTTTTTCCCTTACTAAAATGCTTAAATTTTGGTAAAAAATATAAAAATATATAAATTTTTCTTCAGCCATGACTTTTTCATGGAGGGAATCAGAAATAAAGATAATTTTGAATTATAAAATTGCTAATTGGCTTGATCAGTGAAGATGGGCACCTTAAAACCTTTACTGGATTCCAAGGGCAGATTGTACCAGGGATAACTTCAGGAACTCTGTGCCAGAAGAATGCTGAAGAATTCACTTGGAATGAAACCTGCAGAATGCATGTGCTAATTTTCATGAAGGCAATGCGAACTGATTCATTTGAATCTTGGCTTTAGTTTAAGGCTTATTGGAAGATCAAAATATTTTGGGTAATGTGCCTGGCTGAGGTTCAGAAGGCATCCTTTCCACATCAACGCTTCGCTTACTGACCAGGCTCCAACAGAAACCACAGCAACGAAAAGAAAGTGGAAGCAATCAAAGCTATCAGGATTTTACTTCTTAGCCCAATTAAAGAACGTGAAGAGCGTTTTATTGAACTTCTGTTGTTTTTATTGGCAGTGACCATGAAGAGGCCAAAATGCTTTGGCAGTCATTAGACAATAAAATATTGCCAAAATATTACATTTAGAAGACCCATCAAATGTTGGAGTTAATGCAATATGTGCTCAAATGCTCTTTTATTTCCCTGCCATTTGGAATTTCTGCTGTCCTCTCCCTTTGTGCTTGTTAGAGAGAAAGGAAGAACCAACATGATTTAAAGATTACTAGCTCAGACAACTTTAAAAGAGGGTTTCTTTGATACGGCAATGAGTGCTCATGCTCCAAAATTTTATTCCTGCCTCATCATGGAGACTTTTAAATAGGAACACAGACCTATGGAATTTCCCTTGGTTCCTTGCTGAGAACAAACTTTGACCACACTCAGCAAATAAACCCAGAAACAAAGGAAAAAATCCCACAAATTATAAATGTTTTGTCAAAGACATTATGGCCCTTGTGCATCAAGAAACCTCACCACAATTTTACCTTCACAAATGGTCTCAAGTGTCAATCAATAAACACAGCTTTAAGTTAACCTTTTGGCTATTTCATGATAGAGGACATGAAATACTGAAAATGATAAAGACATTGAGGATTGCAAGACTCTGTTCTTCTGGTTAGTTTATTTTTCTTCCTAGTGATGATCTTTCTGTTTTCCTAATTCCATTCCTTCCATGCCCTACAAGGAAATATAACATGAGGAAAAGCACATGCCAAGTTTCTGATCCTTCAAAAGGACTTATTCATTGAAATATTCTTTAAAATGTAAAGTAATATATGTATCAACTACTTGTAGAATTTTCTAACAAGATGGTAAATGTAAAAAGAAATCTATTCATATCAAATTCTATTATCTATGCAAGATGGCTCAAGAACACATATATTCAGATGTGGCATATACAGCATCAGAAACTAGTAAAATACCAGATAATTATGAAGAAACAGCCTGCAGATTTGATTATAGATATGAAGCCTCTCAAGATTTTTACACTTATTTTAAGCAATGTTGGATTATGTATCTACACTGTTATTTCCAGAGCTGAAGGAGAATGAACACGGTATTTTTTTTTAGTACTGCTCTCTGTGAGAACGCTACTTCACATTTCCAGCTTGAGCTCCACTAAAATGCTAATGAGGAATTGTTATTAGATGTTGAGAAGGGGGGGACATCTGCCAGGCAGAAGGATCATAACAACCTTCACGTCTGCTGGACCTGGACCTGCATCAGGATCTGGTGTGAGGCCAGGAACAGCAATTCAGCCAAGCCCAGAGAGGAGGTTTCTGCTCAGAACTTCCCACACAAAAGCAGCAAAACCAGAAGAATCATGAGCAGTAAGAGGAGGGTGCTCAAGCAAAACTGCATGGTGATCACCTGTGCCATCTCTCTGTGCCTCCACTGGTTAGTGGCAGCTCTTACCCAGAACACAGCACTGTTTGTTTTTAAAACCAAAAGTTTCTTTGTTTGGGTTAAGCTTCTGCTAGAAATTTGAACATATTTTAGAGTGGGGAAGGCCATTTCAAAAATTGTATTTGTTACAATATATTCCCGTGCTTTTCTTCAAGGGAATGAAAATAGAGTCATTTATGTCAGGGTCCTGAGATGACAGTGACAACAAAACAAGATTAATAACTGCTACAAACACCTTGCCAAAAAAAGTCATTCAGTTAATGCTGCAGAGGATGCCCCTGCCAACCCACCAAAGAAAAAAGCACAATTCAGAGATTGCTTCCTTTACTCAGTGTGAGTATATTTAGCAAAGGCCCTGGATCAGAAACAGAGATGACAAATGTTGGTGTGAATTATAGAGTAGGAAATGGGACAAAGGCAGAGAAAATGGGCATAAATTGAAAAAAAAAATTAGAATCTAACTTGTAAAAATGGCTATGACATGGAATGTGAGACAAGTGATGACCCTCTGGCATTTTGCTGAGAAAATTTTAAACTGATGAAACAATTCTTATTCCTGCTTCTTGCTACTTGGAAACTGAGATGTTTCTAAGTGCAGACTTAGAGATTTGTGAAAGTACTTACCAAAGACTCACAACAGCCACACAATTTATTATATCAAAATTGCAAACATGGCAACTGCTCAGCAGAAAGTAAATATACAGGGTAGGGGCAAAAGGGAAAAAAAAAGGCTAAAATTGCACTAATAGCACTATAAACTTTACAGTGCTTTTTTTTTTCAGTATAGGCACATTTTTTTAAGACAGCAGCCATGCCACTTTGACAACATAACCAGGCGCATTTTAGCCAAAACTTAATAAAAAATAAAAGCTATTCACTGAATAATAATAGGAAAGTATTACATTTATTTAATCCCTCACACAATGGAGCCAATATGCCTACCAATTGGGCTATTCACACATAAATTGTATTTAATGGCTTCCTGTTAATATGCTGTAGTTATATAATGAAACTCCAGCAGTTTTGCGGCTCAAGCATCTGCATTCCTCTACTGCCATCAAACTGAGCAGTAACTGAGTCAGGAAAGGACATTTGACCTTGGAGCTTTAAATTTTGGTTATTTCACCATGTCACAAAAAAAGATGTAAAGTCACCTGTAATTTTCTTTTTCTTAAAAGGCGGTATGCAATAATAGACATCACATTTTAGTAGTTTAGAACTGATGCAATTTCACAGGAATCAATTAGAAAATTGAGGTTCATTTCAATACAGACTGGATCTGGTGATTTCTGCAATGGTCTTTTGGCACAAAATTGATTATGTGAAGGGAAAAGACAATAAATCATCAATAGATTCATAAATTTTCATTCAGAAAACTAGAAAAATGGATGAAGCAGAGCCTTAGCTCACACAGATTCAATTTTTTAATTGTGTGTTTCACTAACCATAAGCCATTTAACTAATAAGCAATTCAGAAATCTGTCAGAGGAGGATTTGTTGCTGTATTGTATTACAGGAAACATATCAGTCCAGAAACATGTGCAGCATACAGCAGGTATGTTTGCTGATACACACCTTATTCCTACACTATTTAAAGGAGGCAAGCCTGCACCACATGATATTTTCAGGGGACTTTCAGAGCTTTGTGCTTTACCTTGACTACATGGAATGTGCTGCGCGTGGCACAATGAATTCCTGGCTCGAGTGTATCAACTGGTGTTACACAGAAACAATTATTTTTCTTGGCCTAAAGGTCTACCATGCAAATTTGTCTAGCCAAAAAAAACCCCAAAACCAGCTTCTTCTGAGCCAAAACTATAAAAAAAATAAAGCCCTCTGCCAAGTCGTGTTCCATCTCCCTATCTACCTCTCTGCAGAGAGGAAACAAATGCCTCCACATCCCGTAGTGGTGTCTACAGAGAGCTGTCCTGGTGTCACATCACAGCCTGTGACAGCTCAAATAAAGACAGTTCCACCTCCACTAGGTACAGCACACATCTTACAGGCAGCACTGCTCCCCTGCACTTGAGGAGATGAAAAGCTGGCTCAGTACAGATGTGGCTGGTGGAGAACAAAGCTTTAATTAACGAGGCAGAGATGCTCGACTTCAGTAGATTCTAAACGACATGTTTGATTCTTAAATACAGAACTGGCTTGCAAGTTCTTGAGTTCATGCTTGAGTACACCATGAGGGCCTTTTCATGTAATTTAAGATTCAATCAAGCAGCAGCATCTCTCTACAGTGCTCTTCAGCACAGACTCATACGATGGCTTGGGTTGGTGTTAGGTGACAGATTAACTTCCTTTTCTTCCAAGGCTCACCAGTGTGTGTGACTGACAGGGCTGTGCATACAGGAGGAAATAAACTGAAGTCATTTTGGTATAATTCCCTGCAGAGCTTGATACAATTCATGCCAGTAGCAATGGTTTCTGAGTTTCTTCTAGAAGAATGGCTCTCCAGAGAAACTTAACAAATCCATTTTCTGCATATCAGTAAAGTTATATCTATCCACCTTATTGGACATTCTCATGTACATTATGCACATTTTCTTATGATGCTGTGTATTTGCTAATTTATGTCCAATGCTACTCGTAGGCATTACTTATGGATTTGAAAAATAACTCATCACACTTAAAGCCTAATGAATTTCACCAGAGTTTACTAATATAAATTCAACATGTCCTAACAACTTTACATTATTGACCCAAGTACTGGTCAAAATTATGTCATATAGGAAAATCAACATGTTTGTAACCTGCTGCACCATCTACTGACCAAAAGATACTACAACAGACTTCAGAAAAATGCTACACAAGCCAAAGAATATACTTAAAGAATAATAGGTTTATATGTGACAGATTGGTTTCTCTAAGGGGCAGTGCTGATGACCCTGATACTCTGGACTTTGTTGCAGTGATATTGTGGACAGTAAATATATGTGGGGCATAACTACTTGAAGTTCTATATGGTAATAGCCATAGTTTTGGCCTTTTTTTTCTTGTTGTTTTAATATTTGACTAAGTTGCACAATGGCTAACTGCCCATAAGCACTTTTTATGGGAATTATTCATTGGATCTTTAGGGTACAACTGTCACACAACTCAAGCTTCCCAGGCAGAATAGCTGAAATGTCACCTTTTCACTGTATATAGGTCACACATCATAAGAATGTTGAGATTTCCTTGGTGACACCAAAAGCTGTCCAAAACAGCTGCAAGAGGTCTCCTACTTATTAACATATTAAAATCCCAAAAAACAGGAAAAAAGAAAAGGACTATTAATCCATTGAGTCTGGAGAGTCTGTTGTTCTATTAAGCTTTACAATTATTCATTGTAATGGCCTCACTTTTTTAAAAAAAAGCATAGAAAAATAAGTCAAGACATTTTTCTCATTGGGGAGGAAGATACCTACTGCAAGTCCAAACTGTCCATGATGATATTCTGTAACTACAGATGAGCATTTTTCCTTTCCAAATGATTGCTGGAAAGATGCAGAAGCACATGACACATTAAATGTACTGTTCCCTCTTTACAGAGCAGCAGCATAATTGCAACACAAAGAATGCACTTATTTCCAGATATGTATATACAAGGAAGAGACTAGAAAACTGTAAGGCAAAAAGAGAACTGGAAAAGAAGTAATTATGAAAATGGAAAGAATAGTTTATGAAGTAGGAGTACAAGAAATAATGTGCATAGCCTGGCTATTCAATTACTAAATGGACTCATTGTACTGTGTACAAGCTTTTCAAGGATGAATTTTCATGAATGAATTTCAAGGGGACCTTGCCAGCATTAATGGGAAGTGAAGGAAAGAAGAAAAAAGTTTAATGCTTTCTATTCTTCATTTGTAAGCAATCCTAGGCCCTCTAATTCCATTCTATATTCACCAGTCTTGTTGGTGACTTTTGATAAAGACTGTCAAACACCAGAACTATGCACAATTTTTCTCTTTTATAACCCCTCCTTGCAGTACTACAGGTGGAATGTTATGACTGCAAGTTTGTTAGATATTTCAATTAAAATTCAGGGGGCAAAAATGCCACCTAATTTCATTCAATTTCCAATCTTTTAAATAGGAAAATGAAGACAAAAGAGGAGAGCAATGCTATAATTCATTGAAAAACTAAAACATGAAGGACCTTGACTAGTAACTTTTTGATCCAGTCTCAAATTCATAACACTCCCATCAGTAAAGTGAAAAGGAAATGCTTATAAAGCACTTGACAAGGGCATGCACCGTTCCTAGAGCTGATGGAAGCCCGTGTGTGTGTGGCTGCACACAGAGCTCCAGGAGAGGTTAACAAAGCTGAGCAAAACTAATCCTGCACCAAAAACCATCAGATAATGCTTAAATGGGTTGGGTAATAGCTAGATGAGGAAAATTCACTTGTTCCATGACACAGAGACACGACCAAAACCTGGACAGTTGTCACCAAATGCAGCTTCTCTCTCTAAATGGTATGGATAAAATCCTTCCTTTTATGGTTGGAATAAGGGACAAGAGACCACCACTGAAGTCACAAAAACCACAAACAAACTGAGGAACTTGCAGACAGGCTGGTCCACATCACAAAATTATTATTACACTAAAGAGCTACTGAAAAATTCTACAAGAGTGCCATCAGGAGCTACTATGTATCCACACAACACACCCTGAAGTGCATCAGGAGCACAAAGTAAGACATGAAATGACTTTCTTATTCAGATTTGAATTTGTGCCAGCCTGCAAACCCAAATCAATAAACATAGCTAGTTGGGTAGGCATTTGCCTTATGCTGTTCAGAAGTATGGGATGTACAATCCATATGGTGACCTAACTTGAGAGCTCATGGTGCCCAAAAACTTCTCAAAAAGCCTAAATGATGCTCCAGTTTAGGCATATTACTCCTCCTTTCTGCTTGCTTCCCTCTTTTAGGGGCTTTTATATAAACATAAATATTCAAGCTGAAGTTCCCTTTCTTCTATACCCATTGAAAATTTTATAGACTTCAATAAAGCCTGAGCTATATCCTCAGCATGAAATGCAAAATTCCTCTATCAAATTGTGATTTAAAAAAAAAAACCAAAACTGATTCTTTCCAGGACAGGGTCCCTAGTTCTGTTGGTTAAATGAGCATTGAACAGAAACACCTTAAGGAAAAGTTTTCTTCCTTTTAAAGTTCGTTGGAGGTGCCCTAAATGAAATTAGTACCAAAACTAGCATGAAAAAGTCCTCATGACCTGCATAACAGCTTCTGCTTATTGACCACCCCACAAATCTAGTTGTACCTACATTAAATTCATTTATACAATGGTCCTGCTCCCCGTCAAGGCTGATACAGCACTGAAAAAAATTCTTGAAGGTACTGGTATTCACATCAAGCTCCCCTAGAAAAATAAAACTCTTCATCTGAGCTGTATAACTTTATGCCAGATCAACAATTCACTTAAGGGTTCCAAATGTTTCTCAGCTGCTACTTGAGAGAAAATACACTGTGAGAACCTAATTGGATCCACATCCTCTGGGTACTTACGGAAGAAAGGTAAAGTTACTAAACACTAAGTGTTCAGTAAACCTAAACTTTTTTCTTTTTCAAGAAAGAGCAGAACACGTGACCCATTGAGTTTAGGCTGCTTCACTTTATTGATTTTCAAGTAATCAAAATTATAAAACCACCTACGAGCACTTGAAAGAGGACACTGAGTAAGGCTATTTCAATTCAAAAGTTAATCATATCTTGCAGGTGAGAAGGGAAATTTTAATTTCATATTCTGACTTCAGAAAATATTTTCACACAATCACACTTTTCACTTTCAGAACCAAGATGAAGAAATACAGTTTAAGTGTCAGAGAAGGAAACAACAGAACACAATTCCAGGACAAGCCATAAATTTGTAGACTTCCAGCAAAAATAACCACCTGCACACACACAGGATACCAAAGGGTTGGTTGGGCCTCCATTGTTGCAAAAAAAATCCCCAAATGTCAGAACTACAATGAATCAGAAGTGCAATATACCTCAGGGGTATCAGACAAATAATCAGACAAATATCACAATGGGTTATATGGCTAAGACTAGGAAAAACAAGATAAGGTTCCCATCCCAGGAATTCCATTCCTGCTATACAGCCCACAAAACCCAACCCCAGCACTCCACCAAAGGCACAGCTGAACAACAGGTTTGGAAAACATTCTCTAAACAAACAGAATCCAAGAAAATATTTGTTGTTAAAATGGGATCAGACCAAGAAGAGCCAGAGCAACAACATCTAAATATGCAAGACATGGCAGAAAAGATGAAAGGGAGAGAAAAAATTCCTTATCTTACACATACATGAGGCAAACAAGAGAGTTTAAATAGCAGAGATGAAATTTTGGTAAAAAAGACTGATTTAGATTTGCATGTCCTGGAAATAATCTGGTGTAACCACCTCAAAAGAGGACTGCTCAGGTTATATCTTTAAATTTATACATTAGGAAAGAAAATCTGTTTCATGGTATGGCTCTAAGAATAGATTGCTCCCAACTGTTGGTATCTCCACTCTTTGAAACCAAGAACAGATTCCATGGGAAGGAATGAAGAATAGGAGCTTCTGCTCTGTTTGGGAAGAGAAATGAACCCCTTGGGGACCTATTCTACATTTTGTGACCCTGTGGAGGTTCTTTAGCCCCTCCACACCAACCACAGAATGAAAAAACATTTGCCTTGATGATATTTAAAGATTCTGCAGAGCTTTTTTTTGTGGTGTTTACTGACAAAGTAAATGTAGGGAGATTCATACATCACTGACACCAGCCACGAAAAACAAACTGCATTATTTGCCAAACATCAAGTTATAAAGTATCATTTAGTCGTTTCTCTACAAAAAATCAGATTAATAAGCATTATTGTATGAAATATTCATGAATATGCATTACTATACAAACATTTTGCACAACAGCTGTGAGTTGTTTACTAATTCCTGGTTTAAATCATAATGACATTATTTAGAAGAGGTGAATATCTCTGTAACTATGATTAAAATGAGGATTAATCAAGTAGCCAATGGAGTAAACAACCGCATTATCACCACCAGTAGCACAGGATTTTGAAAGGCACAAAAATTTTCATTAAAGGTAGAACTGAAATTGCCATAGAAGCAAAAATTTTCCTTTTTTTCTTTTTTTTTTGGTGTGGATATCACAACAGGTAGAAACAAAGGGGTTTTCAACTCAACTGTCTCAAGGAATATTTTTTTCCAGACACGTTTCAATGCAGACTCTGAGAACAGAATGAAATTTACAGCAGGAAGATATGATGGGAGCATGAAAAATGAAGGACTTGTGTTTTTCACCATGTTGAGATCTTAAATTTAAAAATGAAAGAAACTGTGCATTTAATGCATTAAATAGCACAGTTGTTTAGTAAAGTCAACTATTATTTTAATTTTGTTGATCCCTGTACTAGAACACGATTGCCTCTGCCAAACGAGATCCACTACCAGAATTTGTGCATACCCTTGCATGAAAACAAGACTGTTCCTGTGTTGAATTACAAGAAGAGAATGAGTTCAGCGTGTTTTTTAAATCCCAAGTTTACTCTTCTTTTTCTTTTTGTTTTATCCCCATGACTGTTCATTTGCACTTAAACATTTAGGAGATTTCATACAGGAACCATTCCTGTACCACAATTCTATTTGGAGAACCTTCAATTTGGCATCTTTCTCCTTGATCACTCCAGGACCAATAAAACCTCAGTAACTGGTACAGGATAGTGACAGTGACACTGCCAAACTAGAGAACATCCAGAAGGGAAGATTCAAGCTCTAGGGCACGGTGCTGACAAAGGGTTTTGAGAGGAAGTTACAAAAACCTGAGCTACAGCAGTCTTGCAGGACTGAATTCTGGCTCTCACCTTCCCAGAACTTTGCATATAATTAAAGGCTAAGATATATTTGGAAGCTAAAGACGCACATTCCTTAAGATTATGGGAATCTAAATGATGCTGAAGGTAGGCTTAGCATCATTTGCATCTCTTTCTGAAAGCTGCAGGAGTCCAGTTCCAGTCCCAGCTGCATTACAGCAATGACATTAAAGCCTTTATTGCTCACTTCAGTGAAAGAATTTCTCAGGAGTTTAGCTCCAGTACCTTGCCCAACACTTGAATCTGTATACATGACAAACTCCAAGACCCCAGTCCTACATTTGCTTATGGATAGCCCTTCCACAAACACTCAATACCATCTTTTTGCACAGGGATACCTAAGACAAGTTCTTTTTTGTTCTCCAGTCACAGACACTTCAAAAGAAAACAAATACACTACCTTTTTCTTTTTTTTTTTTTTTTGCCTAAATAAATTTGGAGAATAACTCACAGCAATTTATCTGCTGTTAAAATGGGAACTCCGTAGTCATTGTCATCACCTCCCTTTTCCCCAGATTTTCTTTCTCACCACTTCAGGACAAAGCTGACTGTATATGAATATATATACGTATACATATATACACATTTATATATATACATATATATAGACACATATTTATACACACACACACATATATACACATATATATATATATACAGATACACACACGAACACACAATTCTGTATATCTTCCACTATACTTCTGATGGGTAGTCAGCCTCTACTTTATACTGGAGGAATGGGGGTATTGGAGGCAAAAATACCTGAACTTCCAAAATATTGGCTCTTCAGAACATTTTTCCTCAGCAACTACATTTTTAATTTCATGTGGCAGATATTTCCTATTTCTATTTTGTCCCATATTGCTTTATTTAATCTGTTGCAAGATGCAGAGGTTTTCATATCCATAAAGTTATATTTTTTAACTTCCAGTATTAGCATACCAGTATTTTCCCAGCTTTTACAGGAATATTCATTAATAACACACATATTAGGGGAAAGCGATTAATATAATGCAATAAAGGGCATGAAATTAATCTTCTATGGAATATTAACGACAAGCATACATAAACTTTGATCTTCTGCCATGAAGCATTCTGCAGGAATTGATTTGATTTTTTTTTGTTATCACAAACAATGTGTTTACATGTCACACATATTTGAAGCAGGAAACTTCCAATAAGTCTTTCATTTAACACACATCTGTAGCTGTGCACAGCAATCCTATACATACCAGATGATTTTTATCAACTCTAATTATTCATTGATAACACATCTGATTATGTGCCCCAAGGCAACATTATAAATTCTAAGTTGTTTTTTCACAGTTGTAATTACCATATGTTCCCATTAATCTGATTCTATTAGCTCAATCTTTGCCTACCGATCTCGGTGCCAATCAATTGTTCTTCCAGCTCATGCTTCAAACCAATAAGAATGGATTTTGGAAGGTGGAAATGTAATTTTTTTGGCTCGGAGGAATTGTTCCAACAATCTGAGTCACAAAACCTGATTTTTAAGCAAAAGTAACAATTCAATCCTTGTGTTTCCAAAGAGGCTGTAATTTATTCGTCTATACATCATCCAGCATTTCTGTGTCCATTCCTTAAAAAAAAAAACCAGTAAGGACACAGACATCTATTAAAAATGTTGGTAAAACCCAGAATCTTCTTTTACATTTTGAAGATGTCAGGAAGGGTAAAGGAGGAGCTGCTCTGGAGCAGCTGCACACTTCATGGTGTTCCTTAGCAACAACTTCTCAGGCAAAGTTTGCAGGGAGCTGGAAATAGGATCCTGGGAGGACTTTTTATTTCGGGACTTCAGCTCCTTATTCCTAACTAAAATGACCCTCAATCTCCTCTGTTTATGAATAACATATTTAATATAGAATCTAGGCACCAAAGATAAAATTATAGTTAATAAATATGTGTTAAATAACTTAAAATTTTGGTTGGGTAAGATAACCCCATCAAAAGAGAACAAATTCTGTACTCAGCATTTGAAGCAATTTAAACAACATTGACTATCATTAAAAAGCAATTTTTACTTATTTTAAAGAATGCCTATGAATAATTTTTGCTAAAATATGTTAAAAAAATTTACATGACCTTTGCTTATTGTAATCACTTTAAAAAAATCACAAAGCCCTTTTAGCTTTTTTCTTTTATCCACAGAACTTTAGTCTACAGAGTCTAAATTACTGGCCATAAAATAGATCCTATGTGTAACACACTTATTTATTTCATTACTGTTAATCTATTGCATCTAAGAAATCAAACATTTTTAAAAGGAGCCCCCTAAATGCATCTGCTGTGATCCAGAGATGACAAACTCCCATTCTGCCAAAGCACAGTCAATATAGAGCAAGATAATATGAATCAATGCTGAAAATAAAAATCAACAGACAAATAGTGTCACTACTCGTTCATTTCCTCAAATTTAACTCAAGGAAAATATTTTTCATTGGAAAATCATCTTATCTTGATAGTATTAATTAGAAATTATATGGAATGATCTGCCTTCAGTGAAAGGACATTAATGAGGTGATTGTGAGGGAAGACGTAGAACTTGGATTGCAAAAGTTTTGGTAAATATCTTAGCTCTTGCTGTCTTTCTGGATCATGACCAGGACCACCAGCACTCCTACTTCTCCAGTAACTGTGAAAGAGCTGCACTTTTCCAATCCATGTGGCCTGGGGGTATTTCTGAAGCCTCTGTATAGCTCAAGGGCTGCTCCAGTCTGGTAAATTCCCTGAATAATGCCAGGAAAAGGAGTGGCTGCTGCAGCTCCACACCTTCCTTTGGGGCAGCAGCACAGCACAGCTGCTCCTCAGGGCAGGAGGCAAAGGAGGCAGCTCAGAGCATCCCATCCTCTCCTGCAGCCACCCAAGTGCCTCTCTGTGCTGGTGGTTGAGAAGTATTGAAGTGTTTCCTTTCCAAGTGAATATAAACTGAACAGAAACTCAGTGCCTTCCTGCCAGCAAACAGCAACTTTTGATGAGGTCAACAACTGCCTCATGTTTTGAGAGTGACAGAATCTTTCCTAAACTGTATGTCCATGAGTACATCCAAAACTGATAATTTAAAAAAAAACCTGATTGAGGATACAGCTCTAAGGAAATGCAGATGCCTCTCAAATGGTCTTCATTAACCTTAAATCTTAAATTAGGCAAGTTAATGCTCACACTTGTTTTTCTCATTTCATAAATGGAGACACAACTCTTGCCAAACTTAATTATATGATCACCAACTGCAAAATAATAAATACTACAAATCAAGCCTCCTAATACTACTTTTCTAAAAACCAAAATGCATCTCAAATGATTAGAAATATAATTTCCATGCTAAAGAGTGAACATTGGTAACCATTATTTATATTTCTACATTAGCAAACACCCTTCTTTGCATTCCTGACTTTAGCACAGACCATAAGTACATTTATAATTACAGCTTCTGTTCATGCAAATGACACTTATGCCTCAGCATTTATCAGTGGAAACACTAGAGAATTCTAAGTGGAGCATGACACATCAGAGATCATTAAAAAAACTCTCTATCAACAATTGACATACAGTGACACATTGAACAGAGTTAAATGCTTGTCTTTGGAGATTTTGGCATTAGCTAAAGAGTGATTGATAATGCCAGAATTCATGATGGATTTGTCTGTGGTTTGCTGTCACCTGTTTATCTGGGATGCATTACTGGAAATAATCTCTCAATATAAAACCAAGCTTAATTAGAAACTCAATGCAAGCAAGCCATTTACCAAAACAAAACCGGGAAAAATTTGGGTTTTTGTCAAAAAAATCCTGCTGGATTGCCTTGTACAGAGATAAACACTTGTGTGTCAGACTGTGCAGGTTGTCTGTTAACCCAACGGACATTTTTCCACACAAACATTAACACAGAAAAGACACATAGTCACTGCCCTTAAAATAGTAGTTTAAGCCAGGGGAAAACATGTCAAAAACCTGAGATGAAAAAACAAAAATCAAATGAGATTTTGTCTTACCAAGATTTTGAGTTCTTCTCAAAACCTCTGTCTGAGAATTCACAAGGACATGTGGGTTAAGGCACACTTAACTGAACCCTCAGTAGAGCTTCCTTAGGTGGCAATTCACTGATGATGATGTAGCACAAATTGGCCAAATAATTCATAAATTGAGAAATTCGTTTCCCACAACTTTACATGAAACTTCAGTTGTTCCACCATCAGTCCCATCAGTCATAAATAATGCAGAAGCATCTAAATGTGCTACAGTCACATCTCCAATGGTATTCAAATATGTCCTGGCACACCTGCTGTCTTAGACCTGAGGTTCTTTATGATAGTGGGGTCTTGATGCATATTTAGGTCTCAGTGTTTTGATGAGTGAAATCATGGGGCATTACAAAAAATAATTGGAAATTTCAATTTAACCTAGTTCTCTTTGTTCCATTTCTACATTTAAATTCTTTTAAGCAATGTTGTGCCCTCCAAAATTTTAAGATTTGCATAAAAGGAGAAGTATTTTTCTTTCTTTAACAACATTCTTGTCAAATGAAATTTCAGCGTTTAAGGGACTTCCTAACTAGGGTGAGGGAGGACTTATGGCTTTTTTTTTTTTTCTCCATCCCAGAAACTATAGAAGAGATGACTAGGAATTCCAAAATCTCCTAACAAATATAATACACAAGCATAACATAACACAAAATAGCATCTCTGTGGAGCAAACAAAGTTAACCTGGGTCTTCCACATGACACTGCAGAAAAAGCAGGGTATATAAATATCTCAGAAGCAAACACACTAATGGTAGTTTGAAACATGCAGATGGAGACTAGCTCAGCTGAGCAGATCAACATTGAAAGCGAAAAAGAAAACTTGAAATTAATTTGGTCTGCACCTATGACTCTAAAAGACCTAATTTCAACACTAAAAAGACTCAATACTTTTTCTAAAAAAATTAAAGTTCATAACATTGTTATTTATAAATATGGTATGAAATTTGGATCTTTTACTTGTACAGTAGTAGAATAAATACATAGAAATGAAATCCTGAAATATATGTATTAGATTTAATCTGCATATTTTTTGAGAAAGATATTTTGAAAAACACATTATCCCCTCTTTATTAGCATCATCATCTAGAGCCACATTTACAAGCAAGCAATAGGTTTTTACAATGTTCTGATTTTAGAGTCGCTTTCAATTGTTCCTCCCATTAAAATGAGAGTTAAAAATATTAATTTACGCAATCTGAGCCACGGAATGACTTCAACCAGACTAATTAGCATAACCTTCTCAGATGTCATCCATATTCATTTTGCAGACTGGGGCAATGCTTAATGGCAGAACTAGAACTGATGGAGCCTTAAGCTGTGTCAGTGCCACACTTGACAAACCTGTGAGTTCAGCAAATCCTACCATTGCCACCTACAGCAAGCTCTGTGTATAATGTGCTGTAAACTCCATTAAAGCCATCACAGGCTTTGTGCAATTAGTCACAGCAAAGAGCACCAATGACACCAGGGTGTCCCTGTGCCTGTGTCACCTCTCCTCTGTGTGGGATCCTCGGGGCTGGTGGAACTCAGGTGGCTGTGTCCTCCAGGAGCTGATGGATCCCGGCCAGCTCTGGACCTTTGGTCACACAGAACCTGCCACAGCAATCACCAAGAAGCAGCAGAGTCAAAAAGTTCCAGATCCCCATGACCTGCTCAGAATTTTAAGTGCCATGACCTGAAGCAGCTTCCTGGGCTCACACTCCTAAAGGTGAGGCTGGGTGATATCCAAGCCAGGCTGGGCTTTGAGAGGTTTGGTAGTTGCCAAAGTAACAGAGGTTCCTTTTGGAAAATTAGCTTTCATTGACATTCCCATCCAGTCTTGGCACCAGCAAATAAGGGGGGCATTCAGATCTGCTACTGACAAGTAGATTAGTGGGGAAATAAATCTTGTAATCACAGAATGGGCTGGGTTGGAAGGGACATTAAAGATTGTAAAGTTTCCAAGCCTTGACATGGACAGGGACACCTTTTACTAGACCAGGTTGCTCTGACTTGTCCTTGAACACTTCCAGGGATGGGGCACCCACAACATCTCTGGGAAACCTGTGCCAGTGCATCATCACCATCATGGGGATGATATTTTTCATAATATCTGATCCAAACTTGCCTCCTTTCACTTTGAACCCACTCCCCCTTTTCCTGTTACTCAGCTCTCCCATAAAGAGCCCCTCTGCAATTGGGAAGAAGACATATTCCTGTCCCAAGGTACATCTTCCTGAGTGGTGCTAGACAACCATTTGACTTTCCATGTGAAATGTTGTATCCTCATTAAACATAAACCAGGAGTTATGAGTTTAACATTCTTTGTCATTAATACCATACAAACACTCTGATGAGCAAATTCTACAGGGCTGCAATCCTGTTCCCCATCCCTTTGGTTTTGAAGACACTACATTGGAAAGAAATTCCTGATATTACTACTTAGGATGAGAGGTTTTTTCTGAGCAGCCTCTCCCACACTTCTCTCCAGCCAGCCTTGGACAGATCTTTGTGAGCAGGATCCTCTTGCTACAAACCTTATACAGTATTTACAGCCTTAAAAGTTACAGCCACACTGCTTCTCCATGACAGTACCTCACAGTCAACCTCCTCAAATGTTAACTTTGCATGAATCTCAAGAAAATACAGCTTGGCTTCATTAATGTTTATAGGGTCATTCAAAGGGAGAATATCCTTTACAAACTATTCAAGTACATGTAAAGTGGTCACCAATATATAAGGTTTACTCTTACCTACAGCAAAAGTTTTACTCTTTTATCTACTATTTTACTTATTTTAATCCTTTTCCATACCAAAGGGCAAAAATTCCTATTAAATACATTAATCTGCCCTTGTACACAAATAGTCCAAACACCAGTACAGAAACCAACAATTTATCCAGGAGCCCTCCAGCCCTAATCCTGCTTCCATACCTTTCTATACATTAATGCTACAAAATGTGAATACAGGCAAAAACAGGCAAAAAAAACTAACAGGCAAAAACCCCTTTCTACTGGACAAGAGATGCCTGTGGCTCCCAGGACAAGTGGCACAAACAGCAGCCTTCCTCTTGGTGAATTTTAATTGGAATTTTAATAAAGGTTTTACCACACTGGAGAGAACTGCCTTTAGCACAGCTCTGACTCTTTTAATCAAATTCTTTGGTGATTTCCTGGGACTGAATGGAATGCAAAAAGTTGTTTAAGCAACATTTATATTTTTCTCTGGTTTATAATTAAAACTTTTACTCAAGTAAAAAGATTAAAACGTGTAACATCCTTGGATGTATTACATTGGATGGCTCAGGCTAGGGGGTCAGATCAGGTTTTTGTCATATTTCCATTCCAGCACACAGCTGCACTAAATACCAGATTTCCCAGAAAAGTGCCAAAGAGGCTCATTCTGAACCACTCTTCAACACATATTTTGCTCTTTGCATGAAGCTACAAATTCCTACAGAACTTTAATGCAATAATATCTTTCCATAAAAATTTGTCCCTTATTGAAGAAATGGTTCCATTACAACAATAGGTTACAGTAAATAACTAAACTTCACTCTTCTTCGAAAGCCTCCTCCTAAGTTTGCATATCTTTTTAAAAATAAAATGAAATTGGCAGTGACCACTACGATCATATTTTAAAACGAACACCTTGTATTTCCTGTCTCAACCTGAATCCAAGAGGCAGAGAAGAGAGAACCTTAATTGCTTAGTTGTAGGTTTTAGAATGTGAATATAGATTTCTTACGTCCTGTGACTCAGACTAGAGACATCAAATGATTTCATTGAAGGTTTTTTCTGAAAAAGATTTTCGAAAACTGCAGTTAAATTATGCATGTATATTTGTTTGTATTCAACAAGCACTTGGGTCAAACAGCATTTCATCTCTCTGCAAATTAAAACCCCCAGCACATGGATGGCTAATATGCTTCAACAGTAAGAGATGGAATTCATTAGATCTTGTTCTTTAGTGGCACAGTGGATCAGGTTATGGATGCAGTAATGAAAAACAACATTAATGCCATCCCCCTCTCCTATTAGTAAACCTCCCGTGCAGTCTCTGAAATCCACTGTGCCAATTTCTGTTACTTCCACCACCCACTCTTGTTGCCCTGCCTCAGATTTCTGCATCAGAATCTTCCTTACAAAATTTCCTGACACTTAATTCAATGAAGACAAACTTGTAAATTCTGGAATACACCAGTCAAAGGTTTTCAAAACTAAGGAAGAAGATGGAAACCTAACTCCAAGTTATGTATCCCTGGTCCATTTAGTTACTTAAAATTATAACTTAGTGAAAGTTATTATTTCTGCATCTAAAATTTCTATTATATAATTAAGATATATAGCTTACAAGTCCAAGCTAACTGCAAGAGGACAGTTCCTCAAAATACTTTTTTCCTTGAAGAGAGGCTTTTATTTTAAAAACCTTATTGTATTTTAAAGGCTTTGCAACAGGCAAATATTGCTTAACCAGCATCACTTCACTAGCAAAATATTTTGAAACGGTTGTTCTTAAAACAGAAAAAAGCAGAAATTGAACAGCCATTTTCTGTTTCTGATCACCTGAATGAGGGTTCAGGGCTGCCATGGAATGGGCACAGCTCAGCAGAGTGGGATTCCCTGCAGCAGGAGGGGGGGAACAGCAGCCACTGGCTGGGCTCACATTGACCCTGCAGTAATTTTCCTGTCCTGTTTTGTAAGGAGAGATGGAGCAGGAGTTGTGCTGCCTGGTTTAAGGGAGGTGCTGAGCAGCTCGTGGGAGGGAAGCAGGTCCAGGAGAAAGTGGTGTGTTTGATTTTCAGGACAACTGTAAAACTGGTCCCACCTCTGCTTCCCACAGAGCTCTCAAATGTGTCCTGGCTTCATCACTCCAGCATCATTGCAGCAAGGAAGGTTAAAAATATCACAGCAAACCAAAATAACCTGTGCAGAAAGACTTGATTTATAAAACCTATGTTCAGAGCCATTAAAGAACTTCAGGACATGGTGACTTGGATAGGTGCTTGGACTGCCTGAAGCTCCAGAATAATAAATTAATAACTAACTGCCTTCAGTCCCCCTTTATTTTCTCTTTGTACAAGACAAATGGACATTTAAACTAGAAACTTCTCTGGCAGGTTGTGTTGACTTTGGGATTGCAACTGCTACACTTTCAAGATTTAGCCACTTTAGGCTTGAAAATTTGAGCATCTGCTGGTCTTATTCTTTTACTGATTTCCAGTCCCCTCTAAGAGCTCCACATCTGCCCTCTCTATGAAGTGGAAATAATACAAATATGAAGTGTCTGACTTGCCCAGCACTTCTTTGGTAGATGCTCAATCAGAAGTGATTTAGTTTTCCCCTGCACTCTGAAAATGAAATAATCTTCCCTGAGAAATAACTGGAACATTAAGAGCAATGCAAGAGTGAAGGCTAGAAACAAAAATCCCCAGAATAAATATCTGAGTAACTACTTTAAATAACGCTTTATTTATGGTTTGGATCTTTGAATATTTCTTACCCTTAACAACTCACAAAGTTGTCCTTCCATTTTTAAAAAATCCATTATTTATGGATAAAAGGACAAGGAGGAATCACATTGCTTCAATTGAGCTTTGCTCTGGAATAAATACCTTTTTTTTTATTTTTAAGGGAAGACTGTTTGATTTGGCAATATTAATATTTTAACACCAACTTTGTGCATCTGAGCAGTTGTTGATTATCACATATACTTGGTTCTATAGATGAGAATTCTGTAAGAACTGGTGTTCAAAATGAAGAACAAGCAAAGGAAACAGTTTTCACAGTCATTAAAGATGCATGCATTGTTATTATGGGAAACATTTTAATTAAATGCTGTTAAATAACTTCATTTCCCCCTCTCAGTTTGCTACAGTGCATCACATCCTTCAGACCTTGTTTAAGTGGTCCTGATAGTAGCAGGGGTTTTGCTCCTGACCTGACTACTCAGGGGCTGCTGTAACATCAACTCTGAGGTTCCCATTCTCATCTTCAGCCCTGACACTCACTCAACCAGCCTGGGTGGTGGTAAGTGATGAAGAACACCCATTTCAGACACATTACAGGCTACACCAGCACATTCAGCATCTTCCTGATGATCCTCATGACCTTTTCCAGCTCCCAGCCATGTAAGCAGAAGAGAGGAGATGTCTTGCAGTCATGAACAGATCCTGCAGCCCTGCCCCTGCAACAGACACAACCTGGGGTTGTGCATTTGACATCCTTGTAAAACACTTTCATCAGAATAACCAGAATCTGCTGGTTACATAGAGAACCCACCCGACCCATGGGGCAGAAGATAAAACTTTAAAGTGTGTTCACCATAGTCCATCAATAACAATGAGAAATGATAATTTGTTTTCATCTCTTTAACTACATTTAAAACAAAACCCGCAAACTCAATAGAACACCAACTACATGCCACAAGGAAGCCTCAAAACTAATTGTGTGGGACTAACACCTCTAATCAACTCTGAGCTAAGAGACAAGTTACTTTTCTGATCAGAATTCAAGATGAATTGATGCAGCTCACCAATGCCTGTGTTACACACGTGAACCACCTCTCCGACACACGAGCCAGCCCAGCTTCAAACAGAACCAGAATCTCCGTTGCAGAGAAACTCTGGCTAAGGGATGATGGGAAAACAAAACAAAATAAACCCCAAGCTATTGTACCCCATTCTGTTTCATCTCTGTCCATGAAACTCTACCAAATCATCTGGAAGCTGTGCAAATATGGTTTGGAATTACAAAAAGCACAGCTTCACTTCAAAGCTGATGTTGACCATTGTTTTCCACAGGTCAGCACATTAAATGCTCTCAAACCTTGAAAAAGCTTGAGCAGAATATAACTTCTTTCCTTTTTTTTTTTTTTTGACAAAACCAAAAAATATCCATCCCACAATTCTGCCACCTCCATTTACTTTCTCACGTGGGATTCTGGATCAGCCTGTGAAGTCAGAAAGGGGAAAAAAATGCTCTTTGTGGAGAAAAGAACAGAAGGCAGGCAGGATGGGGACTGCAGAGCAAGTTTCTCTGCTGGCAAAAATGCTCCCTCTTCCAGATGGTGGGAGAAGGGAGCTGATTACATTCCTGTGGGAAGAACTGCCTGGCCAAATATTTGCCAGGTGCTTCAAGTCTCCTGCTCTGCACAATTGTCCTGCCCTCTACTTACTCCCTGTTGTTTAGCACAGAAGCTCCACTTCCAGGACAAATTGACAGTTTAGAGATTGGAAGAAAACGTTCCCACTGAGGCCAAGACTGGCAGACATTTTTAGGAGTATGACTTTAGCACACTTAAGTGTGTACAACTCAGAAACCCAAGTAAATAATCTGAGGGGAGGTTTAGTTTAGCACATCTTCTGTCTGACATCCAAGAGCGCTAAAAGGCAGAAAGGAAACTCAAGACAGCACTGGAGACCCAGTTTTCAGTGGCTGAACATTAAATTGTCATCAAGTTCTCCATTTTCCCTTAAAAAGTTGAATTGCAGATAGCACTAGGTGGAGGGAAAAGGGCTCCTCATTAGAGGTTTGCTGTATTGGGGGCATAAAGAACCACTCCATGACTCCTGCACTAGCACCACTTGAAAAATGACAAGTGCATTAACAGAGCTGCAGTGTGAAACTTCAAAATCATCCCTTTAATCACATGCCACTCAAGATCATATAAAAATCCTAATAAACATCAGGCTGACCACTTTGGAGTGCCCACTACTGCTTTGAAGCATGTCATTTACACTGCTGAGATGCAGCAAAAACAAACTGCTTTTAGCAGAACGTTTCTGGTGAATAAAGGAAAACTACAAATATGGTCAAATCCAATCTTTCTCTACTTAGAAAAAAGGAAACATCTCCACCAGGTTCAGACAGGGGAGCTTGTGTAAGCAGGTGTGAAATTTTCCATGATAAAAGAAATATTCCTTAAAGATAGTTGTGCAAATTTCAACTCTTTTATTTCACAGGCCTGAGAGAAATAAAGAAGTTAGTGCTAACATACCATCCTAGCAGTTTTTCATGTACAAAGACAATAAAAAAAAAGCCCTGAAATTTGCAGAGTAGCAAATTTTCAAAGTTTCAGGGTATGAGAACACACACAGGACCCATCCCTGCCCTGCTGCTGGAAATCAAAGGCATGGGACGAGGACAACTCTTCACAAGTGAGCAGCACATGGACTGAACTAGCACTCGCTACTGATTTGTCAAGTTGTGCCTCATTAGCTGCAATTCTTGTAATTTCATTATTAAAACATATTTTTAAAAAGCAGTTTTCTCATTACCAACAATATTTCTAGGAAAGGCTCTGAGTGCTGGTAGCTGCATAATGAGTAAATGCTTTTAGTCGCTATTAAATCTGAAATGTAAGTAAAAAACGATTGTTCTCCTGACACAAACATGTCTCTTAGACATACCAAGGCCCTCTAAGCTATACGATAGAAAAACATTTGTCTTAATCTGTAATGATATTTCAGAAATTGCTTTTACAGTACAGTAATTCTGGAAATGATGAGAAATGAAGACTAGCAGTGACAACTGAGTTTAGAGTTAAGCCAAGGCTCCTCTGGGGATAGCACAGCTAACAGCACAAAAATATTCTCCTCCTGAAAGAATCCAGTCTTCTCAAAATAGGTTGTTCTCCTCAGTTTGCAATATATTCACTTTAATACTGAGAGGAAAACTAGATACAGCCCAGAATGGTCAAAACAGATATGAAGCAAAATGAAAGATCAACCTGGAATGTAGAAAAGTTGCTTATTAGAGGTGTATTAATGCCCTGGCAAGGTGGCAAAGACCACAGTAGAAGCAACAGGAATATCCAAAGTTCACACAAAAGAAACACATGATGAAAGTCACAGAAAGGTTTATGGAAAGCTCAGGATAGGAAAACAAATTTTGAGATACCTCCTCAACATAATCCTAAACATGATCACACTTTGTCAAAGTCCTGGCTCCTGCAGGTGTATAAACCACACCCATTTATACCAGTGCAGTGTGAACTTATGGAAATCTGAGGCTCTGAGAGCCAGGAGACTCATGGAAAAAAAAGAAAAAAAAATCATTTTGCAGAGCTGAAGGAAAAAAAAAAAAGAAAAAGATTACCTTATTTCTCCTTTCAGATACTTGAGGGCAATTTCATTCTTTCTCCCTCTTTTTGCACATAAAAAAGGAATACATGAAATAGGTCTAAACTTGTCCTCCTTCCTCAGCAAATTATCCCAGTAACTCCAATGGGAGTTAAATGCCAGTAGGAGCAAAGATGATGAAGCACAGCTGAACCTGACTGAAAGTCCAGAAAATACCAACAATGGATTGAAATGTCTTTATTGAAAGATTCAAAACATATCACAGACCAAGGGTTCAGCACCACTGTGATTTATCTGATCAATACTCCAAACTCAAGCATAGTTCGACTGCCACATAGTTAGATTTAAGATTTTACAGTCCAAATTCAACTAAGCTTTAATAGCTTTTCCACAAGCACAGCTTTATGCAATATTTTCTGGGTAGCCAACTTTTTCTCTAGATATTGCAAAAAATATGCAGGGATAGGAGAAATGCAAAGATTTTAAACTTATTCTACCATTCTATGGGTGTAATAATGCTCCTGTTACACCACCACAGTCCAGGAATTACCATGAGGAAATTGGTATAATTAATTACAAGGCTTCACTTCAATGAGAGAAAAGGAGAATCTGGACACTTTTAACATCCCTAAGTATTATTCTTATTCTACTTTTTCTCCCCCTTCTTTCGGAGACAGATAATATTTGTTAATACCTTTTAGCCAAATATTTGGGACTCAAATCCTTCTTTTCACACTGGGAACACCCCTACCTCAGCATAATCCAGGAAGATAAATATTTGAAGAACACCTGGGTAAGGTACCTACTGCTTTCAAATCCTACTGACAGGAGGCAGAATTTTTGAATTTTTCCATGTTATATGGCCTACAAAGTGCTTATTGGATATGTCCAGCAACCTATTTGAAGCCTATTTGATTTCTTGCGTCAGATGGGTTAATTTTTCCAAGTGCAAACCAAAAACATTATGTTCAAATTCAAACCAAAGCATATTCCAACAGCAAGACACTGCAATCTTGGATCTAAAGAGACTCCACAGCAGGAAATGTGCCTTTATTTATCTTTGATTTGGTGGGTTGTGCCAGTCTTTGGGATTGCTGTTGCTGATAAAGCATTGTCATGTGTTTAATTTGATGTAAAGGTGTGAAAGTTATGTTAGCCAGTTCCCCTAATGAAAACTGTTAAATTTCAGACTGCAATTCATAGAGGGGTTGGGGGAGGACACCAAATGATCTAACCTGTCAGTCACAGACATTTTGAGATGCTTGATACTAATTAAGCCTATCAGCTCTAATGCCAGACTTCTCTAAGACAAAGGGTTCCATCAAATTGATAAGACTCTGCTAAGCAGGGTTTAAAATTAATTCATAATTTCTTTTATGTTTGTCATGTTTTGTGAAAATGAACTGCCATTCAATTTTTCATAAGCTCTGCACAAGCAGAAGAAGCTTAATTTCAGGCACTGTGCTGACAGGCCTGGGTAGTTTTATGAACAAATTATGATTACACACAGTGATCAAGCTTCAGATAATTGAAGCAGCAAACCAAACTATCCAGCCTGCAAATATTAATGGCTGTCCCCAAAGTCTCATTGAATCTGCATAATATAAGAACTTTTAGCTTCCTGTTGCACTTGGAATATTTTCAGCATAAATAATTAAAAAGAATTAACTAAAGGATCTTCCAGTGAAGATCATTCCATCTCAGGTTTCTTAGTGTTAGGAGGTGGAACAGGGAGAGCTGCAGCCTGACATTCAGAGCACATGCCTGGGGAGGGCTATTTCTGCCTCCCATTTCTGATTGCAAAAATGAGCCTTCTCTGAAGTCAAAACTTTACCCATCTATTTTTAGGGGTGCTGAATGCACTGTTCTCTAATAAATCAGCAGATCTCTGAGAACACAGCACCTCCAAAAATACCAGAGCGGGTATTTCTGAAGCTCTAAGGCAGAACCATGGCATGATAAGCTAGAAAAGATGTAGGCCAATGACATTAACTCTGCCTAAATGCCTAATATATGACATATGTTTATTTTAGGTTACCTTGGAGTTCTAGAATTAAGGAATGTCTCACTGCAAAATATTGGTGTTATTAAGAATAATCCAAAGGCTATTGTGAAGATTTAGTTAACTTCTACATCTCGTCTACTGGTGAATATCAGGCTTGTGAATTAACCAATCACAGTGAAAACCAGTAAAGAAACCTGTCTTTAATATTAAAGTCTAAAGCCACAATTTGTTTCAACCTGGCAAAGAAAATGGTGAGACTCCTTGCTTTAGGCATCGGGAAAAAAAATAGCATTAATATTGTCAAGGCAACAATGAAAATACTTTACTATTATTAGGTGGAAAATTGAAGGTGCAGAAATCCTTCACTTGCTTTGTAATAGCTTGTTTAATAAAGGGGGACCGGAATAATTGTTTTTCAAGTTTAATATTATTAGAGGGAAAGAGAAAAATGCTGCTTGCAATCTAATGCTGAAAACCAGTTTCCTGCTGGATGCAAAGAGCTCTGTCTGGTTTGAAAAATCTATTGCTGCAGTAAACAACAACAAAAAAACCCAACCAACCCCTTTCACTGTTACCTCATTAAGAGAGTCACAAGTGGTTTTCATTGATTAGCTCCTATTATAGCAATAATCCTCAATATGCTGCATGCTGCATATGAGCACTGTTTTGTGTAAACAACTGCCAGTGATTAGTGATCAATGAATAATTTTAGCCAAATGTAATTGGATGAGAACACATTAAGAGCTACTTCATTTCACCCTCCCGATACTAAAAGGAGGAGGAGAGATGCAGAGAGTTTATCCCACCTTGCTAATTAGTATTTCTTCCTGAACACAAACATTAGACTTATATTAGGCATCACATCTGAGCTGCATCCCTGCAAATAAATTTGAAATAATCAAAACTAAGTCCTGTACTGCTGGTTTTTTGCCCAGATTTCTAAAAGATTTCTAGTTATTAGTTCTGTATATTTTTCTGGTCTTCAGGACAACTTCACAGAGAATGGCTGTAAGAGGTACAGTTAATAGTTGCAACAGCTTCAGCATCCACATTGGTGAATGGCAACATTAGAAATGAAAAAGAGGCTAAAAAGCAGTATCTCCTGGTCAGATTTTTCCCCCAGAGCCCTCTCATACTGCAGCATCAGACAGTCCTACATGGGGGATGACTTCAGGTCAACATCATTTTTGACTCAGGGTTTGATAGCTCTGGCAGGCGCCTTCCTACAGACACAAAGTCACAGGGCTGAAATCAGAGAGGTGCACAAGGTCTTTCCTTCCCACAACTGGAACAATGTCGAGCAAAACACAAATGTGAGAACCCACAGAGCACCAAGTTCAGGCCTCTTTTAGCCAAAAGGGTTTATAATCCCTTGTAATGGATGGTCCAACTTTCAAATGGCATTCTTACTCTTGTGGAAATAAAAGTATAATATGGCTGTCAGTGACATACCCTCCCTGACTTTTGTCTGTTGCTGGAGATACTTGTCCACATTTTCTCCCTCTCACTCTCCCATTTTTAAGGTGACTCACTCTTTGTTCATTTTTCCTCCTGCCTGAAAGCAAATCACAATGCTGCCTTTGCCCACACAGTCACAAACAGTGTGTTCCCAAACTAAGGAACATCTACATTTCAGATTCAAGTAAACACACCAGGAATGTCACCAGCAGTCTAACTGTCCTCAAATTAGCTTTAAATGTAAATAAGACTGTTCTTTGATGTTTCTGACTGCTTTTGACTGCTTGGTCTCTGTGATGAGGTGTACTTTAGGTGTACTTTATTCTTAGTTTCTCTCTGCCTTGAGGCTCAAAGATTACATAAAGTATTGAGGAAAAAAAAAGTCACTGCAAAATGAAGGAACCAACTTTTCCCTTTCAGAAATGCAGGAGCTCAAATCCTGTGATATACAAGTTGTGAGTTAGGAAATTTGATGTAAACTCACTGCAACACCTCACGAGTTTTGGTTTAAATTGAGACACCAGCAAGTCAGCTGTGGGGGTGGTAACAGGTGACTGATACAGCAGGGATCTCTAAGAGGGAGGGAGTTTTAGAAACCTACATAGCTGGAGCTTTAACAACCCCTGCAGCACACCCAAGAGTGCAGAAGCACAGTTATTACAAAGATAATGATTATACTTAAGAATTTGTACAAACTGTGCTGTGTAACTGCGGTGGGGAAACAACAGAGGCCAAGGGAGTAGTTGGCCTGCACACGTGGTTTTCACCCTGAGGACAATGAGATGGGCACCCTGCAGGTACTGAGAGAGAAGCTCTCCTTGTTTTCTGGGACATTTTTACCACTCCGCTTCACAAAGCCCAGCAACAGCCTCTTCAAAAGTGTGATCTCAGCCTTTTGTGCTGCCTTTAGTGACAGGGGATGTGCTGTCACCATCTGAACTGACTTCCAGAAGTGACCACTTCCTTCAAATGTGTTTCAACTGGTCATTTATGACAAACACCAGTATTTCTAGTTTCTCTTCCCAAGCGTCAGACCTTGAAGGATTCTGCCACTTCCCTTCCCCTCAAAATTAGTCCAGATTTAAATGGTGACTTCCCGAGTGAGGCAGAAGTGAAAACTTCAGGCGACATCCATTTCAGCATTCCTTGCCAGGATCACACCTCTGCTAAGGAACAACTGACAGCCACAAGGCTGCCAATATCATCCTGGGGTTGTGTGCCTTAATTAACTTACAGGATCAATCTACACAAAATAACGTTTTCATTTGTGAATGCTAAATACTCTTGACTTGACAATTAGAAGCCTAAATCAGACACTTTGAAGTTCTCATTGTGAATCATCATTTTCTGTTACTCTATACATTGTAAATTACTGCAGATAAAAACCTTGTCTTTCATTTACAAGTACTTTGTAAACTAAATTCCATTTTATTAGCTACAGCATGTAAAGTTTTGCGAGTGAGTTATTAAAAAAAAAACCCTAATTGTTCTTTGAAACAATGAGTACATATTTCTCTTTCCAACTGAGAGTTAAATTTCCTGAGCACCAAAATATCCTGTTTTGTACAGCAGTTTATAGAGTGCTTTAATTATTTGTGCAAAGCCTCGGAGTAAGTTCTCAAGCCTTTAGCTATCTTCCTTAATCTAAACAAAAGATTATCCACAGGGTAACAACCAGAGTAAGAATGAACTTTGGCAGAAAAAAAAAATAGCAAAAATTAGGTCAGTAACAGTTCAAAACCACATTTTTTTAATGTGATCACCTACATAACACACAATGGTAATAATAATGCTGAAAATGAGAGTACCAATTTCAGCGGTATCTCCCCTGAAGGGAGCAGGGTCTCTCTCCAGGCTGTAACATTATTACAGGAATGGCAGGACAGAACCAGGCACACACCTCAAGGCCTGCAGGAATGATAAATGCACCACAATAATTCCTGATGGCTAAAGGATGTTATTACACTGTAAATGTCATTTGTTCAATCTTGTGACACATCTTCAGCTGAGAATGGCAATTTGGGGAGTTTAGTTAGGATGCTGCAGTCAACAAGCAAACTGAATGGCAGCTCTGCAGGTAAACAAATCACCAAGGAGGACTTCAAAATTTAGTAATACCCTCAAATTAAGACTTCAAAAATCAATAATACTCTCATTTTGAGGGACAGGAAAAAGATGAACTGCCTGCACTAATTTATTCTCATAATTATAACATCTGTGCTTGTTTCAAAATGATGGCATCAAAACTCCAAAGGGCAGCAGAAACTGACACAGCATGGACTAATAATTAAGGATTCAAAATACTGCATCTGTTGTTCTTTGTGTCTCAAGAGTGTATATCCTCATGGGTTCCCCCAGCCCCCCTCTGTATTTTTTGCAGGAGATATATACAGAGAGAAAAAGAGCATTTGGCACAGCCTGTGTAACATTTAAAGGAAGAGAAACTTGTTGTGACTGTTTAGCAATGTGAGTTTGCACAGAATACTAAGAGACAGAGAGAACAAAAATCTTGGAAAAAGTTTACAAAAATTAATGTTCGGTTCTATTATGTAGATACCTGTGTGGAAAAAGAGGGAAAACACACCAATACAAAAAGTCTCTTTCTCTGTGACACTGCCAAGGCAGCTGCCATCAGGTCTCAATAAAGATATTTTAATGATCCCTACCAGGAGCAACCCCTTCACAACCTCAGGTCTTCTCTTACCCCTTCCATGCTGCTTGTGAGAGCTGCTGCAGACAAGAGGTCTCTGCCTGGGCTGAGCAATGGCAAAACCACCAAGAGCTGCCATCAGGGATGTGCTGTGTCTGCCCCTGGTTTGCAGCCCTCACCTTGTTGGGCTTGGGCACCAAAAAAATCGAGGTTTAAATAGGGGGTGTTTTTCCTTTTTTTTTTTTTTTTTAATAATTGTCTTCTCTGGTGATTATTTCTAAAATAACAGAGCAAATTCAATAACAGAATTTTTGCTGAGATACAGTCCATAATAAATTTTTTATTATTTTTTCTTGTTTTTTCTGTTAAACGAAGAATAAGAATCACTTTGCCTTGCAACATTTAATTAGATTTACCTAAAAGTTTTTTAGCCAAGGCAGCATCTTAAACAATTAAAGAGTTACATGGTATGCAAATATATATTATTTACTCATAGTTTGTGTCAAAGATGAGCAGTAATGGTTTAATATATACAAAATTCTGTATGTTTTCACTAGATGGAAGATGAGCACTTCCTTGCCCATCTCCAGACAGCATGACACAACATATGCATCCTTTAGCTGAACAGGGACTAAACCAGCTATGAAGGCATCAGGAAAGGATTAAATGCAACACAGCAGCAATGCCAGCTCCATGAGATGTTAGGGGAAACACTGACTCCACCTGTGCTTTCAGCAGACACCTTCTCACTTGAGATAAGCAGAGGAAAATTTCTCAGTTCAACCACGGGGATGCCACTCATTTGTCCAAAAATATTTTCTTCAAGATTCAGCTCCCTCCCACTCTCCTTTCCCCAGCAGGGTGAGAGTATCCATGAGGTTGATTGGGCAGCAGCAGACCCTCAATCCCAATCAGCCCAGGCTTTTCCAAGTGTCCACATTCACTTTGAGGAGCTGCTCTGAGCTATTCTGTGTGCTTCTCAAGAGGCACTGGCTGCAATTTCGGAGAGTCAGTGCCGAGAAAGTTCAGTGTCAAATTGTGTTAAAAACCTTCCCTTTCCATCTTCTTTCAGGTTACTGCACTCAGATGAATAGGGGATTTCTCAGCTTGGAGACAATTCTGGAGCACAAAATGCAGGAAAAGCACAGGAGGCACAAGCAGCCTGAGGCACCAATAACTCAAGGCACAGGGATGCCCAAGACAAGCAGGGAGCTGAGCTATTCTCAGCTTTTGGGGGACAAATAGGAGTATGTTCACCTGGGAACCCAAATTTTGCACAGATTCTCCAACACATGGAGCCACTGAAAACTGCTGGGTGTGAGAAAGGAAAAGTCTCCTCAGGGAGGAAAGGGCACAGGGAAGAAATTTGCTTTTCTCATCTTCTATTTGAATTTGTCTCATCCTGCAAAGTTCTCCCTATTTCACATAGGACATCTTTCTGAGAAAGCCAATCCCTGGAGGTCAGCAGCCCAGCAGTACCTGACAGCATCCTTATTTTAAGGAAGCAGAGCTGGCACTTAAAATTCAAACCTAAGACTATCTCAGGATCCTGTCAAAATTTCCAGAAATGCCACCTGGCTAAATATGCAGCACACCTTGAGACACAAATATAAAAGTTATACTCTTTCTGGGGGTCTTAATAATAAAAAAAAAAAAATTAAAAGTAAACAAAACCTTGCTGTTTTGAGCGTGGACAACCTTGCTGATGGCCTTCATAATGATCACATATTGTACACAATCACATGTACTGTATTCTTGATGTAAAGAGGCAAAAATCCTGGCACAATAATTCCATGGAAAGATGTAACTGAAAACTGGTCCAAGGAGGCAGAAACTCTACAGCATTTCCATCAAAAGCTAATGTGGCTTCACTAACAGTAGGACAATGTATTTCACTGCCATTATAGTGCTTTTAACACCAAAAAGCAAGTTAAACTTCATGTTACTTAACTTTTCTCTTTCCTGTCCCGTTTTTGAACGGGCCTAAAAGAGCTTCTCTACAACTTTCATTCCATTACCTTAAGTACTTAAGTTTCATTTTCAGCAAGGCTCTGTTAATGAATATTTATGAGCAAATCCTGCAGTGTTCATTGAAACTGTAGAACATCCCTTCACAGCAGGCTACGGATTTACATTTTGGCTTTTATTACAAAAATGTTAGCCACACAAATCAATGTCACTCAGAAAATAAAATGACAGTTCTTCCTGAAACCCCCTGCCCCTTCATCCAAGTAATGTTATGTATCACATTATTCTTTGGCTCTAGAGAAATATAATTTATATTTTTGATATGCAATATTTAATTAAAAATACATAATTATAAAACATCCAGCAGCCATAATTTACACACGGCAGCCTCAAGCCAGCAAACCACTGTGAGCAGTCTCCCCAAAGTCCCAGGGCTCACCGGTATGAATAAAACTACTCACTTGCATAAGTGATCAGAAGACAAGATCTTCATTACAGCTGTACACAACCTGATAAACAGCGTTAACTCTGAGGCTTTTCCTTCCTGGGCACTGCTTAGAGGCTGTTGAACTCAGCAGTGGTGATGCAGGGCAGTGCAAGTGTTTGCCAGGCCAGAAATGCCAAACCTTCCTCCCAGCTGGCAATGACCACTTAAAGAAGTTGCTCCATTGCAACAAACAGGGACAAATAAAATTGTCTGAATCCCTCTCTTTATTAACTTCACCTTTGCACACGGTAAGGTGATCTAATTTTATTTAAAAGTATACCCACATTCAAAGAACAGAGAGTCCATTTATCCTAAAACAGGTAAGTGACCCAAACACTTCACACAAACTTACGTAGCAAACAGAAAATATGCAACAAATTCTTCTCTGTAATCAGCTGCAGTCTGAGATAAACAAGATCAATTCAAATAAAGCAGTGCAGGAAGTGAGGAAAAGAAAAAAAAAGATGAAATGTCGTAAACCCAAACTCTAGTGTTCACCAATTTCCTTAAAGTTATCGTTAAATTGAGTTTATTTCTCTTTTTCTTTAGAGTAATAAAAGGTGTGAATAAAGTAACAAAACTTCTGTGGTGTCAAACAGAGCTTCAAACATATATACTTTATAGTGTTTGCTTAGGAGTGTTTGTTTCCTCTGACTAAAACCATCCCTCTGGGCTATGAGCAGGTTGCAGCTGCCTGTAATGCAGAATTTCTATGGAAGATGTTAAAAACATGCTTTTGTTTATTTATTTAGACAAGCTTCACTGTCTTAAGCTATATACATATATACAAACATCATTCTGAAGGGCAAGATACACATTACACCCAGGGCTTCAGTAGGGAAGAGGCAGCATTTCCATTGCATAACCCCCTGGGTAGAAAGTTCACAGAAATGAGAGTAAAGAATATTCACTTCAAATAAAAAACAACTGGGCATTGTCATTTGCCAGTTCTAGAGATACTGCAGATGCAAATGATACAATATAATCTGACTTTCAAATTGCAATCAATGTTTGATTTGTAGGCTCACCACAACAGTTTAACTCTTGCTACTCCAGTGTTTTCTATCATATGGGGAAGGCTTTCTTTTTATTCTTAAAGCTGAGACTGAAGAGAAGTCTGTTATCCTGGAACCTGTAGACCTCATCATTCCCTTGACAGTGTGTGCCACAACAGGGTTCCACAACAACCTGTGCCCTGCAGCTATTCATGGAAGAATTATAAATGCTTATCATAAAACTGTGACTGTACATTTAAAGCCAACTACCTCTAATTGCTCATGCAATTTCCATTAAAATATATCCATCCTTCTTTTCTAATGTGAGATAATTTTTTTGGACATGAGCTTTGGATGACAAATTTCCAGATGCCACTTGAGCCAGGGAGCAATTGGCTATGGGCCCATTCTTAGCCTGTTGCTAATCCAGAGTAAAACGAACACAAATGAGAACCAGGAGATAAAAGTCATTAAAACATTAGTAAAAATGATACCTCTGACAAGCTCAACACTTGTGCAATGGGCAAGGGAATTGCAGGTCATTGAAACTGATAACACTGGGAGTACACTTTGATGTTAAGGTCTACATTAAAAAAGAAACAAAAAAAAACCCCAAACAAACTTCCCCCCCTTGCTCCAAAAAACAAAGCCAACAAAGACAACCAGCTCCTGTATTTCTCTTTCAGCCATCTCATGTGCTTTCCTGTTGTTGGGTTACCTCTACAAAAATGGGTCTCAAAACTGTGAGCAAAGTGTAGTGGGAAAGCCATGGCTACCAATCTAGTTATACACAAAGTGCTGGTTCTTAACATACAAACTCTCTAAGATATAGTCTAGTTTCCAAGTAACCAAGGAAGGATTTTCTCCAGAATAAAACATGCTTTCTATACATGACAATAACATCTAAGCAGCCAATACACTCTAATTTATTAAGGAACTAGGAAACACCTAGTTCCCAAACTCAGTGGGATTTCCCTGACCCTTCACACAACGTACAGGGGTAATATCTTACTGATCAAGGCTATGGGATGCTGCAGAAAGAGCAAGACCATAAAATTACTTACAGGTATAACCAGATCCTATGGCAGGCTCCCTTTTCATAATCAGGAAGATAGAAATAATGCAAATGCCAAACAAAACACACCAGAGGTTTATATTAACACATGATTTTACAGCATTGATCTTCTGCCATCAACAGATGGAGAGATTAAACTGGTATTGCTACACCTCAGATTTGAAAGAAGCACAGCATGAGATACCAAAGGATTTTCCAGGGAACATTGTAACTGAAGAGTCACAATGGGAATTCTGCAGATATATACAGAGGGAAAAGCTGAACATAAAGCATGGTGCACGTAAGGTTTCTCCTTGTTGGAATCCAAACAGCCAAATTGCCTACGTAGAACAAAAGCAGATTTTCAAACAGAATCAGCCTCACCTGGAGATACACAGCTGTCATCTGCACTTGCATTTTAGCAGCCTGGCAAAAGGTTTGAACAATTACTACAGTCACATTTCACTTTGTCCTTCTGCCAGATTTGTACTTTTTTTCATTTCTGAGCCTTCTGCAAGAACAACTAATTTCTTGCCAAATTACTTACTTCTTTTCAAAGTTCATGAAAATCAGGCACCCTAACAAAGACTAAAAAGCCCTCAAAACACCCAGGGCATTTATTGGCATCAGATAAAAACAAATAGTACATTCTCAAGATTCTTGCTCTTTCTACCAAACCATAAAACTTCAGTGGTAATTCAATTTTCCTGTATTATATTAAAATTAGCATAAGATAAAAAGTCAATCAAAAGTCCACCCAGCATTAATTTCTATAAAAGGTATGTATCACAAGTATAAAAGCAATAATTTGCTCATTATGATGTTTCATTAACATTTATCTTTACAAACCTCTTCTTCGAGATAACCAAAATATAAATGAGAATTGCCTACTGAGCACAACAGTATGGAAATGACCACAGCTCTGCACTTGCTAAGGAGTTAAAAACTTCAGGTGAACTGCTGCAGGTAAAGCTTTTATGGATTCATCTGTTATGAAGGTGAACATCATCTTTACTGATTTTTGTGTCTTTTATACAGAGAAGCAAAACCAGAGTTGATTGAAGCGTATGGTCAATTAAAACCCTCATACAACATGAGCCAAACAAAAATCAGGTCAGAGAATTGGCTGAAAACAAACAAGACTTTGCACGAAATCCAAACAAGCACCTGTTGATATTGCAATTATTAACTATGAGATTTGTATGTGGCACTCTAGGTATTGATGTCAAAAACCACGACAGACTGAGAATAAATAGTTTCCAAACAACCATGATATCCCCTGGGCTGTCAGGGATAATAATTACTTCTTTTCCCCTTGCAGATCAATGATGTAAGGACCAGATTTAGCCTCCTTATTCACATTCAGCAATGTATTAACCCAGAGCAAACCTCACTGCAGTAAACAGATGCAAGTAATAAGGGTATCAGACTCCATCTGACAGAGATAAATTCAAGTTATTATGTTTGTTAAGAGAATTGGTTTGGTCCTATAAATAAATAAATTCCCCCAAATACACAACATGAAGGCAAAAAGTAGCCAAAGATCATAATATTTTCATTCCTTACTCGGGATCACTTCAACATTGTAAAGATAACCAGAGAGAGGGGGGGAAAAGAGAGAAGCCAATGTGAAGCACTTACTGTCAGCAAGCCAGGATTAAGCACCTTGTTGTATAAGGCATAAAAAATAATTTTCAAAAGTTCCTTTTTCAGAACACCACTCTCTAGACATTTGATTTAATGGATTACACCATGAAGTGCTGTTGCTAAAGAGGGACCTTCCAGCCTGCTGCTACTTCTCCCACTACAGACACACAATATTTGATTGCACAGAGGTGTGCTTCCTCTTGTGACAACTCCCCATGAAATATCTTGAAGTCCTCTTCTGCATTTCCCTGCACCCTTTACACCAAAACATATCTGAGGAGCCTGAATCCAGCTCTAACAACTCTGCTGGGGTTCCTGGTTCCTTGTTAAAACTGGAACAGAATCATGTTTCTCCCTCAGGCACTGCCTTAAAAAAACTTTAGGCCATACGTTCTTGAATTATTTATCAGAAGTTATTATGCAAACAAGGATTAAATAATTCTCTTTGAGCTGCTGGTGGTAAGCACAGCAGCTAGAGGCACAGTGCCTCTGTGATATCTACATTTTTATCCAACCTCCCTGGCAAACCAACTGCATTTTGCTAGGTGGGTCCAAGACCTGCTTTTCCTTTTTACTCACACTGGTGTAAATGAGAGAACCTCCTCAAAATTTGATGCAATTACATCAGCATAAAACTGCTTAAGTAAATCAGGGCACTATTTGTTTCCAAATGCATTTGATTAATGGCTGTTGGAAAAAATAGTACAGACTTCAACTTTATTCTGCCCTCTTGCTCAATTCATCTGGCCTTGCTATAAAAAAGCAGCTAGTCTGTTAATGAAAGCAGGAAATAAACAATTACCACAGAATAATTTCACCTTTAAAAAAAAGAGCCAGCTGTGACATCCACCATATGCAGTAGATAAAGTTCCCAGTGTTTTCCAAGGCAGGCATCAGTTTCTAAATACACTTATAAAAAATATTTGCAATCTCTACACATTTAGGCAAGTGCTATTGTTTCTGTGTGATCTCAGTTCAAGGAATTACAAGCCTGTTTAAAAATGTGGATTTACCCAGATGTGCAATAAAAGTAATTAAAAAATAATAGAAACTATGAGCTTTATCTGAGGTGTGCTATGTGGCAGAAAAGAGTTGGACAAAGTGATAAAACAATTGTTGCTTCTGCCTAGGATAAATACAACTTTATTGGGGTGTTTTTCTACAGGCAAAATTAAGATTGTATTTAAAATGCCCACTCCCTTTATTAAATTCCTTATGAGGACAGATTGCTTTGCTCACTTCTCAAAACTGACTTATTTACACACTCACTCAAACATGCACATGAGGCTTCCAGTTCCTTAGCTTGGCAAGGCAAACATTCCAACTACCCCAATAAAGGGAGGGACACTCAAAAAACAACCACAGACTTCCACAAAAAAACACTGTGCCCATGGCAGTAATCTCTGAAGGCTGCACCTTTCTAAATGCTGAGGCAGGAAAGAGCACCCAAAACACAAGACACATTGATGTGGAGTGAGAGCTGCAAAAGGCTCAGCTGAACTTTCACCACTTCCACCAAAAAAAATCAATGAAGAGAAAACCCTGGTTACTCACCGTGGAGGCAGCAACTTCAGTTCTTCTGTGCCAAACTGCTCCATCTCCACCAGTGATCCATAAGCTCTGCTCTCCATCACCAGGTTTTCTTTTTTTATTTATTTAGTCCAACGGCTTTTTTAGCCCACAATAACTACAATAAGCTCAGACTACAACTGAGTCTGACCTTTCTCAGGTAAAGGCCTGAACTGTGAAACCAGGCTCCTCTTCCACACCTTCTGCCATTTCCTACCTGTGCACAGCCCCTGAGCATCCTCCCCTGCAGCCAGGAGAGCTCAGGAGGGCACAACAGAGCCCTGCAAGGTCAGAGGGCAGCTGAGAGAGGGGAAGCAGCTGGGGTGCAGCCAGCAAGTATTTATGGTGCAGCTGTTAGCATTGAAACACATAATCACAGAATGATTATATGCAGGTGCTTTCATTGAAGAGCTCTGGGAATCAGGGCTACAGGGTACAGACCCAAATCTGACTCTGACATGGATTCAAGATGGGCATGTTCTTATACCCTTTTGTTATATAACTCTATATATTAATTATTAAACTGATATTGTTCTATTGAATATATTGATCTTATCCAAGCGTGAATTCTTGTAGTTTCCATCAGGCCCCTCAAATATAGTTTCTCATGATTCTTGTTTAAGATAATAATCATATTCCATCACCAAACAATCATTACAATTAACAATCACATCATTTATCATATGATGATTATGCAGGTGCAGTTTCACATGATCTAGAAAAGACAAAACCTAAACTTTGTTTCCAGGGTCTGTGGGGTTTTGGTTCCCTTTTCCCAGGCATATCCAGGGCCAACCTTTCTTTCCACGTCCCCTGAATCTATTGTATACAATTCCCATGATTTTTAGAAAAATTTTAACCCTATGCTATCACAGCCCTCAAGATGAACTCCACAGACTGGAAGGGCTGAAGAACCACAGCCCTGAAACTCCTAAACAACATCTGGCTACCTTTTAAGCACATTTTAAAGGATGCTTCTCTCAGGTGCTGGGGGGGAAGAGCCCTCCTGGCAGCCCTGAGTCGAGCAGCTGTGTTTGCAAAGCAGGTGGAAGTTCAGGCTCACCTTCCTGGCTTCACACATTTCAGTGGGTAATTCTGTAATGCCTCCCCTGGGTGAATCTTGGCCCCAAGCAAATGCAGTGACTGACAGCTGAAAGCCAATGGAACGTCTTAATTAATGTCAGCGGGTACAGAATGAAGTCCTTAAAGAAGTTAATTAAAATCGAGGGGTTTGGTGCAATGTAAGGATGAATAATGTGCTTCATGTATTAATAGAGAATTAAAAAGAAACCCCAAAACAGTAGCTCCAGCGTGGTTCAGGATTATTGCAAAGCTCCAGAGGCAAAAGAATGAATATTTGGAGTGCTCTCAACAATAAATATTCAAAGGAAAATAATATCTCTAAAAACAAAGTTTTAGGCCTACAGAATTTCACCACTTGGAGAGGAACAGTATGAATACTCAAAGAACTTTTGCAGTTCAGACCAACATATAGCTGTCTGCTGATTCAGGTTGAACTCTTAACCTGCAGCAGCAAATAAAACCAGATTCAGCTGAGACTCAAACCAAAACAAACAGGTCCAATGTCAGGTCTCACACGTGCTGCCAGTACTTACATCTCAGGCCATGGGACCTCTCCCTGGATGCCACCCTGCTCCACTGCATCTGCTTCCTGCTGGAACTTTCAAAGAAACATTAGGAGCAGCATTTCTTTTTGGTTTTGTCCTTGAAAATTAATGCTCTGTGAGCCACTGCAACGCACAGGCTGGTCTTGCCAGATATTAAGTGCTCTCTTTTTCTATGCACTAAGTGCCTCTCAGAACCAATATAGGAATCAAAATAAAGCACACAATCAGATGCTATTCAAGTAGATTATTTTCTTTTCCCATATTTAAGTTGTTGATAGACAGATGCAAAAGACTGCATCTCTTCACACCTCATTAATTTTTATCTTTGGCAGCTTAAGTTTAAAAAAGTCCCCAGAAGATTAACGCTGTTGTTACACTTTCTGTCTTAGAAGGGGGAAAAAAAAGAAAGCTAGTTTTGGAGTTTTTTAAGGAAAAAAAGAAAGTGTTTTGGAGTTTTTTAAGTCCTGGATGAGTAATGATTAAAAAAAAAAAAAAAAAGGTGTAGTATAAGTAGCAAATATACTAAATATGTGAATAAATAAGTGTTCTCAGTGCTCTCTGGGCATTACTGCTTCCCCACAACCTGATATTACTGAGCACTGAGGTGAGATAAATCCCTCCAGCTGCTGAATTACAGGTTATCAAAGTGTGGGGAGGGCTGTTTGTCTTGTAAGCAGCTTTCTGTGTGTTCTGTGTGGTCTGAGGAGCTGTGGGTCCGTGTTGGAAGACACATTACAGGAGAGGTTAATGGGGATTTGGTTTAGGTCTACTCAATGCTATGTTGGTTGATAATTAAGATAAAGTGCTCGATTTAGAGCTGGGCAGGGGCAGGAGAGAGTATTGGTGGTTGTAATGGCCCAAACAATTATTCTTGTAGACTAATGCCTTCCTGCTGCGTTATTTAAGATAACTTTCACATGACTCACCAAATTTGATCTTAATTTGTGCTTGTTTTTGTAAGTAAAGCCTTTTCCATTTTTCTTTGTATCTGAAGCTTTTTTTAGGTAAACACCTGTACATTAATCCAGAGATAGCATGAGATAACCGTGCTACTGCAGTTACAAGCTTCCCAGAAGACTAATGTTTCCAGTATGAAAGAAATTAATCTAATTATTCCACTCATATTGCTACTTGCATGCTAACTAATACTCCTTCCATTTGATCCTGCAGCACACTGAGTAATTTATACACCCACCACCTCACAAGACCTTTGGAGTATCCCATATAGTCTGCCTTCAAAACCTGGAGTTTACCTGGGAAGGGCTACTGCTTCCATGCAGGCCAGGGTAAAATTTGTCAGACCAGCTGTCTCCTTGCAGACACACAATTCTGTGATAAAAAACAACTTTCTCTTATCAGCTTAGTTATGCAAGCTCTGAGGAAGATAGCAGGTTCTCTGAACCCAGTGGTTTAATCTTCTCTGAAGGAAATGGTTCACCAGTTTTAAGTCCAAATCCAGTGCACATTGGTGGGAGCAATTTCCAAAGACAGGGAAGCCTCCCTGTATGGATGCTTTTCCCCTCATACATAAATGGGTATATAGTAATTTGGATTGGTGAGCTGAATGCATGAGAATGCAATATTAGCCATAAAATCAAAAGAATTCTACTCTGAATTGGTTTGGATTGAATTGAAAAGAACTGGTTCTTCTCTCACATGGAGTTAAAATTGTCACTACTGCTGTTTCATGCAGGAGAAAATGCAGGTAGATGCTCCCTCTTCAAGCCAGACCATTTTAAAAAGAGATCTTAATTAATACATATAAGATTTGTTCGGGAATCCTAAGGCTTGCAACACTTCCTCATGTGAGTCTCAATACATTTTAAGTAGAACACATTTTACACAAAAAATTGTCTTAGCAGGTAACATGGGCAGCACTTATTTTCTCAGTATCCACCACAAAATACCAAAGATGAAATGCTAAAAGTTAGTTATTAAATAGCTAGACGGCTTTTAGAACTCATGTCTGAACATGTTCTGCACTCACCACATTTTAAAGCAGAGCTGAAACTTGTAAGGTAAGGCATGCTTCCTTCAATCCACAGTGTATGGGAAACAGAATTAAGAAGTTTTGGCTCACACAGATCCAGAGGGACTCGTAACTTCTCCAATCAACCCAGGTTTTTATTACAAAGCCATTTGCCACAACTTGCAAAATATTGGGATCTGGAATGGTGTTTGGTTATGTGGAGTAATTCTACTTTTATTTAACCCTTCCTTTAAAATTACATTTATATAAAATCCATGTTTGTATTTTACATTAACCAGTTGCACCACAAATTCAAATTATTTGCAAGACTAGTTGTGTTTGCATTCTTTAGAAAACTTCATCTGATGTTAAAGCAGTTCTGACTTTCTAATTAAAATTTAGGAATTTAGGAATGCATATAGTCATGATGGCATCTGATCTGAGCCACCATCTTGATAACCTTTTAGTCTCATTTTCCCCTTGCTCCAAGTGGATCCTATTCTTTCTCTTTCCTATTTCTTACACATAATCTCTCATTTCATTTACTTGTCTCTTTAGAGAAAAAAAATTTCAAAGTGTAAAAGCCCATCACTTTGGAACAAATGTGATACTAAATCTTTTTCATCTTTCAAGTTTTCTGTCTTAAAAACAACACACTGTCTTTGAGAGGAACCTCTTCAGCACTGTGTCCACACAACAAATGCTCCATGAGATAATAAGCACAAAATCTTTGTAGCAATTAATGTCTTTAACAAACTTTTTCCTATTTTCCTGTAATAACTTGAAGTAACCAGAGCTTTGTCATAAAGTTATCTGACACCACTTTGTTTTCATTTAACAGACTGGTGAGTACAAAACTTTGCAGAAAAGCAAACTCAAAATATTACCCATGCTACATATGTGTACATCCTCAAAAAGAATGTACTGCTGAAGAGTCAAAATGTAGAATTCATTTGCCCCAGAGCAGGCTCCTGAACACATCTCAGACAATATGAGTGAAGCAGGGTGGTCAGGGAAGGGAAAACTGGAAGCTCAACCAAAAAAATTGGAATCTGTTGGCATCTCCAATGGGCACCCCAACACCCACTGGACACAATGGACATTGTGTGGGATGAGAGAGGTCCATCCTCCTAAGCTGTGGGAGAGCCAACCCCAGAGCCAAAATCTGTGCAGGAGCTGAGGGCTGGTTCCCTTCTGGCTGAGCTGCATCTGCCAGAGCTGGGTCAGTGCTTCCAGGAGGGATCCAGCCTTTGGAGCAAATGCAGAGCCTCTTCTTGGCTGAGAAGGCCAGAAACACAACACAGCTCATGCAGGCAACAGATGTAAAGACCATTTTGAATCCTGGGAGAGCAAGACACAAGATTTTTTTTTCACACAATTTCCTTTTGGTATCAGGAGCCATGTTGTGTTCAGCTCCGCTCAGTTTGTTGTGTTATTTAACTTCATATAATTGACAAACTGTCCTGTAAATCTCCTTGCCACCATCGCAGTGCTTTATAGGTCATCAATCTCAGCCTCCTTGGATGTTTCTATTCCATAAATGCAAGCCAGTACAACAAAAAAGGAGCAAGGGTGTGGAAAGTCAAGTCTCAGCTACCCGTTTTTGCTTTGCTAGGGCTGGTAACTACAGGATCTTGTTGCCCCAGAAAGAAGCCCCAGTTCTCACCATGACAGGGTAGTTTAATTTCTGGTGAGACAGATGTGGTGGTAGACATTTGTGAAGATCTTTGCCAGACATCATTATGCTCTCTAGGTAAATTTGGAACTTTCTAGCATAGATGAAAAGTGAGCAACAAAGCAATGCTTAGCCCTGGAAAATCAGCTTTGCCTGTGCCAAATGAGAGTTGGGGTGAACATGGCAAAGATTTCTGTGAGATTGCAGGAATCCCTTTACAAAAGTAAAATTCTCACCCTCAGACAGGCAAAAACTACTCCACTGGTTCTGCAGTGAGTGCATTCACCCAGAGATTACAGATCAAATCCTGCTCTGCTTCACTGCAGGTGCACAAAGCCCTTACCTCTCCTTTCTTTTTGAAACTGGATATTCCAAGGAGTGAGGCTACAGCTGTGGGCTACTGTGGACATTTAGTGGCATAATTGAGAGTTATAAGACCAGTTCTCAAAGATGACGTGCTCCTTGAGCGATCTGTTTAGTGGGAATATGACTCACACCTTGCTCTGTCTGACAGAACCTAGCCCTTGGCTCTCTGGTAATGGAGATGGATATGCAAATCCACCAGTGCCTCTTGTACTGCTCAGTGCCTTGGGGCTCCCAAGTTTCCAATGCATGCACTTGGAATTACAGCTCTTGCTGCAAACATCGCGTGTAGGGGCTGAAACGTGAGAGATCACTCCACTTTCAGAGGGCTGTGCACTCCCCTGTATTCTTCACTACCATCAGACATTAAACCGCAGAACAAGGACTTAAATGAATGTAAATCTCATTGCCTGGGATGGTTCAATCCAGCCCATGCCAGAGTCCCACACCACCCCATTTGTATTGATTCTGAGTGGCCACAGAACAACAGAACAAATCTATTACCACGTTGTAGAATGAAATCCCTGAAGCTTATACAGGTCAGTAAACACAACTTCCCTGCTGTAAAATTTTTATTGGATATCCTGCCTTCCTCATCCATAATAGTGCTGGGATACACCTTACACAGTTACCAGAGTATCACAGTGTGGTAACTTATTTACTCTATTAAGCCATGGCAAGCCCACAATTACAGATTTTTTTTCTATTGAATATTTTCAGTGATAATTTCTATGTTGAGAGAAATTTTCTTTTCCTCCTCAAATAACAGAGGAACACTGCTGGGGGAGAAAGAGGCACATCCATAGCTTGCTAGTGGAAATCCTTTAGCAAGTGGTACCATCATAACAATTAGCAGGGCGAGCTCTGTGCCAGACCCTGGTGTACTGAAAAAGTAATTTTAACCAGTGAGGCACAAGGACATGATTTCTGCATCTCTATCACTATTGGCATTTTGGTGTCGTTTTTATTGTCACCATTATGTCAATATTTCCATGACGACCTCATCACACAAATGCTTTAAAATAGGAAAGTCCTTTTAAGTCTAGGCATTCATAAAAGTTCAGCCTTTGAACACTTCTTTAAAATACAGAAGTTTTTGAAAAGCAACACTCCCTTAAGTCAATGCAACTAATTTCAGAATAGGAAAGGAATTGAACAGTGCTTGTTGCTCTCACGTACCATCTGATTTTTTAAACATTGAAATACAGAAGTGAAAAACATTTTGTAGTGCCACAGAGCACATAAAGAACCCAAACAAAGAGCTGAAGCATTATAAAGTCTCTTTTAAATTTATACGTTTTATGCCAAGCAGAACAACAAACCTGCAATTATCACAGCAGAAATTCAGAAAGTAGGAGAATAACCCTTCCCAGACCACAGCCCAGCATCAGAACACCTGTGATTTAACTCATGGGAAGGGTGAGAATCAGGATTTCCCCTTGTGCTGAGCCCACTTCAGAACAGCTAGGACTGGAAATTGCCTCAAGCAGAATCATTCATATCAGCTTCTCATGTTGGTAAACTGGGCTGTCTGCATGCAATCTGATGGAGGTTTTTCCCATTTTCAGAAGTCATAGTTATCCCATAAATCCTGTGACCTCGCCCAGTTTACCCACCAATTATTGCCTATAAGATATTTTATTACATCCAAACTATAAAACACTCAAGCCGAAAGGATCTACCATTCTATATTGGAGCACAAGGGCAAGAAGTGATGCTAATTTGCAGCTAAAGATGAAATTACTACACCTCCCAATTTAAGCTTAATTAAATGTAATCCTTTAACCATTTAACAGATGTAGCCCAAGCTTACAAAAACTCAGCAAAGGAGCCTCATCTCACACAACATTCCCACACCAGATTTACATTTTCTTGGGAGATGCATTTTGCAGATAATGTTCAGGTAGCTTTTGACACCAGCAAGTGCCCTTGTAAGAGCAGAGTTAGAGGGGCTCCTCTTAAATGACCCCAGTCCTGCCTTTTCTCTCTCCCTGCTAATCCTATACCTGCTAGAGCTGCAGTGATCAATCATCCCTTTCCCAGCACCTTTCCCACTCCTTTTCCTGGGATGCTTTTTTGGGCTTTAACACGGCAACTTGATTTTATGGCAAACAACTTTACAGAGTTCATTTAAATCTTTCTGAGGTCCTCATCTTGTTTGTGAACACCAATTTTTAATCATTTTCCTTTGACCTGTGGTGCTTCACTGTAAGTATATGCACATTATATCAATACCTTCCACAAGGGTGTTGTGGAGCTCAGTTAATATGGAATTATGTCTTTAGCTGTTTAGATGGACTGTGGTGAAAAAGAAGCATCATTTTTCCATGTTATCAGCTCCTGAAATCTACATTTTACTGGGAAAATAAAAATGTGCTTTCCTTCTCAGTAATCACCATGCTGCTACTACAAATTTCTTTCTGCCTTTCCTGTTTATGCTGCTGGTTTGCCCTGGAATTTCTCAGCTCTCTCTAAAGAAGGCAGGAGTCCTGGAGTGTCCCCCCAGCATGTCCATAGAAATAGAAATGTATTTTGGGGACCACATTATGTACACACAGCTGAGGTCAGAGAGGAAAGGTGGCTGCTAAGGTAGGTGGGCACATCTTGTCATATTGCCCAGACATAGAGCCTCTGGCTGCTGTTCTGGCCTCTAAATTATGCCAAATGTTAATTAACTCTTATTACTGCTACATTCCATGGGCTCCCCAGCACCACCCATCAGAAAAGAAATATTTCATAGAGAATATATTTAATGTCTTTTCTTGATTTATTGTTGCCATGCATCTGTTATTCAGCTGTGTAAAGTAATTAAGGAGTGATCCCATGGAAAGAAGAGCAGAGTTATCTCTCAGGAACGTGTATGTGCATACAAAAAATCACTATCAAAAAGTACTTTAGTAAAAAAAAATTAGACCTGCTACCACCTTATGTCAATTCTGCAGTTAATTGCAAATGCAGATTTTAAGAGGGGAACTACTGTGCACAGTAGACTTGTCTATTCAGAAGGATAAGTAGGTCTTAGTTGAGAAATGACAGCAAGAATTCTAATTTCCGAATAAAACTATGCTTGATTTTCCACAGAAAGTTTTTACTCTCAGCTTGCTTGCCACTACTCTCTGCCATGCAATAAAATCTCATCGTGTCTGAAGAGTTCAGGACAATGAACTATAAATAAAAAACATTTTATTGTTATTGTTGTTCCAAGAAGGATTTTTAAAACCAAGCAAGGACTGTGAATTAGAGAAGCATGCACACACCAGGGCTGGTTCATGTATGTGTGTGTGCACCACCACGGGCTGTCTCTGGAGAGACTCTTCAATTACTAAAAGCTTCATTTTCCAGCCAACAATTCTCCACTTTAACCATCTGCAACAAAGCAACTGTAGTTCTGTTTAGCTTTTCCCTCCTTTCAAGCTTTACTTCACATTTATTAAAAGATCCTTTGAAGCAAAGCCTTGCTTGGGTGAAGCCTGTTATTAAACAAGCCGAAATTGCTGCTTTCATTGTGGCACTTAATTGGGATGTTGTGTGTCAGGAGCCATTAGAGCTCTCCCGTGGTGCACTTGGTAATGCCATGTTGTGCCATATGGGAAGGCTACAGCTTGGAAACGATTTTTGGGATGTTTGATTTGTGTGCCAGTGGGGGCTGATATGAAAAATGAGGTGAATCTGAGCTCCAGGGACCAAATGCAAAGGCTGAGGAACTCTTAGATGGCCCCTGGTGCCAGACAGGGTCTATGGGGTTTAAAAAGTGTCTCTTGTTAGTCACAGACTTAATTGTGTAATGGGCAGATGCAACCAGGTATTTAATATTGCCTCTCCCTAGAGGATTATCTTAAATTACTGTGTTAGGCCTAAGAACTTTCCTGTGGCAGAAAGTCATAGGAAAAACTGGAAAGAACCTGCAAAAGTTGCTGGAAAGAAGATTTAAATTTAACATTTCCATGATGCAACAACAATGGGGATAGGTTTACAACAGCTGTGGATATTAGGAGGATGTTAAAAAGCTAGGGAGGTATGATTTATGTATGGTTTTATCATTAACATTACTAAAAGTATTCAGCATTGTCTTTTAAAAAAGTAGTGCCATCCTTGTTTTCTGAATAGAGTCCCAAATTTATGGGGGGGTTGACACTGGAAGATTTTAAATACTTTTTATGACTAATTAAAATGAATTCTGTTCCCAGATAACATACTGGGCTGTAAGGATCATGGATTGGAAGCTCATTCCATCTTTCAAATTAAACTTCATTAATTGAAAATAAATAGAGTATTCAGAACTTGTTTATATTGCTACTTTGATTTCCTGCAGAAAATATCTTCATTTTTCCCTCCCAGTTCTTTCTGATTTAATTAATAAACTGCTTCAAAATAAACTAGTTTTGCTAGGTGTAATAGTCTGGATGTCAGGGTTGGGTTATGTCTCCCTCTTAAAGAGTAATAGCTGCGGGCTGGATTGCATTTTTAGTACACAGCTCTTCGATGAATCCCTCCATCTCTGCCTCTGATTCCTGCAGCAGATTTTTACAACTGAAGCTCCATTACATTCATAAACCATTGCCTGACCTTCTAGTTGATAGATTTTAGGCCAGAGCTTGCTCGAACTCACAGCAGAGCATCTAAAAATAATTTTACCTTCAACATCTCTGCACTATTTGTAAATCCCCTTATGCAGCGAGAAACAACAATTTCTGGAATGTTGACTATATTTTCCTCTTTCTGCATGAAGATTTACCAATTCTAAAAAGTGATTGCTATGAAACAGTGAGCAGCCAGCCTGGCATGTAACGAGGTGCAGAACCTTATTGCAAAATACACTGTCAGTATCAGTGCAGAGACTCATGAAACATTCAGTCTACTACACTGAACTGATACAGTGAATTTTGTTCAAAATTAAAACAAATTTTTTTGCAGTAAAAAGGCCAGAAACAGCACCTAGGGTAAATATTGCCTCTGCCCAAGGAAAATCAGCTCTGGTAAAAGCAATTCAAAGTATATTCATGGTGTCATGGTTGTATAGGTTTATAGGCAGACCACGAGTATAGCAGAGCAGGTATGCAAAAATGACAATGCTGAGGCTTCTTAGAGACCCCAGCAAAGCACAAAGTCAGTGCTGGCAAGATTATCAAGTTTCCAATATGAGTAATTTTTAGCATAGTCAGTTTGGGGTAACATATTACAAGGTCAGAATTGACAGTAGAGAAACCCTCTATAATAAATTATTTTTCTGCTCCACCTTTATGATAACACCTTTTCCGGTTTTTTTTTTATATTATTATTATTATTTTACTGATGTGTGAAACAAAATATTTTTGACTGACATTATTTTTGATTGGCACTTTTTTAAACCACCTCACAGGAAAAAAGCAGGCATTGCTTCAGAGTCTCTGGTACTTCTCAGCTGCAATGGCAATGCACAAATCATCAAAGGCCCAATAGGAACAACAGAAAAAACTCAAGCTGTGGGATGGTGTTCAAAAAGTGAAAAGACCAAAAACCTAGAGGTTGCCCAAGGCTTTAGCACTGCCCACCAGTAAATACAGGGAAAACACAGCAGAAGAAAATTATTTCTGCAAGGTAGATGTACTTGCTGGGGGCGTCTTGGAAAAACTAAAGACAAGTCTTTCCTCAGCTGGAAATTTACTCTAGGCTCCTGTCCACTACATGAAGCCAAACTCCAGAAAATGCAATCTTCCTAACTAAAGGCATTTATTTGTCTGTTTGCTTATTTAATGGAAATTCTTTTGAAGGAATTAAGGGGCTCCAGCAATTCTCGTGTTGAGTGGGGTACATCCTGAAATTTTTCTGACACCACTGCCTGCATCAGTCAGGGCGGGTGGAAGGTTTATTTGTGCAAATGAACTGGCAGCTTCCCAGGTGAAATCACTCGAGTGGGAGGAGGGGAAACATCTCTTTCTTCTTTTCTGAGAGAGCTATAAAGGTACTGCCATTTCTTTTAATAGATTTGCCCTTTGAATCTTGTATTTGCAGCCAAGAGCTCAAAAAGCAGAGTATGAAGGGGGAGACAAAGGAGAAAAAAGTAGAGTTGACTAAATAACAGGGAGAAAGAATGAAAGAAAAGGGAAAGAATGGAGGGAATCTAGGCAGCTAACAACAAATGCAATTCAAAACATCCAGGAAATACTGTTGTCACAAGAAAAAAACCAGACACTTTTACCAACCTTACGGATAAAATTGAGACAAAAATAAAAGATGTAGGAGGAAATGGTATTTCTTTAGTTCTCTGACTGTTAACAGGTTGTTTTCTGGTTTTTGTATTTATATGTGTGTGTGCATGTGTGTGTAAATACATTTAAAATTGTGGCTTCAGTCAGTTCTAATTCAAACCCCTTTCTAAGGGAAGTGCATCCCTGCAGGATCCCCAAGGAATACATTGAACAGTTCTCACTTCACAAAGTAATAATTCAACACTTTCCTCCCTTTAACACTCTCAAAGCATTACCTTGCGTATTCATCATTAAATCTGTCTCTCCATGCCTGCAGAATTGTTCCAGTATAATTTATTTTTTAACATTTTATCTCCCAAATGTACCTTCAAGAATCACTCCTGCAGTAGCACCTCGCACCAAGAGCTGCTGTGTCCCTACCAAACCACCCCCAGAATAATTTCAAAAGTCACATCTGTGCTGCTGAAGCTGGGGGAAACAAAAGCAGAGAAGATTTCTGTGTTTTGTGCAAGCTTGGCAGTGACATGCTGTAAAGTAAGTAAATAGTTTTGAGGACTTGTTTTGTTTTATTATCTCTATCGTTAAAAAAAAATCCCCCAAGCTCTTCTGGCATTGCAGGAATAAGAGAGGCAGGACTGCAAGACACACAACTGTTATCATCATCTGCTTCAGTGAAACCAATATCAATTAATTTAGTTAATTAGTTCTTAAAGGCCCTCCAAATTGAATTTTGTTAAAGAAAGTAAGTTTCCTCTGTTTGACTCTATTCACATCAAATCACAAGTTTTCTAAAAGCTTTCTAAGCTGTTAAGAATTTGGAATATTTCGCTTTCCACAGTGAACATCTTACTTAATTAAGCAATCAAGAAAAATAAATCCCTTTGCTTATGTGGGATTCAGAAAGTGAAAATTGAAAGCAATCTGATTTTCAGCTGTTAAAACATTAAAAACACACACGCAGAGAGCCAAAGACAAATCCTTGCCATGATCATACACCTGCATTTGGGATTTGAGCAGAAGCTGCAGTAAGAACCATTTCTCTCTCAAAATGAATGCACTGTTCATTGGAAGATTTCTCATATTGAGGGTGAAACATAAAGGCTTCAACACTTTTTCCCAGGTGTACAGAAGAGGATTGTACAGGAAACAATATAGAAAAAGAAAATAATTGAGAAACATTTTGAATAGCTTTCATAACCACAGATTATCTAGATCCATGGAGATATCTGTGCCCTCCTGCCACATGAGCAGTTGTTCTGGAATGTGGAGGAGAAAATAGTCCAGGCAAAAATAAAAGCCACCATTCTGCTCTGAAATGTATGCACACAACTCTCAAAAAATTGTAACAGACTGCAAATGAGCGCAAATGAAAGGATGCTTAAAAGCATAGGATAAAGATATGTGCTTTTTGGATTCAGAAAATGAAGTCAGGCTCCTATTCATGCTAAGAAAAATGTAGATTAGAAGCCTCTAAAAGCCTGTCATTGCATGATACGTACCTTCACACATATACATACATAATAGACATCAGCTAAAAGTGCTGCCCTTGGGCCTGGGTTCATCACTCTGTATTTTATTCTGTACAATGCTATCTGGATGCTTTAGCTGGGGAAAAAAAAGTGGTTTCATCCATGAATGGGTCACTGACCTTAGAATTGAAAGATTTATCAGGGTATGTTTGCATGACAAAATACAGCACTACACAGAAATATACAAGCTCTAAATGTGACATCTCCAAAATGGAAAAGGATTTAACTGAATTAGCACAGTCCTGTGATCAGCCTCCTCTGCCCTGCTGTTCAGCAAAGCTACTTAACTCAGACAGAGCTGTACTAACACAGTTATACTTGTCCTGGTTTCTGTGCCAGCCCAGCATGACTCTCACTGAATTTAACTCTAAAGGAATTTACATGATGCTTTCCCAAAAGGACAAAACCTCCTAATTTCAACCTAAATAAGAATATGTAACAGTAAAATTTAAAACAAACAAACAAACAAAAACCACAAACCAAAACAAAACAGCAAAGTCAAAGTATTTTACTTATTACCATGGCTCCTGAGAAGGAATTGGGGCCAATAAATTTTCACACCCTCACTATGGAAGAGGTGGAAATATATAGGACACATATACAGCACCAGCACATCCTAAAAACACCCAGACTCCCAAAAGGCAGCAACAGAGCAGTTCGTGAGACCTGCAAAGACAAGGAGGAAAGTGAGGGGGTTCACTGCAGCCAGAAGCTTCTCTGGAAACAAAACACAAGGGAAAATGAAAAATAAGATGCAAAAAGAGCAAGAGGAGCATTAATTTTGGTCTAAATGAGATCTTTAGAAGAGAATATATCCAGGACACTGGAATGTGGAAAGACAATCTCCCCATGAGAGGCCTGAGAAATGAAGGAGCACCACTAGAATTGCCTCTTCATGAACACAACTTTAGCCTGGCTGACACCACTGAAACTCAGTGGGAAGAATATAATTGCAAAAGTGATGTTAAAATAAGTCTTTAGAGAGGGCTGTGGGACAACAGGGAGGCATAATAATATTCTTTGTCAAGTAATTCTGTGATTGTAGTATCTAATGAAGCTTGGGGCTCTTAGAGATCTTCCTGTGGATGACTGATGTCATCTAAGATAACTTCAGTTGGGCTGAAAGTTTTTTCACAGGTCACCATTTATAAAAAACTCCTCCATGGGGATTCTTTGGCATCACACAAAATAGCCACTCCTAGACTCCTTGGGCAACAGTTTTCCTAGCTAACATGAGCCCAAATTATAGAAAACCAGTTGTTTTGAGGCTGCCACTTCAGTGCCAAATCTATTGGGAAAGAATCCAGAGAAGGAGACAGTCAGAAGATCCCATAACACCGTGGGATCCCATTGCATTTTTCCATGGGAGAACTGTTCTAAAAAAGATTCTGTTTGACTAATGAACCCTAAATAAGAGAAACAGAAGATCTGGAATGCTCGTGGGTACACACTACAGCTGAACAAATGACAAGGTCCCTGTGATCATCTGCCACACAGCATCAAAACCCCCAGGGGATGTGAGGAAGGGGCACATCAACACCTGGCTGTGATATGCACAGAGGAAATTGCTCAATCATGGGAGAGTTCCTGAGAGGTCGAGGTCAAGGTCTGGGAATCCCCACTGCTGGAAATAAAGTGGAACTTTGGAAACTACAGGAGAAGGTCTCCTAACTCAAAAATATATATTAGAGCTGTAGTGGCAGGTTAGAGTCCTGAGGAAAACACATTTGAAAGGTTACCATCAGTGGTAACCATTGAAAGGTTATCTCCTTCTCCATCTCCTTCCTTCATTTCCTTTCTTTCTCAACCTGAACTCCATTCAGACCTTTCTGGAAAAGATCACTGCTCCTGAGGAAGGGCAATTCACTCGGCCTTCCTTGTTAAAACAACTAATTGCATAAAGATGAAAAATATTATGAATCAAGTCACTTAGGAGAAAGAGCTAAGAAGGGAAAAAAATAAAGATAATATCTTACTAGATGCTCAATTCCAATGGAAAATTATGAATTATAATTGTGAACTGCTTAAGAGCATTTTTTTTCTGTGCTCAAAATAAGACACCAAGAATGGCAAAACTCAACTTTCTAAAAACTGATGACAAACCCAAAACAATGTGTTTCAAAGCAAAAGTCAATGTAGCTATTTAGGCTATGTAAAAGGATATTATTACAGCAAATGTGGAGAAAAGGCATAAATAGCAATAGATATAAAATATAAGCTGGGCCGCATGGAAACTAGCAATAGAAACTTAAGAATATAAAATCAAGGGCTGGCAGATTTGATTAAGATGGGAGAAAATTATAAAGTATGTGAGGGAGGAAGAGATTCTTAAAATTGATCTAAATATTTAGAGCAGTTACCATAATAAAGATGAAATGCAGAATAGCTCAAAAAAAATTTTTTCCACATTTTGAACATTTTGTTGTTGCCTTATAAGGAGAATGATAGAAAAATATCTATTCCAGCATAAACAAGCAGAACTTCGGTGGGAAATCTTTCATACAGGAGATCTAAAACCATCACCCCAGAACCTCTGGGCCATATATTTTAAATATATCATCAAAATATATTAAATACATTTTGGATATTGAGAAAATTCAAGACAACTAGTAAAAAGTTAAAATTGTGTAAATGCTAGTATAGAGAGAGATATAGAGAAAGATTTGTATTTAATTTCTCTTGACAACTTTTAGAGAAATTAAGTTTGGCTTCCAATGTATTGACATATTATCCAGCTAGAGTACCACAAGAGATTTTTATTAATAAAGTGGAATGATTCAAAACTCAGAGTAATAAATACTTTACATTAGCTGCAAGCCGGTTGTCTTCTTGAAACCAGAATTAAAAAAGGAACCCCCGAGCATCATTCACACTCCAGGTGCACTAGGTTATGGCAATCCATGGACATCAGGAATAAAATGCCACCAGGCGGAGTGAGCACTGAGCACTTCCCACACTGGGACATTTGCAGAGTCCTCAGGTGTGAAGTGGAAGGTTTTAAAAGCCCGGTCAGGGCTCTCCTTGAGGCTTGCTCCTGTTCTTCCATTCAAACCATAATCTGCTGGCAGGAGACTAGATCATCTTTTCATGAGCTACTTTATTAGTAGTGTGGTTTCCTAAAAGCTCTTTGTTATATTTCCATTTAGTTAAGAAAGTACAAAAAAAAAATCTCTGTGAAAAAGCAGGATGAACCTGCAACCAGAGACCAGAATTTACTTTAATAGTATGCTGTAGAGTACCATAATGTAATAAAGGTTACAAAGGAAGCCCAGGTGTCACAAAGTAGTTCCACTGACTTGGGCAGAATATTGCAGAATATTGCACCTGCTGATTTTTCTATTTTCTCCACACTTAGGCCACATCTATATTTATGAGTGGGGGGGAAATGATGAAATATTGAAACAGTAAGCAGCTTGAAGACCTTCTATTTGTTTGCTAAAATTTAACACATGCTGCAGTAAAAGACCAAAGTCCTGGAAGCAAGGTGCAGGGCTGTCAGGGGGACAAGGATCTGCCTTGGCACGTGCTCTGCAACCACAGCAGCTCACCCCAAAAATTTGGGAGCTCTGCACCAAGAGCCTCCAAGCCTCAGGGAGCTCATGGGCTCTGGGTACATTTTAGAGAAGGACAAAAATAGGATGGAATGTCCTTTTTGTCTTCAGGAATGGATCTGAGCTGGAATAAAGAGTGAAGCTACCAAAGGAACGTCCTTAACTTATTTGCAATATGATATAAAGATGAACAGTTGTGTCTCTCTTTGGAAGAGTGGTTCTCAACTTTGTGTGAACAGAACTAGGAATGACACATACTTCTTCTTTTTTCATATTGGCAATTGCCATAACTATTTTATACTATCTTAGGAGAAAAAAATCCCCAGAGGTCAGAAATTCTAAAAAGTTTTAAAACTCTTGCTTCTGGGTAAGGCCATTACATGAGATATATTTGTGGCGAGAGCAGAGTAAATGAGACAGAAATGAACTCCAATCTTCTGTACTTACTCTGTGTCCTCAGTCACTAAATGTGGCTAAATGCACCGTACCAGTGAACCTGCCCTTCAAAATATGAATGTCTCAGGTATGAGAACCAGGGATTTGAAAATTGAAATACTCTTAACCCTTCAAAAGTTGCTAGATCTTTTCCACCAAGTCTTCCAGGCTGTAGGTGGGGAGAAATAATCAGTTTCAAATATATTGATGTATTTCAATCAATTAATTTGGGTATGATATTAATCTACATTAATTTAATTAACTACAATTCACGTGAGTGTTTCTAGGGAGGGAGATGCAGGCAGGAACCTGTTCTCATTTCACAGAGAAAGCACACGAAGCCTTTGAAGCTATACTCTCAAATTGCTCCTGTAATCCATCATTGCAAGAGATGGCTTTGACTGGGGAGGTATTAATTTACACTGAAAAGTGCAAACATGCACATAAACACTGGAAATCCCAAGTAGTGATTTACAAAGTTTTGTAGAAATAAAAACCTCAGCAAAAGAGATGATAAGACTGGATTTAAAGTCATCCTCTGGACCTCTGTCTATGAAATGACCCCAAGAAGATATCTGGGCCTTCCTCTGCAAATAAATTTGGGCTTTATGAACTATTAATAAAATCAGAAAGCTCATGTTAGGATACTGGCAAAGTGAGACAAATCTCTTAGTTTGAACAAGGTGAACAGGGTAGAGTTTATCCTTATCCAGTGCTGTAAGATATGGGCAGTTTCCTCACTAACTTAATAAAAAGATGAGCTATTTAAAGGAAATAGCACATATCCAAGCCAAGGGAGAGCAAACCCACCAGGAAATATCAGAGCAACAAACCACCTAATAAAGAACATATAGAAATAAAAACAAATCTGGACATTCATTTCTTAATTTATTTGCTTTGGATTTTCTAGAATGAATTTTTATTTACATGTTTAAAGCTAGGCATGCAGAGATGAGATAGTGAAAGGAGGAAGTAATTAAAATAGAAAGTTGTGTTATGAATATTAATATCAAGAAATAGTAGCATAAAAGGTTAAAAAATGGAAAATTAAACCTAAAAAGACACAGAAAGCCCTAATTCTCAATCTTAATTAAAATGCATGTCTTAATTCAGAAAAGCATGAAAAGAACTCCTTTATTCATATAAAAAATCTGAAAAAACTTGTGAAGTACAACAAATTACTTATTCTGATGGATTGTTAAAGGAGATGGAAACAACCACTCAGGACAGAATGGAGCATGGAAATTTGTAAGAAAAATTAGAGTTTCTGTTTCAAATGGCCACATGCTCCATAGTAGAATTTGGAGACCCAAGAGAGCCCTGATGATTTTTGACTTCTTTGAAAGGCATGGTGCCAAATACCCACCAAGGAGAAACTCTCACAGTTCAATTGTCAGAGATGTGCAGCCTTTCTCTGGGGAATATTCTTCACCTTGGCAATGTCACCTTGCTCCCACCAAGTCCCACCCCACCTCTGCCCTGTGTTCAAACCTCACTGGAGCAGTCTGTGGCTTGATGCAGAAACAAAGTTGAATATTCCCACGTACACAGTGACTACACTAAGCAGAAGAGGGGGAGTAAAAATAATTAAAACATTAACTAGATTGAATATTAAATGGCATGGATGGTTGGGTAGCTCTGTGTTGGCTTATTGGGTGTTGATAGGTTACCTCAATTATTTGCAATTTCTCCTGCAGAGGCATTAAGGGCCCTGGTGAGCCTGTTCTCTGTGTACAGATCTGCTCCAAATGACTCAGACTAAAAGGACAACACATGGGAAATGACACAGAGCCATAAAGAGGTTAATGGACTTAACCAAGGTTGCAAGACGAGATAATAGGAGGGATGAGCAAAGAAAATAAAACAAGCAAAGACTACAAGCCATTCTCCTCTCCTGCTGTCATGCTTAAAGAAACTCCTTCATTTAGATAAATGAGCTCCACAGCAGTGAGGTTGCACAACCTCAATCATGTGCATCTCAAGGTCACCTGAGGGTTTCTGGTGGTGTGAATGGCAAGATGTGTCTGCTCAAAGAGGTTCAACTTTAGTTGCACCCTCTGCCAAATTTTTGAGTAGTCAAGAACAAACTGCATGAAGCTTTAGTAGCATGTCCTGCCTCTCAAACTGCTGTGGTGACACATTAATGTGGCAGCAATAAGGCCAAGGAAAAGATTCAGAACCAAATAAGGCCAAGGAAAGGATTTAGACCCAAAGTGCTCTTTGATCCTGAGAATTCTCTAAGTAAAAACGACCTCAATCATGATGGACTAAAAGTCAGAATTTAAACACTTGTGCCCAGTTTGGATTTTTGAGTTTCTTCTGTGTTAAGTCCTAGCACAGTAACAGCTGATTGCCAACACTGATTCAGTTACAATGGTTACATGATTTCCTGATGTTAGCATAATTAAATTAGACACGTTTATGAAAATATAATAATGCTTATCAAAACAAGGCTTTGGCTTGTTTAAACATGCTGATAAAGATCAGCTCAGATTCTTAGAAGAAACCAAAATATCAGTTTGCATTTGCTTCTTATGGTTGGCTATTAATGAGTCTAGTTCCTATAGATTTTGAGGCACTGAATTTAGTGCTACTCATAAAAAATAACATCTAGACTAAGCTTCAACAGACACACCAATATGTTGGATTAAGAGTTATATTGTTGAAATTCATCATTATGTGTGTTAAAAGCTGAAAGTTCTATTGTTAATATATAGATGAATGTGAAGAATGAGATGAGAGTACAGAATAAATAATTTTTTGTTCCTGTTCTCTGATTCTGCAATATGTCCACAGTTACTAGAAACACATTCTCTGAGACTGCACATACATCCTGCTGAGGGACAAGGAGCTGCTTTCCTTGTTTTAGCTTTATATATTAAATATTAAATATAATATTAATATATTATATTAGCTATATATATTAGCTATATATATTATATTAGTGTATATATTATATACACTTTTAGAATGATTTTACTGTGTTATATAATGTTGCATTAGGTATGATTTTGCCAAGAGATTTAACATTTGCAAGACTTTGTTGTTAAAGAGGAGGCAAATATTTCACATCAAATAAAACCTTTCTGAGATGCTACTTTTACCATCTGGTACTCAGAGTGGGTTCACATAAAATCAGGCCAGTGAAGGAAAATTTAAGAAAAGCACTGCCCTTTTCATTAAGAAAATATTTTCTTTGCTTTCCATGACCTTTGGGGACAGCTCTGCTTCCCCTTTCACATCATATAAAACATCTCTAGGAAGGAAACAGAAGACTGTGGCACAGCTTTTTCTTCTACCTTGAAGTCCCAGATGACATTTCTACAAATGATTTTATCTTCTGTAATACACTGTTTTCACAAGGCACATCCCTTCCAGCCTACGCAAGCTAGAGTCCAAGGCAAACACAAAGTGAGAATATCACTTCTTTTCCATTTGTTTTTTTAATGCTTTCTTTGTGAGGAAATGGAATATTTCTTTCTGTGGCTTAGAGTAAAACACACTCTGCTTCATGCCATTTTATAGCTGGAGGTGTCACCTGAACTAATGAGGGCAAACTGGGCATTCACCTTGTGAGAGCCAAGCAGTTTATGGTAGAGCACTGCCATGAAATGATGTTTTTTTACTTCTCAGTGCACACCTGCAATGCCAGTAGGTCCAGATAAGGTGTGCTGCCTGAGTACCACACTGTGCACGCAAACATCCTGGTTTTCTATGCAAACCACTTCCCTACTGCTCTCATTGCTGCATTTGCAAGTGCTTGCAGAACTTTCTTAGATTTTTAGTTTTCAGCTATGAAGACTCTGTTTTCTATTTTTCACTTATTTTCTTTTACATCAGCAAAGCCACCAGCCTGAAATATCCATGTGTTGCAAGACCAAGTTAACTGAGGCAACAAAGGTGAGATTTAGCCACTTGTCACTCTTGACTTCAGCTGAAAGAATGGCAAGGTAACATCTCCAAGAATCTCCACTTGTTTTTTTTCCAGCTGAATATGCTAAATCAGCAGAACACCCTTGTGTGATGTAAGTGTTGTAAACTCTTCCCTGCCAGAAGAATTTCCTGAGCCTTGAAAGAAACAAGCTGCAGCCTATTTCCCAGAATATTATTCTGAGAAGTAAAAGAAATAATTTCTCATGTTATGTGGCATGTAAAGAGATATCTGAAGAGCAAAAGTAGTTAGAGAGTCCATTCTGTACTTGAAGTGAAATGGATGAGTTAAAAAACTGTATTTTTCTAAGAATGACAATAAATAAATAGTCAAATTCTAGAATTCAAAATTCTTGCAGTTTTGGGTGTTCTCTTCATGTCACAATTTGGATAAAAGCTTTTTATGATAATAAGGGATTGCCCTTGAGGAAAGAAATTTGTCATCCACGATGCAAGTAGATTAAATAGAATGGAAGATCACATTCTAAATTTAAAAAGTGACAGTAAATGATAATCTGCTAAGCAAATTGCCAATGTGTGCATCTATTAGCTGTCAGACCAATGAACTGCAACAAATTTCACAGAATCAATTAAGTTGGAAAAGACCTCAAATGCCATCAAGTCCAACTGTTGACCAAAGACCACCATGTCAAGCAAACCTTAGCCCCAAGTGCAACATCCAGTCATTAATTTAGTAACTAATGCTTGTATTTCCACAGCTGACAGACAAAGATGTTTTTCTTCATGTGGATTCACAATTAAAAATGGGGGTTTATGGAAATTCTTGACCAACACTCAAATGTTCTTTGTCCATGTAAAAAATAAATTTGGCAGCCTAGCTTCCTACTATAGGTCAGACTGACCTATACCTTATGTTCTAACTTCTTTTGTTTTAAATTCTATGTATTAGTAAATTATTATAATTGTAGTGTGTGAAAGATGATATCAGTTATTATGATACTCACCTTCTGCTATTCTCTCCATCTATTCTTCCTTCTGGCTCTTGTCCACCAGAGCTTCTCTTTGATTTAGGCTGAGATATGGAATCCACAGGCAAAGGCAGAGCTGAAGTGATTGCTCAAAACACCACAACTGCCTCAGTCATGCTGGTATCAAACAAACAAAAATTCCAGAAGGAAAACCATACCACAGGTGTCCACAGCAACAAATAAAATTGACAATGAGAGAAGTTTTCCATAGTTGCCTTTCAATACCAGCTGCATGGGATAGAATGGGGAGAGTTCAAAACTTTTTTTTTTTTTTTTTTTTGAAGACAGATTAGTGCATAAAATTATAAAAAAAAAAATTGAAACTCTTCACACCCAGACACAGGAGCCAGCTCTCTCCACAGCACTCATCCTTTCATCTCCAAATTCCAGCCCACTGCACAGCTAAATACTGCACTTGTGTTAGCATCTTCTAACCTCTGACTTGAAAACTTCAGATTATCTTATTTCTAAATGCAACAGCCAGGGATTTATTTCCCTATTATGCACTTCTGGTAGTGTATTGACAACAGGTCTCCAATGATGGAAGAATAATTTGAATTATCAGGGACAATTTGATTAAAATAAAATCTGTACTAAACTTCAGCTTGTAAGGAAGCACAGAAAAATCTTTACAGGACACCGAAGAAACCTCTGTTTTCTCTAGAAAAGCAAGCTTTAAAGCCAATAAATATTCATGTAATGTTTGGGTATTATGAGATTCAATCTTCCTTAATTTTCAAGTTTAATTGTGAAGTGTTGATATCAATACTAATCAGAATAAAACATTCCAAATCTCTTAATTACCCTGCATAGATCCTGGCTAGGTGTGTGAATGCCTGACCCACTGCCTGTGGCATTCACCCAGCTGTATAAACTGCTTTAGTGATCTTTTCTCTTTCCAACTGCCGAAGTGCCCATACTAAAACAGAATGGATGGACAAACATTTGGCTGTTGATTTTTTTGTTGTTGTTCATAATTACATTTTCCCTTTAAACAAAGTCATTCAAAATCAGTTCACTTCCATGAGAGAAGACGTTTCACTTTACTGTGATTTCTTGTTCAGGACCCAGCCTTGGAATAAACAACCAATCTCCAGGGTTAGTAACTCAAGACCTTTCACCAGTGTATCCAAACTGATAGAGAAAAAGCACAAAGTCGGTGTGATCTCTAACAATTAATATTTTACAGACCATGCTTCTCTGTCCCCAAAGTGCCAGCCAAAGTTTTGTCAAAGGACTTTACCTTAATCATTTCTAAATTACTATTAGAGCAGCGACCAGGAAAGATGGGAGAGGTTTTTTTCAGAACTATTGTTGTAGAGAAATGTCCAGCACTACATAAATGACCTATTCTAGACAATTTACTCCATATAATGAATAAGGAGCCCATATAAAATATTCATTTGGACTCAATACTTAAGGGTTTAAAATTGACATTTAAAATGAAATGAAAACCAATAGCGTGCAAGTTGAGGATTACCATAGGAGTCAGGAAGGAAGATGCCCTTGGAAATTAAAGTTGTGTGTTTACAGTAGGATAACCCATGATAAAAATCATAGCTTATTTTAAAAAACAGCAAGAAGGAAAAAGGAAAGTGGAATACACTGCATTCCTGTCTAAATGGCAGTATTTGAAAACCAAATCTCTGTATAACAGAGGCTAAGCTTTGTAACAGTGGTTAAATCTAAGAGTATTGTTAATTGGTATAATAAAAATCCCAGAAGGAGAAGTAAATATTTTTTTCACTTTCTGAATTTGTGGATATACCCCAAAAAATGAAAATGCAAGCACTGTTGCTTTAGACAGACTTTAGAAGGCAAAGATGAAAAATGCTGTTGTTTTTTTTAAATGAAAAATAATATACACTATTCCAATTTATGTGATCAAGGAAATTTAAAAATAGTATTAATAATTATTAATAGTTTTTGGTTGTAGAGGGTTTCGCTTACAGGATTCAGCTCTCTGGGAACCTCAAACCACTTTCTAAATAGTAATGAATGATGATAGCTTTATAAAAAACTATTATAAGTAACAATTTACCATTCTACAGAAGAAGAAATTATGTCACAATCTTTTTTAAACAAGAAGTGGATAGGAAGCAAAAAGAAACCAACTCTTGTTCCTTCTCCTGCATTACAAAGAAAGTTCTTCCTTTTGTGTTTGATATGGAACCATTTATTGCCTCCAAAGTGAGGATTGTGTTCCTCTCTCATTCTTGGAAATCATTCTGAATGAAGAAAAAATTGCAGAAATCTTTTTTTTAAACTGTATACTATTCTTGTATTCAAGACTCTTTATTTGAGATGTTTCGTGAGTAGATGGAAAAAAAGGAAGGTGGCCTTGGCTACTCAAAAGTTCATTAAAATTTAGTATGTTATTGTAATCCATATTTTTATATTAAAGACATATGTATAGAAAATAATAAAATCACCTTGTTTAGAAGTCATCTTCATGCAAATTTATATTTCATTCTAACCGTATTCTCAACTGCTAGTTACATCACATTTCCTTCAGAAATTATGCCTTCTAGACGTCATTTTGGGACAGTATATTCTTTTTGACAAAAAAAAAAAAAAACCAACAAAAAACCAAAAACAAACAAAAAAAACCCCCAACTGCTTAGATTGAGCTTTTCACAAGCCATGACTGAGTATCTAGGGTTTGATTTTGGGAGTTTGTGAGGGAGCAGTACTAATCTGTAGGGGTAAAAATAAGTTTCCATGATCTTAATATGCTTTAAGGAAGTGAATAAATACCTTTTTGATTTTCAGCACAATTTCTGTGATATTTCCTAGCTATATATATCTAACTATGAAAGTCAATTTTTGCTTTAGGTCTTTCATACCATGCAGTAATTTGAGACAGTAAGTGCAGTAAAATTTCCTGATCAGAAAAAGGATGAAGAGCTGTGCAACATCTTGAAAAAGCCCAGTCTGCTATGAGAAAATTTTTGTATCTCCTTCAAGTAAAACAGAGATAAATCTCTCAAAAGAATATAAACTGGATATGGAAACATATTATCAGGCTAGGAGAGGGGGATGAATGTACAATTAGATCCTACAGGTCAACAAAGTGAGGCTTATGATCAGGTCATTTAGTTGACAGGTCTGGACATGAAAGATTTGACCTTTTTTTGGAGGAAAAACAAGGAGAAAATGGATAAGCAGTTGGGGTGTGAAGCATTTGTACCAGCTCCCTCCTGCTAAAGCAAAGTTCCAAGTCAGGTGCCTGCAACTGCTTATGAAGGCTCATCTTTTCAAGGCCAGAAAGGACTGTTGAAAAAGGTTTCTTTTTCTCTTGGGATACTGCAAACCAGTGAATTAATCTCTGTTATTGCAGTGATTTCTAGAGAAACAACAATGGGGTAAGGCAATAAATTTCCATTTCATTGTGATGGAAAATAGGAGCTGAATTGATTCCCTCAACAGTTATCTGAGGATTGCCTGGCCTCTGTGAAATCCAGAGAAATCCCACAAAGAAACCAGCCCAGGGAGCATCCCTAAGTGGGGTGGGCTGGAGCACTTCTCCAGGTCTGAGCAGATACCTGCAGAGAGAAATGTGCAGAAAGCAGGCTGTGAGGGAGTTGTCAGGGTTGCCATGGCTCCTGAGCCAGCAGGCAGCAGCAGGGAGAGTTCAGGGATGGGGCTGGGATGATGTGCAGGGAAGGGCTGGGACAGGAGCAAGGCTGGGGACAGGAACAGGGCTGGGGACAGGAGCAGGACTGGGGACAGGAGCAGGACTGGGATGATGTGCAGGGAAGGGCTGGGACAGGAGCAGGGCTGGGGGACAGGAGCAGGGCTGGGATGATGTGCAGGG
>JBBMKD010000013.1:5248070-5260282 GCA_037834095.1 Argya squamiceps | reverse complement strand
AGGGCTGGGACAGGAGCAGGGCTGGGGGACAGGAGCAGGGCTGGGATGATGTGCAGGGAAGGGCTGGGGACAGGGGCAGGGCCGGGGACAGGAGCAGGGAAGGGCTGGGACAGGAGCAGGGAAGGGCTGGGACAGGAGCAGGGCTGGAGCAGGAGCAGGGCCGGGCTGGAGCAGGAGCAGGGCTGGGGGACAGGAGCAGGGCTGGGGGACAGGAGCAGGGCTGGGGGACAGGCTCTGCTCCTTTGCCTCTGACAGAAACTTCCCAGACAGCTGCACCCACATCTCCTCCCAGGAAAATGAGTTTCCTCACTCAGAAAGCAAATCTGAGAGGGAAATAAGAAGCACAAGAGGTGGCTAGTTCAGCATAAAATAGGAGACACAATTCTCAAGAGTTTAGATGTGTGCCAAGGGTGCTGGAATACAGCAGCTTTCCCAAACACAACACTTGGCAGCTCAGTGTCTCTTGAAGTCTCTGCAGGACAAAAATGGGAGCCCTTCTCATCAAGGCCATGATTCAAGCAGACTTGTTTCTTTTTGAACTCTCAGAAATGTCAGGGAATCCAAGGCCTGCCCTCCCATCAATTGCCAGGCTTTCCCAGGTGACTCCAGTGACCAGCACTCACAGTGTCAAGATACAAATTGGCAGATGTCTGTTGCCAGAAAACTTTATTCTTGTCAGCTCAGTCGTGTGAGTAGCAGTGGGTGGTAGTAACCCACTGTCATGCACAATTATATTTCAGTGTAAGAACACTTCAGTCAAGGTTTAGCTGCTGGAGACCCTTAATGTGGCTCAAGAGAGAGGGTGAGTGGAAAGACAGAGTCAAAAACTCCAAAAAGGTGTTTGGAGTCTCACTAGGGCATGTGCAGAGTTCATAGCCCCAAAGGAAATCAGTCAGCAGTACACCAGAAAATTGCCCAAACTATTATAAATAACATACACAAGGAAATATATTCCTACTTTTCTCTTAATTATAACCAAGGAATGGCAGTAATATTCTTCCTATCATTCTTCAGATGCTGTTCTTATACAAATTACTAAAAAAAAACATCAAAGAGGAACAAATGAAGAAGGGAAGTGAAAAAAAAATCTATTAAAAATTTCCCCTCAAGAAAAAAACAACCAACAGCAACAAAGGAAAACAGCAAAAAACCAAAACAAAACCCAAAAAACACTGCAAGCAAACAAACAAACAAGTAAAACCCCCAAAAAATCCCAAGGAAAAAATTATAGCCATTTAGTATATTCTGTACCATCATAAAACCTAAAAAGAGTAATTTACTCAAGCATTTTTATGAGTCAGAAGGAAAGTTATCCTTTCAGCCTGCATAGATGAGCACTGCTATGGGATACAAGAAAAGCCAGAGGCAAAACCAACACAAAACAAACACAAACCCAAACCCAACACTTTTTTGCCCCAAATCCTCCCAGTTTGTAAAAACAACTTACAAACAAAAATAATGGGTTTTGCCTCACAATGAACAGGGTTAGCAGAAAATTTTTCCTGTAAAAACTGTCTTTAACAGAATCCCTAATTTACTCTTTTTGCCTCAGAAAGGTGAATAAAAATAAAGGAGAGGAAGTCAGGTAGTATCTGCAAAAGTTGACAGGACCAAGGATAATATCTCAATATGGCTAATTGTGTACCAGCTTTGCTATCCTAAGATTCTGCTGCTCACACTTATTTTTAAGGCCTGACTCATCCTGGTTTCCATTTGATTTCTGTATCACCTGCATTAAAGAGCACTCTGCTTTGCAACTGACTCCATTCAGCATTTTATTTTGTATTATTTGATTTCCTTTCTATTTAAAAGCAAAATCTTGCTCAGAATTGGAAGTTTTCTGTTCAGGTAAGCAAGCAACTTTTTCTAGACTTTTTTCCTGGTGCTTCATAGGCCATTAGATTTGGTGTTGCCAGGACTATTTAATAACAATTGGGAGTCTTGTTTCTCCCTTAAGCTCCTGGGGAAAGCAGCCAGAGCTGTTATAGGAAAATGAGAAATTACCAGAGAATTATCTGTCGAAACTAAAATCACGGGACAAGTACATAACTCATAAAGTGGTACAATGAAGAGGAGAAAGAAGGAACAAAAGAAGAATGTTACTAAGTCTGAACTTTATCTTGGATCCTCACAAGCTCACTAACTCTGGTGCTCCTTCCCAAAAGATGGGTTATACCTGCAGTGTTCCACTGCCTTTGTACTGCTCCCTTTGGTAACTTCAAGAGCTCTCCTTAGCAGTTTCCCTTGATTTATCCAAATTTCCAAGCTCATACATATTAAAGACAGAAGGAACCACTGTTAGCATGTAGGCAGAAAGGCAAAGAATACTTTCTGTGGTAATGTCTGCAGAAATTTATGATTTATCATTGAATGGCCTGGGTTGACAGGGACCTAAAGATCATCTTGTTCCAACCACCCCTGTTGTGGATATAAATTTATATGATTTACATCTGGTTTGCAACAGGCAGAAGGTAAATTGCAGAAATAATAATATTTTATATTTCAGATCTATGTATTCTAATTATGACCTAGAGATGAAGAGAAGTCTGAGCTGGGCATTACTAACTTAAGAATTTCAGGCAAAAATAAAAAAATTCAGACTGCTGGGGATTTCTCTCCTACTGACACTTGTCCATTGGCAATGACATGTAAAGAACTGACATTTCAGAGACTGGTCACTAGCTACTGTAGGATAGATTTTTTACATTTCAAGTAATCATTTAAAGGTACAAAGGAAAAGTTGGTTGCAGCTAGGAATCCACTTCATCCATTTTTACTAATCCCTTAAAACACTTTTCACTTTTATACATTCCTAGTCCATGTATGCCTCAGAAGTAGGACATTATTATAAGAAATCCTTTCCTGGTCAGAATCAAGAGCGTGTGAAAAACTGCTCTGAAGCAGATGGCTACTTGTGAAGAGGTAAAAAAAAAAAAAAAAAAAAAAGAAGTCATAGCAAACACTTGGATCCTCTAAATATAGATTTTTTCACTTAAAGTACCTTATTAATATTATAGATGAACCTATACTTCTTTTAAAAACAATATGTTTAATTATAAATTAAATGCATTTCTAAAAGACATCCCTCTCTGACTGACTGACTAAAAAAATTTTTTCTTTAATAGCCTCATTTCCTGAAAATCATGTTTTATCTTCTCATGGGCTGCGGGATTTGCAGAAGAAGCACATGAGGTATCTGGTCTATCAGTGGGATGCTAGCAGATGGCTCTTTTGGGCCAGTGTTTTCAGGGGTTTGGTCATTAACTGGGATTGACCTGTTGGAAGGAATCCAGGGGAGGCCACTGAGGGGATTCCAGGGCTGGAACACCTCAGCTCTGAATTCAGATGGAGTTGGGTTTATTCAGCCTGGAGAAGAGAAGGCTCCAGTGAGACCTTGGAGCCCCTTCCAGGGCTAAAGGGGCTGCAAGAGAGGGGGAGAGGGGCTTTGGGTGAGGGCAAGGAGTGACAGGGTAAGGGACAATGGCCTTAAGCTGGAGGAGAGCAGGTTTAGATTGGATTTTAGGAAGAAATTAATTCCTGTGAGGGTGATGAGGCACAGGTTGCCCAAAGAAGCTGTTGATTCCCATCCCTGGAAATGATCACAACCAGCTTGGATGGGGCTCTGAGTAACCTGGGATGGTGGAAGGTGTCCCTGCCCACGACAGGGGAGTAGGAACTAAATGATATTTAAGATCCTTTCTAACCCAAACCTTCTGTCATTCCATTATTGCCCTTTTTGCTTCTCATGAACTCAAGGCTGGACTTTTGGAAAGTCTCTTTTTGTATCTTACCTGGGATGGAAGCCCCATATATATTTTACAAGGAAATTGTGAAGATTAAATTTGTTTCATACAATGATGTGACACATCAAGTACAGGCCAAGCATTGCTGCATAATAAATGTAATGTGTGTGTGTGCACACAGAGGAACATGTAAAACCCTACATTCAAATATAGAGACATTTTTTGTGGTCAGCACAGAGGAGTCACAGAGTCTTCCTTACAGGACCCTTTCTGTGACTGATCTAATTAAGTATAACATTGCACATACAGTGATTATTCTACAGCAAATAATTCTCAGTATTTAGAGAACTTTCTCTCTTAGCATTTGGAGAAGTTTCTGATTTCTTCTTTTACATACCAGCTAAACAAAAAAAAACAAAAAGGTTTTTATATCAGCCATAATTTTTCCCATTACAGGAACAATAGACTGACATTTCTTGAAAAAGTCTCCACCTACACAGGTTTCATGGAACATATTTTCCAAACCCAGTGTGCTCAGGGTGCATTTAGCTGACTGTATTCAGTATCACATCACATTGATTGTTTAGGACACCATGACATTTGGACTCACTTTTCTTGCTGATTAATAAAGCAACTTTTTTTGTATTTCTTTACCTTTCCTTGTTGTTTGATAAATATTGATGCTCTTAGACTCTCAGGCTCTGATGCGGCAAACGTATCCACATGACTGCAATTAACTGAGGTGAAACAAACTGGACCACTCACTGGGAAAAATATGCATGCACTTAAGAACTTGATGAGCACTTCAGCTAAAGAACATTGCATCAATCTTAGGCAACAGCCTTATTTCAGTAACATCTTTGATACCCAAAATCTGCTTGAAGATACACTTGATGACACGTCTCTTTGTCTCCTACAGTTTCTCTCACTGTTTATCATGGGATTAAAACCTGGGTGCCTCATTTTATTTTTGTAGTCTTATATATAAATTTTCACACATAAAGATGAGAATAGAATGGATCAAAATACAGCTGAATTTTTAAAAAGATTTAAAAGCTCATTTTAAAAGAAAATATTGCTACTGTTACTGTTTCCTGCATAGAGTATCAGCCAGTATCAAGGGAAGCACGATGATATCTGTAACAGTTTAATTTTCCAGGGAAAGATAGAAATATTCTCCTGGGGTGCATCAGCAAAATCAAGCAAAAAAAAAAAAAAAAAAAAAAGACAAAAATCCAAACAAAAAACCACAAAACAACCCCAAAAGCCCAACAAAAAACCCTCATACAAAATATCAGAATATTCCCAGAGGGCTAAAATACGAGAGTTGCAAAAACAACAAACTTTTGTGCAAGATAAACAAAGTAAATTAATTTGGGATGTCTGTAGCTGCAAACACTAGTGGGAATGGCAGCCAGCCTACCTGATTGCAGTAACTCCCCAAACCTGCTCATGTTACAACTACAGATTTAATCAGTTATATATTGGGTCACGTTTTACCTTAAATGCCCCAGCTGCTCTCACAAAATCTGGCCCCACCTTAACCAGAAACCAAATCAGTCCCCTGCCCCGTGCCCAGTGTGAGATTTGCACTCTGGTTTTGTCCTGATGGAAAGAACTCGTCCTTCAGGTTTGGTTAGAAACTTGAACAGCTGCTTTGTTTCAAAAATGCTCTGAGAAATCTACCTTCATCATGAATATAATGTCAAAAAATGTCAACAAAAGCTGTCTCCCTCTAGAAATGATTTTTTGGAAGATCCTGTGGTTGCACTGCAGTTCAGCAGTTCACAGCTATCTGCAGGAGCACTCTGTACCTTCACTTTGAGGAGGCTGGAGTCCCATAGGGAACTATTCTTTTTTTTCCAGTATATTTGACATGTTCAGCTGTTAGTGCTCATTATGGTCATTATGAGTTATTACTGCTCATTATGCTGTTAGGCAGATGACACCTAGATTTACTGAACTGATGCTGATGGGGGTGGAAGAACCTTTCTTCTCAGATACAGATCTCCTATAATCAAAAAGGGGAGCTAAAAATGGCTGAGATGAGAGGGAGAAAAAGATGCATTGAAAGAAACACCACAGTTTCAAAGCAAAACCAGTGATATCAAGCTACATCTGCCATTCAGTGCTGTGTGTACACAGCCCTGTGACATTCACCTCCCTCTGTTTGTCTCTAGGAACCATATAGCTCAGAAACAACAATGAATCTAAGCTAAATTAAAGAATAATTTGAATATTAGTGTCCTATTTCCTCTGCTCCATCGCTCATGCAATGACACATATCACTTTGGTCATTTCATTTACTGATGAAATTTTAGATAGTCTTATGCATTACAATTTAATTATTCTCTAAAAAAAATTAGAAATATTGGCATTGTCAGTTTCTGAAAATATTACCAAAAGCTGGACAGCAACAGGGCTCCCTGGAAAAACTACTCAATTGCAAATTTGCTTTTCCCATTTTCTGTTAATACAAATCAGATGCAAATTTAGAGTCTGGAGAGAAGTGGTAGAAAAAGGCTAGTCCTATAAAAACTTACAACAGGTTAAATTGCTTAAATAAGCTATCAAGTCACTTTTTTCAACCATCATTATTTACTTTTCAAAGATTTTGATGGGCTACTCAGCAGACAGTGGGGAGTATACATGACTAGTTGTGATATTTGATTTGGGTTTTTTTAATGTGAAGAACAAGAGATTAAGCTTCCTAAAAACCAAATGGATCACGATGCCAGATTTTTGGCTTCTCCTCCATTATCACTCCAGGTGTAAGGATACAGTAAATTCTGGCTTTCAGATCCACAGATGACACTGTTTTACACCACAACGACACAGACTCCAAACTTCAGAAGGCTGAAAAAGACTCTTTTATTTTTGGGATGTGTCTCCCTTATATACTATTTTACACAGACCAATCTGATTGGTGACAAAAAGGCAAAACCTCTTCAATCACATTAGTCAGACCAGAGGGACATCAAGAAGAAATCCCTCCTAGGGAAAGGAATGAATAACAAAGTTACAGTTACAAAAACACTTCTCTTGTTTACAGAAAATTCCCTGGGAAAAGAATATCAGAAAACCAAAACACCTCAGGCATGGAACCAGAGCTACACACAGAGGTCCTTTATTAATTTCCCTGTGTGTCACAAAACTGGGCAGACCTCCTTGAGAAGAAGCCCTGGAGTGGAGTCTCTGAGGGTGTGTGGTGCTACAACAGCTTGGAGTGTTGTCCACTCACTGGTGCAAAGTGCCTTGTACTGGCTGGAGGGTGAAGGGAAGGGAAAATGCCACCAGAACCTGCTCCTTGGTGTAAAACAAGAGAGAAGTGAGCAATAATTCCCCTCCTGGGCTCCACTCTGCTGTGCACAGGCAGCAGCCAGGCCAGTGTTCCCTGGCTGAGGGACAAAACAAATGCCATCGAGATGAGAAGTGTGGGATGAGATAAATTATCTTAATCTCCCTGCTGCATCCCAGAAACCAAATATTTGGACTGTACAGAGCTACAGTATTGGAAGTCTCGGGGTCATAATCTCCATCAATCTCTCCATAATGAATCAAAGAGAAAGTCATTAATTAATTAATTAGCTATAATTAACAAACAAATAAATAGCTTGCAGTGGCATTTGTGTAATCCAGAGTAGTTTTAGCAATCTGGGTAGTCCTAGTATTATCCCTTCTGCTTGGGAATAATTGTAAAGGACACTAAAAATCTATTCTTTACCAGATAAATCAAGACAGAAAGGTATATCCCAGCACTGTGATACAACATGCCAGCTCAAACTTATGGCTTATCAGTTCTTTCCTGCTAGCCAAATTTTCAGTGGTAGAAAATTCTGGAGAGAAAAAAAAATTAAGGCGTAAATGTATCCTTCAACCTCTGACAGATTGAAATGGGGTTGTTGTGTCAGGAACAACAACTTGTATCTACTTTACATCAATATCATTGTGACAGGAGCAATGTAACTTTTAAACAAATATAAATAAAGGTATATTCTGGCTATATTTTCTAACCACTGATTAAGGAATTCTCTGAATATCTTTTTTGTTACTGACTGACCATTGCCTGATGGCTAATCCTGCACCAATAAATATAATCTAGTGCTTTATGATGAAGAATTTTATTGCCAGATGTCAGGAATGCAGTGGACAATTACATCACATTATAAATACGAGGCCTGATCCAACACAATTAAAATTATGAGATTTTCATTGCCTGAAATTTGCTGGAATCAAGGACATAATTAAAAGATATGGTGGCACTTTTAAGCACAACGTATGCATTTGTGATAACCCTATTCACAGTATGTAATAATAGTGTGACTGTCTTGTACATAAAAAGGTCAGTATGGGGGTAGTTTTCATTGGAAAAAAAAGTTATTTTCAATAGTTAGGTTTTGTTTTTTAAAAGCAGATAATTTATACTATTGTGATCCAGTAAAATGCTAAAATGGCTTTATTAAGATAATCAAGAACAATAAGTGTCCTTAGAATTACTAATATTTATTTTACAATTGATACATCAGCCAAATATTGGTCAAGTAAAAATCACACTTTTTCCTCCACCAAGATTCCAAGGGGAAAACATTTATTTTTCCAGTTTCATTAAGAGTAAACCTTCACTATTTTCTTTGCTGTATTCTCCAAGAGTCAGACTGGATAAAAATCTATTCCACGTTAATTTTATCCATGTAAGCAACCTAACTGCAATCAGCAGAACCACTCATATTTATAGTTAATCAGGACCAACAGAAATCATAGAGGTTATAAACCCACAAGAACTATTTTAACAACAAAGACCAGGCACACCAAAAGAAAGGAAAGATCAAACCCCTGTTTTTTTTAAAGAGTCCAAATTTCCTCCTGTACTCTTTGTGTCTGTCATGCTCCTGAGATGTTGGAACCCTGGAGGAAAATTTCAGCCTTTCTTTTATCTCACACTGTTCTCTTCTTCAGGCTGATGTGAGACTGTGGAGCTACATGCAAATCACAGAATATTCAAGGTTGGAAAAGACCTCCAAGATCATCAGCTCCAACCATTAACCCAGCCCTGCCATGTTCCCCACCCAACCACATCCCCAAATGCCACAGCTCCACTTCTGGGACAGTCCCAGGGACAGGAATGGCACAGCTTCAGGCCTAAGAGCACAGCTAATTGTGCTTGGAGAATACCAATGAAACCAAGACACTTGAAAAGAAGTAGACATCTTTCTGAAGAAACGAATGAGGAGGGGAAAATGAAAATTGGGACTATCCTGAGAAGGACCAGGGGTTGCACTTTGATGATCCTTGTGGGTCCCTTCCAACTCAGGATATTCAATGTTTATGTGGAATCATAAGGCAGAACAGCTCGATGCAGTAGGAAATGCAATCTTGTCTAACTGAAATAAAAACAACACTGATTTTGTTCTTTTTCAAGATATCACATAACCTACAATTTCATTCCTGGTTTTAAACCATTTTATATATTTTTAGTATTTTCAAGATCCTTAGAGTTGCTCAGTATTTGCTGCAAATCCATTCCCAGAGTGCTATTTGTTAAAGATCAGAGAACTTTAAGGAAAACTTTAGCACATGTTTAAAGTTGCTTTAAATTACACAAATTGCTAAAACTTCTACATCCTCCCTTTCCATGCTTTAGTGTCACAGCACTGTCACAAAAAAGCACAGCAAACTATGTTTGCTAGCATGGCATGGAAAAAGGAATTGTGAATTTTATAGTGCAGCGAACAAGTGATTGTTTGTCCTGCTGAGTGTTAGTCCTGACCCAGGTAGCAGTGTTTTATAGTCTGAAGATCAAAGTGCAGCTTACCCATCAAAATCACATTCCAGCTTTGTTTATTACTCTCTTAACCTTTCATCTGTGCTTTACACAGTGCTGAGAAATACATATATAAAAATGTTCAGAAAGCCCTGTTTCGGTGAGTCATCTTTACTTCTTTACTTATCATAGTATAACAAGCTCCTTGCTCTTCTTAAAACTCTTCCATCTTTAAAACTACTATAATATTCCTTCTGAAAAATGAGTGACTTAATATACAAAATACATTTTCAGCTTTCAGAAAAAGTACTTCAACTTGTTTGATTTGCCTTGGAAATACTGCTGTTTAAAGAGTCGATAATATTGAAAAGACTTCATGGAATAATAAAGTTTGTCACTATCACTGGGTTATATTTTTTGGTAGTCTTTTAAAACTAAATTTTTTTGGGGGAGGATCTTTTTAAGGAGAAGCAGCAAATAGTATCAGATATATGTAAACACTCTCAAGGGAAAACAAACCTATTTATCAGTTGTATTCTTACAGAGAAATCTCCAAAGATGTACCTAAAACAGATTTCTGGGTTCTGCAAGTTGTTAAGCACAGGGCATTTAACCTCCTTTTTGCAACTGCTTCATTCCAAAACATTTCACTACTGAGAAGCTGCTCTTAAAAGTACCTTCAATCTGTTTTATTCATGTCAATTGCAGCAAGCTATTAGCTGTAATAGGCAATTTAATTTTTTTTCCTTTTTGCTGCTTTTAGTGTATGATCATCCTCCAAAAAGTAAGGTTTTAGAATTTCACTAATGTACCCTAAGCGATGCATTCATCTGTAGCACAAGCAAATTTTTCTTAAGAAATTGGTCTTTATCAACGTGTGATTTTTCAATATGCATCAAGAGATGTGAAAAAACATGTCCTTGGGAATTGCCAAATTGTCTGGAAAAGGAACAGTGAGATGAGTGACAGCACAGAAGAAACACCCTGGCATGACAAAAACAAATTAAAAACCCATGATGCCACTGGTTGGGACTGAACCTAAATAAATGGCACTAAACTGGAACAAGTCAACATCCAACTCACACTAGATCCTTTCCTAAGAGTTAAAAGAGGCAAAGAAGGGAGAGAAAATGTAGTCTTCCACTGTTTAATAGCTTGCAGTCAATCTTTAGGATCCCTTAAAATCAGGAGCTCCGTTCCTGAAAACCCAAATTCCGGCAGAGAAAGCTGGAACATCAATAAGACTTTACACAATCTAACCTGTGACCATTTGATTCTCATCCACCTTCATCTCCTGCTCAGTTCCTGGGTAATGCTACAGTAAGGGCAGGGTTTACCAAAAGGCCTGGAAAGGCTTAGGTGTGAAAATGTTTCTGCACCTCTGCTCTGGACATAAGCCTGGTCAAGTTTTCAGGAGACAGATCATTATCTCTCACTGCCAGGCTGTCAAAACAGAGCCAGGTTGCTCCATTGGGATGGTGGAATAAGTAATCCCTCCTGTGCCCACAAACCACAGGCTGAAATCTCAGCACATGTGAGTAGATGATACATCTACTGGTGTCAAAAAAAGGGAGCAGTGTGGTTATTGCTTTGCAGAAAAGCTCTTTTTTTGTCTAAGACAAGTATAATGAGCTAATTCATTTTCAGGCCAGCCCAGACTATTCAGAGAGAATGCTTACAAAGATAATCAGGTGTTAAAAGACGAAGATGTCTGGGGAATAATTCATCTGCTCCCTCACACTACTTAGGACTCACTGCTCTGCCTTAAGATCGCAGAATCCCAGCCTTGGGGAAGCTGGGAGCTGTGGAGACCTCACCTCACCACCTCCCCTGCTGGACCAGCAAACCAGGTTACTCAGGTCTGTGTCCAGGTAGGGTTGGAATATCTCTGTGCACTGGACACTCCCCAGCCTCTCTGGGCAACATGATTCAGCATCTGAACACACTCAGAATAAACAAGGTTTTTATTTTTGGGCTTTCCTCTATACTTGGTGCCCACTGCCACTTGTCCTTTTGCTGGATGCCACCAAGAGTCTGAGTTTGTTTATTTAAATCTTCCTCATTATAAATTCACATTGAAGCCAATGAAAGCCCCACCCCTTCACATGCTTGTTTTAATTTCCTTTGGCTTTTTGCATATTGCTTGCTTGGCAGGGAGAAGTTAAGAACCAGGCTCTGAATATGTTTCTGCTGGGTTCTGCAACTTTGCAAGATGACTTTAACGACAACTTGAACTGTTAGCACACATTGATCATCACAAGTAATTTTGTTTCTTTCAGTGAGATTGATTATCTTTACCTAAATCATAGAGATCTCCTGGGAGGAAACACTGAGAAACTACAGAGAATGTGATGGGAAAAGCTTTTAAAGGACTAAAAAGTTTTAGCAGCAGAAAACTAAGAGCTCATGTAAATGAAAATCACAATCTCATGACAAAAGCTCTCATCTGTACAGTCACACAAAGGAACATATCTATTTCCATCATCCAAACGCCAACATTCAGTCATTGATGGGAAATAAACCCTCTTGGGCTCATTTTGCAAAGTTATTTTGTTGGAGTGTTGTAAGGGAACCATATAAAAGCAGAGCGAGGCTCACATGGTCTGAATTGCAATATCCAGGATTTGTTCAGAGTCTTTCTGGAACGCTGCAGACTTCAAGGGTGGTGGGCCACAGAGGTACTTACAAGAATTGGCGCAAGAGAGCGA
>JBBMKD010000013.1:5198974-5248060 GCA_037834095.1 Argya squamiceps | reverse complement strand
CTATGGAACCAGTTTTCTTTGGTGCTCATGGCAGCAGAATCCAAACCTGCACTTCCTTCAGAGACACCGCACCAGCCTGTTCTCCTACAAATGCAAAACCTTGTTGGTACAAACATAATATTTCCTGTTTGTGCTTGGTCCTGGTAAAAATAGGTCAGGTTCTAGCAAAGTTGATGGCTCCTAATGACAGCTGCTCACTTCCACCTTGCAAGAGGACCTGTTCTGTTAGAGCCTGGAACTGGACCTGGTTGCAAGACAACATTGTCTGCAAGAGAAGGACTTTTTTCAATGTTTTTAAGATGATCCAGAATGTTTTCTAACTCTCAGCTGCATCTTTGATACACTATAGCCAAGCAATGATATCTTTTGTTCATATTTTGTACATCTCAAGGAAAAGCAAAATTATAAATCTGAGAATTTATTCTTCATAATACATTTCCAATATTATGAGTTCCACTACACCTACTGAATACACTCCTGTTTGTAAATTTGTTTGTACACAGCACTTTCAAAAGAAACCTATCAACAAGAACATCTGCTGCCATGACTGAATTTGAACCAGAGATCAAAACACTACTTATGAAATATTTATAAAAAGAAACCAGCCAACAACTCTATAGAACTTTCAAAAGATAAAAAAGCAACATTATGCACTTATGAGGGGGAAAGGAAAAGGAATGTGTGCATTGTTTTAAAGCCATTTGAGAATGGAACCTTAAATTTGAAATTGTGATTACTACTTCTACAGCATCTACCTAGAAAAACGGCAAAGATGAAATTCAGGCACTACCACAGATGTTGAATTTTATGGTTGCTGGAAAATGCAGGTAATATCTTGTATTTCTCAATAACATTTTTAAAGCACATCTTCAGCTGGAGGGAACCCACATTAGAAAAGCCCTGTGCTAGCAATAGAGCTGTCAAATGATTTCTTTGTTATCAGAGAGAAAATAAATGAAATAGTGAGTACATTTCCATTTTAAGTTATCTTTAACAGTAATTCAAGAACCTAATGACAATCAAAATCCAAACGATGTGCATCCAAACTCTCAGGTACAACAACAGGAGAAACTCAAAGATGAAAGGGATGAACACACAGGATGTGCAAGACCGTGAAGTATCAAAACGGAAAAAATTAAGTAATAGAATCACAGAATGGTTTGGGTTGGAATAAGCCTTAAATATCACTAAGTTCCACCCCCTCCCATGGGCAGGGACACCTTCCACTATCCCAGGTTGCTCGAAGCCCTGTTCAACTTGTCCATGAACACTTCCAGGGATGGGGCAGCCACAGCTTCTCTGGTCACCCTGTGCCAGGGCCTCACCACCCTCACAGGGGAGAATTTTTTTTGATATCTGATATAAATCCACTCTCATTGTAAAGCCATTCCCCCTTGTTCTCTCATTCCAGGCCCTTGTAAAAATTTCCTCTCCATTTTTGTAGCTCCTTCAGGTGCTGGGAGGCCACAATTAGGTCACTCTGAAGGCTTCAGAGATGAGGGCAGAACAAACCCTATTCTCTCAGTCTTTCCCTACAGGAAAGGTAAATGATAGGAAAAAAAATGCTGGAAAGAAAGTTAATATTCTTTTTAATGTGAACATTTCCCTCTCAGTTCACCATAATTTAGCCATCCTTGTTAAGAACTATATAATGGCAAAAGGAAAATATTTAGAGAACATTTTTCAAGCAGCATGTAATAATGAAGTGAGTAATTATAGCATCCCCAGGGTGCTCAGGAGTGCATTTTACAGGGTCATTAATATGGTTCATGGCAAGCTGGAAGCACATGGCCTTTGGCCCCACAGCACACAGGGGGCCCAGGGAAGGACCCCCCACGGTGTCACTGCTCCAGCAAAGCCTCGCAGATGAAATGCAAACCCATCTCCAGTGAGACACAGCATTCACCTGGAGCTGAAAGGAGAATTTCAGTCACAGAAGCAAATCAATTAATGTGCAGTAAACTACAGCAACAAGGAGAGATGGGAACAAACATTTTGGGAAGAAATTCATCTCCCCATGTGCGTCCTGTTGGAATCACTGAGATGACACCAATAAGTGCTTACCAAACTCATGGGACGTTGGAACCTAAGTAAAGCAAAAGAGCTTAGGGATGTGTTTGCTTAATCTTTTTGAAATTATTTGGAGTTGTAAGGTCCTCTGCCTCCTTTCTTTTAATATTTTGTGCTTCTGTACAGAACAATTCATTCTTCAATAGTAATAGTAAATGAAATAGCAAAGAAATTTGTCAGAGTACCTATGGCAATTTAAGATCCCTCAACCAAAATCCTGGTAGAAAGTCTTGAGAAAATGAACAAATTATAATGAGCAAGGGAGGTTTCATTAAAACAAACATCCAACAGCTGAAAAAAAATACAGCAAAAAATATTTTTAAAATCATTAGAATTCTTGAATGTGTAGTGAGTCTCCCATACAAAGACTCCTCAACTTTCTTTAATTCTATTTCATTAAGATCTTTAAAAAAATAGTGAAAAATTACTGCAGAACAATGAAAAATGCCAGTAAGATTTATTTCTCAAGCAATAAACCCCCTGAAACCTGGAGGATATATTTCAAATTCTTAATTAAAGTGTATAAGTGATCTTTCTTGTCTCAAAAATATTTTTAGCTTGCAACATGCACAACACAAGATATATTCAAAATACTTTTACAAATGCATTGGTATCTAGTATTTATATTTGCTGGAAGGCAATTTTCATACTTTGCTTAACAATGGTTATTAACCAATATACAACATTTCCTCTGGCCTTTCCGAGACCTTCATGTGGCAGTTTTTCATGCAATAATGTATTCAAATACAGTTTTTGCCAAAATAATATTTATTTGCCAGTACTTCTGGGGATATAAGAAATCAGTGTATCAAACAATGCAGTCCTCTATATATTCTCCATTAGAAGGTAATGCAAATTGCAACATTTTTACTGTAGTACTTTCTAGGTTGGCTGAGGCAGGCATTTACACATGGATGACACATTAAATAGAAGAAAAAATTTAGGACTCTCTCTTGCCAGTACTGCTGCCAAGAGAGTTTTGTACCTCTAGATCTATTGTTCACATTACTCTTTTGAACCATTAAAAAGTGCTGCTACAACCTTAAAATACAGATCTTGTTCAACTGACTCTAAAATATCATGAGGTACTACATCAAGGAAGTATCAGAATAATATTTGAGCTAGTATCCATATATGTAAACTAATTTGCACACGAAAAAAACCCCATAAAATGAGGAATTTTATGCAATTGAAATGTGTGAAAAATGAGAGCAATATTTGCAATGGAAATCCCTGTCAAGCTATCTATTGCTTCCAAAGCCCCACAGTACACAGAAGTGCTTAATTTAAGCTTCAGAAAACTATTTTAATATATGTAATTAAATGCCATCAACTAGGAATTCAGAAATATTCTATCTACTTGTCCTGCTACTTCTATCACAAATGTTGAAAGAATTTTCATTCACCTTTTTTTTTCTGGGTGTGAATTACAGCTGCATAAAACTCAGGAGTGCAGAGTTCCCACCCCACCGAGGCTGGGCACAGACCTGACTGAGCTGCTGAGCTGCAGAGTATTCCTTAATGTCTCTCTGCTTAGGTTGAAAAACAGAATATTGGGAACTCAGAGGATTATTTCTGTGGGGGAATGCTCTGAAGTGAGGTACAAATTTCACAAAAACCCCAATTTATCCCCACCTCTTGGCTTATATTCAGGCAGATCCTTTCCTGGGAAGTTTGGCATCCTGGCAAGGACAGAGCAGCCTAAATTCTATTTGCTTTTAAGGATGGGGCCAAATCTGGCTCCCCAAGAAGTTTCCCATCCCATCACAAGAAAATCAAAGGCTTAGGATAGCGTATAGTGTAAAATACAGGTACCATTGTACAGCTGAAACATTAAGAAAACAGTAGATCAAAAGTTTTCCATGGGGATCAGTGATGGTGCAAAAGTAATTTGGTCAGATATTACTTGGAGGAAAGTGAAGGTAGCTACACATGGCTAGGTGGTAAAAATTACAAATATCATGTAGGATAACAGGGTCAAATAATTTGGCTTTTTTTTTCTGAGGCAGTAAGGTATTTATAACTTGTCTTCAGTGAGCTCTTTTTCCTTCCTATTTTGCAAATATTATCATGCTGAAGTTTATTCTGCTCTCAAAGATAAATCTGCTATTTAGAAAAACTGGGATACTTTTATTATATGATTAAATATTGATGAAGGGAATTTATCTTGCCAGAAAGTAATTTTTCTTGACAGAAATGACACAAACTGCTCTTATGCCAAAATGAATAGTTTTTAAGTTTGTTATTTGTTATTTTCGTGTTTACCAAAAAAGAAGTCTAGTGAAAAACATCAGAATAAACATGTTATTTAAAATGTACCTGTACCAAGATAGAAACCTATTCAATGGCAAATAAAATTATGCCTTTGTGTCCTAAAAATAAAGAAGCTGGTGTGTGTCTGCATCTATCCAAGCAGGTGGATAATGTCAATTGGCTGTGCTAGAAAAAGCACAAATAGAAAAGAAATGGTTCATTTTAAGAGTGCACTATTTATTCAGGGTTCCCATTTCACAAATATCCTGCCTGCTGTGCTTTGCAGTTGACCCTTTAAAGATTTCTAGTCAATAACCCATTGTTTACCTCACGTCCATTTTGTCATTTTGGTGGTGCAGACCCAAGTGAGGAAATCCTCCTTTCTCTGCTCCACAGCATAACCCACTCCGTTTGGCTGGCACAAAAAAACCCGCACTAAAATATCATTAATTACAGCAGGTCTGAGATTTGAATGCTAATTCTATTAATGGACCTATGAAATTAGGACACTGCAAATCTGGATGAGCAGAGCTTGGGCCTCCTGCGAACTGGGCTGCCCCGAGGTTACCTGCTACATTAAATAAGAATTGTCTGATACATTTTTAGAATTCTAAGGATGTGTAAATCAGCCCTTGTGAAGTACAGCACCAGGGGGAATAGATAACTGCAGAACTCTCTCTATCTTAACTGCTTCTATTTATCTGGAATCAAATTCATTTGGAGGGTTTCATACCAAGACTCTGTGAGGCCCCAGGCTAAGGTGGGATCAGATCAGGCCTTCTGGATACCTTCTCCACTGTTTAATCCTAAAATATTAGAATTCCATTTATATCATAAGGAAAACTGTTATGAGGCTGCCAGGGGTCCCTAAAAGTATTTATAAATTAATATTCCCTGCATGTCCTCCCACTTCAGAAAACTTGAATGATTTTTGGCTGCACATTTTGATGTGTTTTGCTACTAATTTTCCATCTTTACTTTCAATGTAATGTACTTTTAATTAGGCAATAATATATAATCTTCTGCTCATCTATCACTTTTACTCAAACATCTTAGGAAATGGATAATAGAAGAAAGGCTCATCAGAGACCCTTTAGAGGTGCAGCAAAGCTGGAATAAAATGGCATCTCCTGACAGTACCTTTAAGGTTTCATAAAAAGATAATGGATGTGCTTGTCACCAAAGCTAATGATCAAACATTTTCCCACTTTTACTGGATATTAAATTGTGAACTATAAAAGAAAACCCCACAGTCTAAGCAATGGAGGAAAAAGAGTCTTTGTACATTTTTGATATCCTTTGATAGCTAACTAACATAAACCTTCTTATTGCACTGTTATTCTCACTGAATAGCCATTGCGCCATGAGATGCTTACTTTTTCTGAAGTGACAAGACTTCTTTTCAGGAGAGACAACTCTCCAGGTTGGGGAATAAGAACATAATAGGCTGTATTTGCAAAAATAATAAGTGAAACAAAACACTAGTTCATCACAATATCTTTATAAAGTTGACCAAAGCTTTCTAATCTCGCATGAAGCAATTTTTGAAAGTGCTATGTCTAAATTTTATACATTGTTTTGAATCATATTTTTAATTGTCTTTTTAATATTTTCGTTAGTGTTACCATTCTGTCAAAATAAAGAGAAGAGCAAGGCAGTAAAAAAACCCTATCCAAACTATGTGATGGAGACAATACAAAGTAAATCATTACCAAAATTAGGGCAAATCAAATTAACAAATTTTACAAATCAGAGTAACAGTGAAGAAAGTAGATCTAGTTTGAAAGCAAGGGGAAAAATTATGGAAAAAATATTCTATTTAAAAAGAGAAATGTATTAAAACAAAGCAAGACAGTATCTTCCAGTCAATCCCAATGGAATTAGACTCCTGAAATAAGCAGGTACTTCCAAATTCCTCTGAAGTAACTTTCATTATAATATATTCTCATCTGTGACCTGCAAATGGTCACCTGATAATTCCTCATCCCATGGAAGGGCTCATCAGGCTACATCCTGGAACTGCCATAGTACTGATGCACATAAACTTGCTCCTCATAAAGGAAAGGTTGTGTTTTATTTTCTCTGGCCTGTTGGGAATGTGCAGCTCCTGGCTGAGAGCAGGATGGATGAGGGCACAAGTTCTGGGCTTGGCACAGGTTGCCCAACACTTACTGCAGGGCTGTGTCCTTGTATTTCCTGTACCTCTTTGGCCAACAAGGGATTGCAGGTTGGCATCATTCAGCAAATGCATGTTCAAACCTGAGGTATTTTCCTAAAGTATCCAGACACACAGCAGCAAAACAGTTTATGGCATAATAAGACTCATCCCCTGTCACTAAATTATCCATAAAGCTCCAACAGTCACTAAAAAAGGTAAGAAAGGGCTTTTGTGACAGTATTTTTTGTTTTGGTCTGTTTTCTGTCATTGATGTGTGTTTTATTTGGCATGAAAGCTGCAGCCCAGCACAGCTGGCTCACACAACACTCTACTGAAAAAAGGAATTTTGGGCTGGAAAACACAACAGACTTCTTAGAACAGCTCTTCTCAGAAGCAGTTCTGTGCAAGAGGAGCAAATACATTTCCAGTGCCCTCATTCTTCATCACATCACCCCAAATTATGGGCAACCAGGCTCTGTCACAAGGGGATGGCCTGCACTGAAGAGCCCCATTGATTTCAGTGCAGTTATTTGGGAAATAATGTACTGGGTAATGTTATCAGAGCTTTCAGTCTTCTGCAGTGACTTTACTTGCAGCATGAAAAGTACCAACTGGAAAACAAAAATTAAAGTGGTGGAACACCTGGATAAGTGCTTTCTATTCAGTAATCCCAGACAATATTCTCAAAATAGAGAGTGCCAGTATAAATGCAGGACTAAAGGATAGTAATGGTTCCTGTACCCTCCTCAAAAGGGAAAATTTCATATAATCAAAGAAGCCATAATGAGGACAATCTCACTCAGGGGTGTGCTCACATTTTGACATGAATTTTGGTCTGAAAATTCAGGATGTTTGCCTTCCCAAGGCAGACATTATCAGAATGCCTAGCAAAAAATACAAAATACAGATAATTTTTCCTTTTTGTTTATTACCACCTTTGACCCAGACCCTTGGAATGACAATTTACTATTCTGTAGGGACAACCACTGCCTCTTAATGAGGAAAAACTGGGAAATTTGAAGCAGTGCTCAAACTAGAGATTTCTCCAAGTCATTATTCCTTCCCCCTGTTCAGTTTGTAAAATTCAATGCAAATGCTTTTTTTCTATTAAAGTTCTATTAAAGTCCTGTGGCTTAAAGATAACGAAGAGCAATTGAGTATAAATTAATAAAATGAAGAAACAAATTCCCAGTTAGCATAAACCAGCTCTCTCCTTTCTCTCCACTATTGAAATTGAAAGCAGTAGTAGCCAATGGTGACCCAAAGCATTCTCCTTCTCTAAATAAACCTTTCATAAGAAGGAACACAGAAAACAGCACTGGCAGTATTAAATATGTCCATCATGATCTTTTCTAGATGTTGAATAGACTCCTTTTATAAATCTTTTCCATTTTCTTAATGAAAATTAAATAAAATGCTCCTGCATTTTACCAGCTGGATATATATTGAGTAAACATTTGACATCTCCTATCCTCTGAGTTTAAAATCCAAACTTGTCTTCATATCTGTCCTTTCCCAAAAAGAAGCCATAAAAATATATCTGCACTATCCTTCAAGGCTATTAGAGTGCTTCTGCAGTATTCCTTCTTGGTGAAATTGCTTGCACAAGACTTGCATTCAGAAAGAATCTAAAGAAGACATAGTGTGTTTCCAATGGCTTCTTATTCACGTCTCCCCAATTTCCCAGGGCAAACAGTTCTCTTTTCCATCATCTTTATCTAACAAACCTTCATTCTGAGACTTGTTTCAAAGACAAAACTGGGCCAGGGAACTCACCAGGGCTTTGGGTTTTTGTTGGGTTGTTTGGTTAGTGTATTTTGTTATTTTGATTTAGTTTTTGTTCTTATTTTTATTTTTGATGCACTTGCTCCACCATTCTTTAATTTTTATTATTGTTTTCTCTTTACCAAATGGATTTCACTTTTAAGACTTTTCTAACTTTTTATTTTGAAGTAAATCTTGCATCTCCAAAAAATGCAGGTCCTCAAGGAGATTAGTCCACAAAACAAAGGATCTTTCTACTCAGAATAAACAGGAAAATAATCTGAACTGCATGAAAATCTGTCTACTGCGGATTTAATAGTAGTACTGTGAGGAACCTAATATCAGAACACATCCGATTGGTCTGGTAGAAAATGTTACTATTTCAACTCTAAACATTTATTGAATGATAATGATTTATCAGTTTATTTATTTAAGAAAAGTCAACATCTTGGTGAAACCATGGCAAACGACTCACAGAAATCATCTTTATAAAGACAAATATCCACAAACTCTGATACAAGAAACGAGACCAATAAAGGTCACATGAAAGGGAGAAGACAGACCTTATTTCATCCCTACATCTTCTCATGGGACTAATAATTCCTAAAATTTTCCTTCTGCCTGTAAAGCCAGGCATTTCACACAGTGCTCAAGTGATAGCCAAGTATCCCACAGTCAGTGGGGCTGGACCTCTCACCCTGTGGGACATGATCAGGTAAAGGAAGCTGAGAATTTGTTCCTTATGCTTTTGTAAATCCATATCTTCATGTGACTGCAAAGGGTAACATTCTGCTGAAACAAGGAGGAACAAGAGTTTCAAAATATCAGATTTAAAAGCTAATATCTACTATGATTATACACAGTCCTACTCTGATGGCATCTGTAGATTAGAAAACAAGGAAAAACAGGAAATATTTAAACTGCTCAAACTTTCTTTTCTGATTGTTGCTCTGTTTCTCCACTACTTATTTAGTCATACATCATCATTATTTATTGGATACATGACAGATAGGCATTGCATAAAATGCAATAGATGTGTATGACTTCTACATAAACAGCATTGGTTTTACTTAGAAAACCCTGCAAACCTTTCACAGGGTTTGTAGAAAGTACTACCAAGTAATCATACCCATCACTGGATTCTGCTGTGAATTTTAGAGGTTTTACTGTAATAGGTCCCACTCAGAATAAAATCAGCTCTTTGACCCTTGAAGCTCATTAAAGACCATGAAGCCCAAAGAATGGCAAAGACATGAACAAAAATGAAATCCTCCTAAGCTCAGTGAGATGTTAGCTGTGGGTTACCTCAGGGATCAGTGTTAATTTACAAGTGGAAAAACCATTATCATCAACAAAGGTGTATTAACTTTTCATCTTTCAAGCAACCTGCTCTTTTAAACACTGCAATTACTAATGGCTTAGGAATCAGACTAAATAATATACAAAAATAAACAGCCTTTTCAAATAATAGATACTTTCTTTTATACTGGCATATAATAAAGGGAAATGTTGTTTGAGACATCAAAGACAGGCATTGGTGTCAAACTGAAATGTTGATTAGAAAGGTAACAGATTATTAACTGCTGTACTAATGTGTGTCCAGGACTTGAAGTCATCACATAATTGGAAAACAGGAGGAAGAAAACCATCCAAAATACCAGAACTTCCTTACTTAAAGTGTAACATCACAAATGAAACCTCCAGTACCAAGGAAATAAATCCAGACAATAATAGTTATGATCTCGCTGGAAATTATTCAGTCCCTTGTAAAACACAATCACAGTAGACTAAATTTCAAGATCCAAAGTCAAACTCCATTTCCTCCTCCTGAAATTAGGATGCCAAATTTTTGACACAAATGAAACTGTTGGAAGTCAATAACCCAGATGAGCAAAGAGAAACTGATCCACTTTGTGCTAACCAAATTCAAAACACCAAGAACAGAGCAATGACAAACAAAAACCAACAACCCAAAAGTAAGGCAGAGCAGCAGACATTTGAAAATAAAATTGACTGGTCTTCAGAATAAATTCTGTGCTGTGAATGGCCCTGGGCCTGTCACACCCTTTCAGATGTTTCAGGGTAAACATTACACCTATGTAAGTATTCTGAAGTGACTCTTCTGATCTCCATTATATCCCAGGACCCAACTCCTGCCTTCAGGAGCTTTAGCATGCAATATTTGAATAGAATATGCAGAAAAAAAACCCTAAAAATTATATTGTCTCAAGAGCTGGTGAACTTAATCATGCATGTGACTACTCTGAGAAAAGAGCAGAATCATTGTTTTTCCATAAATACAAAGTACCAGAGGGAGACCACACACCTCGACCAACAGCACCAGCACCTTCTATTGAATGCATTTGAAACAATCACAGGTAACTCTTTCATTGTCTAATTCATTATCTGGAAAAGAAATACTGGAAGTACTTGAATGACACCTGTAGCACTTCTCAAAACCACAATGAAGCACAAAACAAATAAGTAAAAAGATGTTTTCATAACATACTTCACTTCTTCAAAGCATGAAAAAATCGTGGTACTTAAAAGTTAATCTCTTTCATTCCAATAGCAACCCCTACCCTCTATGGCTTAACTTTTTTTTTTTTTTTAAATAAATTTACCTGTCTATGAATTGAAGAAATTTCAGCATTATTCACAGAAACAAAACAAAACAACAAGAAAAAGAGACTCTTCTGCCTGGACAGCTCAGCAATGGGAATACCTGTTTCAAGCAGCATGACAGCAGGCTCTTCCAGAAAATACCTGCAACATCTTTATATCTCACCCCCAGAATACAAACCTTATATCTGACAAAGAAAATTTAAAAATACTTGTTGTCGCTCTTCTGCCTTTTTTTTTTGTTTTTTTCAAGTACATTCTCACACATAATATGAATTGCATTGCAGATAGCAGGGATTAGTGGAAAGCTGAAAGCTTCTTACCAAGTACCCCAAGGCGATAGTTGACTGTGATGACTATCACATTCCCATAACTTGCTAGAACACTGCCATCATATAAATTTCCAGTGCCTTCCATGTAGGACCCTCCGTGAATATACACCATCACAGGCTTAGGTCCCCCACTGTCCCGAATGTCTGGAAAAAATATTAAGACACATTTTATCTCAAGAAAGCACCAAAGAAGATACATGCAATATTTTTAATTTTTAAATTTTTAAAAATTTATTTAATTTTTTTTTTTAGTGTGGTTATTTTTTTCTCCAAGTGTTTCTCAAGCAACATCTTTTACACAAGGAAATGGGCAGGTGGGCACAAGTGTTTCTTTGTGGCTTGCTCGTAACTGAAACTCCTGTTTTTGAAGCACTCTGAAGAGCAGAAAGGAACTGAAAATGGTAACACATTTGCCCAAATGCAGTGAGGCCTTGCTCTGGTTCTGACCCTGCTGAATTGGGGTGTCTTCTATTTAATGTCTACTAACACAAGAGTGAGCTCATTTTGGCTGAACACTTCTGAAAGCTCAGTGCAACTTTCTGTTCACTTAGCTAAGGGAAATCCAATATATTAAGATAAACAGGATTCCTGCTAGTACATGAAAGTGTTGATTTCTTCCAGTCCACTAATTTGTAAAAGGGGTGTACAAATAGCTGTCTTAGGATGGGTCTGAAGTTTGAGTTCAAAAAGTACTTGAAAGTTGTTTAGCACTTAGACCTTGAATTAAGATTATTGATAATTTGGGTAGCCTGAAGGCTAAGGTGCATGGGTACTTCTTTAGTTTCCTAAATCATGAAAAGGACTGAATATTAGAAAAAATAACTGCCTGGAACAACACTGAAAAATCCCCACCCTGTATTCAAAACAATTGCAAGGTTCTCAAAAGTGACATCACAGGCAGGAAACAGTTCTAAAATGTTAGATGCTTTGCCATTCTCCCCGACAACAAAATTAGATATTGTCGTACTGGTTTGAGTTTTGATTTAGGTATCCCTCCACCCCCAAACAGTCTTATTTGCAAACTGATGCATTTACTCAGAATAAAATTTTGAATATATGAACAGTGTTACTCTTCTTGAGGAGAATTGTTCCTGAGCACCAATAGAAAACAGTTAGTATGGGCTGATACGTTTTTAAAGTTGAGGGGTTTTCTGTTGGGCAGGAAATAAATCAGCTTAGGTGTGAATTTAAACTCTTACATCTGATTAAACTGCATTTTGTTCTGATTTTCTGGGTGCCTGAGTCTCTTCCACCACCCAAATCACAATATGCCATAATAGTCCCTCAAAATCCAGAAAGACAAAAGCAAGAGAACATAGGAAAATTTCCCAGTGAGGAACTGTTCAGAATATTCCGATTCAAAACCACTTTTTTTTTTGTCATTATGACAGTATTCAAGTGACTTTCCTGATTGCTTTTTCAGGGTCTGAAGGAACCTCAGATGTATTGTTTATTCCTTTGATTTGGAAGGATATTAGTTAAGAAGCTTTCAAGGGAGCTCTCTGCAGAACTGCTGGAATTGTTTCTGATGGGATGTGACGAGTAGGTGGGGGCAGTCACATTAAAATCCTGCTTCTGGAATTGGCTGAAAAACATCAGCACAGATGTTTCTGTTTATAAAAAGCCAACTGCTACTATTATTTTGGTATTGATTCTGATTTGAAGACAATGCCAGAACAATCAAGATCAGAAATTGGATCTTCAATATAGGAAGTAGTAGAACAATCACTTATTCAAGACCAAAAAGATGATGAAAGGTTGTGCATGAAATTGCCTGTGTTGCTCTCCTTGATTGAGCCTTTGGTGAGGACTTTCCAACATGCAACTTTCAGGGGGTAAAGCTACAGAGATTATTTATCCTCACTGCCCATAGGATGGAGTTATGAGCTTCTCAGGTTTAAAATCTACACTGAGGAAAAAGTCTTTCCAAATTCATATACTGTTTTCAGTAGATGCTTTGTTCTTATTCTATGCTGCCTTTTTTTTTTAAAATACAAATATGGAAGCAATAATAAATTATTAATCTGAAATCACTGTGTGACTGTTCCCAGCAGAAATTGTACACAGTTAATTGTATGCTTGATGGTAACACAGGGGGAGACTGTCTCAGAATTCCTCTTTAATTAAAATTACATAGAATTACAGAGCACCAACTGTGAACAGCAATGAAATGTTGGTAGCACTGGCCTGTATATCTGGAAAATAATATTGGAATATTTAGAAAAGAATGGCTGTCCTTTATCTGAGAAAGGAAGCACATATTCATGAATAAAATCTCATATACAAGGAAGTTATTATTTGAGTAATTTCTGTCTCTACAATACTGTTATTTTCTACTACTAATATCCTTGTAAAGATTACAGATCAGATAGATAAGGGAAGGCCAATTTTCAGCTCTGCCTCTGTGGCATGTCAGAGCAAATGACATGCACAATGAATTTTCCTTAGGCTTCTTTGCCAAAGTCATCACTCTTCAGAGGAATCCCTCCTACAAAAGGCAAACTGTGCATCTGGGTGTCTTGGGCAGTGACCTAGAGCTGGAGACATCAGTCAGGGTGTGCAGCATTCAGCTGAGGCTGGTGGGACTTTGGGCTGTGGATTAGACAAAACCCTGGAGCTCCTCATGGGAAAAAGAAAGATCACTGCATTTTGGTCAGAGGTTTCATATCAAATTGCAGTCTAGAGCCAGGAATATTTGAAAGGTGCAAATATTCAGCTGGGAGAGTGTTGTTTATGTACATTTGTTATTAGCAACTGAAGTTATTGAATTATAAGATCAAAGGAAGAGGGCAGAAAAATCACACTGTAATCAAGAATTGATTCCTACCTTAAAATGTTCCTCCATGAAAATTCTTGTCCTTTAAAACTAAACTGGAGGAAGAATTAAGATAATACTCTGTGAGGAGAACACTTTTGTGTATCGGTACAAAAGTGGCAAAAAGATGCACTTTTCAAAATTGACTATTGAAGTCAAGTGTCCAACTCAGTGAAGTAAATAATTGATATTTTTTGTACTCAGGTACTTTCCAAAATATGACCATAAATGATACATCTTTCATTTTTTCCTACAGGCTGGTGGTGTTAGTCCTTTTTATGCATGTGCTGGAAGACACTGTAGTTACACTTTCATATGCAGATTAATTGTTATTCATGGATGCAGATTAATAGTTATTTGTGTTTGTAGCTCACAAACTTTAGGTGTAAATGTGGCACTTCTGCCAAGGGTAGATTTATAGACTGATTTAATTTAGTTGTGTTCTGCACTTTTGTTGCTTTTTATTAAGTGTTGCTTTAATTAAAAATGGACACATTCATCTTTTCAAAGACATGTGCAAGAATAATGCTGCTAAAAATCCTTCTCAAATTCAGCTCAGTTCTGGTTTCAGTCACACAGAAGATCATTTTTTGAATGCTGTGATTTTTTTTGCTTTAAATTGCTAGTTCATAAAACATCTAAGTAGACCTTACTGTACAGCAGAGAATTACCTTTATTTATATTACATATACATTAACTTTCCTGTAATTATTTCTATTATTGCTTCTCTTCTGTACCTTTCTACTGTTTGTTGCATTGACTTTTTATGTCTTCTTAATTATGTTACAGATAATTCAGGAATAGGGCTGACTTTTATTCTATGTTTGTTACATTGCACAACAGGGAACCAGATCTGACTGTGAATATCAGTCACAATTGTCATATATAAGAAAACATAATTATAGATTCAATCATTCCAAACTGCTGTGAATTGGCCACGTGACTTAACAAGCATAATTTGCAGGGAACAACCAAAATGGGAAAGGAGAAAAGCCTACCTGGAGATAACTTCACACAAAAAGATAATTAGTTTAGCACCGACGTCACAAGCATTGCTTTTCTAGATGGCACAGAAGCTTGTGACAGCTTGATGCAGATTGGTAAGTAAATCTTGGGGTTTGAACATGAAACAGCACTAGAACAGTGGAAAACTTTTAGACTGGTTGGAGCAAAACCTGTGTGCCCTCCATAGAATGTCATGTGGATTTGTGCATACATGTGTAACTCTTCCATAAGATTTTGTAGAAAATATTTAAGTAGAGCATGGTACCAATCATTGTTACTCTTAATAATTTTAAAGCCTTTTAACAGCATTTGGTCTTTCAGTTCAAATCCATCAGATGCCTTATAGGTTCATTACCATTTAATAAACTAGTGCACTTAGTCCTAATATGTAAACACCTATTAACGCCATGTTTTTAAAATGAGATATAAAAGTAGATGTCCTGAGACTATTAAAGCAACTATTGAGCTTCTGTGAGGAGTTTCAGATATGTTTTCTATTTAAAAGTACAGCCTGCATCCATCAGGCTTCAGACAAATAGAATTCTCTCCCTTTATTTGTTTTCCTATCTGTCAAACCAGGGGATCACTTTGTGCACTCTCAAACCCTTAACTACCTCTACCTGAAAATTATTTGAGATCCTGATGGAGGACTATATGAATGTTATCCTAGCATGAAAAAGGCCAAAGCTTTTACAGGTAAACATCTGGAGCAGATTCTCATTAGAGTAGGACCTCAATAGCCAGGTAGGCAGTCATTTTAAATTATTAAAGGATGATGGTTAGAAATGCAAAAGCTGACAGACTCTTCACTGTACAAGCAATGCTTGGCAGTGCTGAAAGTAAAATGAAGCCCTAAAGAGGTACTTAAATTAAAGGTCTGTCAGAATTTTATCATACATGTTTTCAAGTATTAATAACATCATCACAAAAAATTTGACACAATTTGAACTGAGTGTCTGCGTGTAAAGGGAAAATATAATCAGCACAATTTAATGTGCAAGTGGCATCAGGAGCTGTACTTTGGAGAGGAAATCACGGAGCTAACATGGATGGGTGACAGGAGGAACAGGAATCATGAGTTTGGCTGTGTGCATCAGTCAACATTCTCACCCAAAGTGGTCAGATCTGTGCTACCCCAGCCTGGCTGGCTCTCATTAAAGGCTATAAATTAAGGCTGGAGCATGTGGTTGCTTTGCAGGGCAGACAAATGTGTTCTGCTGTTTGTGTTTCTCTCAAGTCAGAATTGTGCAACCAGTGCCAGACAGAAAGGGTTTTGCTCCCCCTCTTTCTTACCCTGACAGCTGAAGGCAGATCAAATGCCAGATTTGGCATCCCAGTGTGTTTTAGTACCAATGGGGTGATGGGGGCTTTTGGAGACCCTCAACTCTGCAATGTGCTCCTGTGCATCAGTGGCACTGCAGTCTGTTAAGCATAAGAAGGGATTTGCAGATGAATTCTGCATCATTAACAACTTAAAATTTGAGTGGATTTTTGGCTTTTTTGATTTAAAACGCACTCTGGACCAAGAACTTCCTTCTGTCAGTGAAGTCCAACAGCCCATACAAGAGAGAGCACCAGCCTAAATGATCAGAATCATTACAGTTACAGCCTGTGAGCAAACAGCAACATCTGTTCCTAATCTGTCTCCTTTTCCACAGGAGAAATTGGGAGGGAGGAGGGAAGAGCAGAGGCATCCATCAACTGCAGTGCAGACCCCACTTCTGAGGCGTGTACTCTCAGCAACAGACATGGTGTCTGCATTCCTCAGACTTAGCATCTGCATTCCTCCCTTCTAAAAATGGCACAGCAGCATTCCTGTACTGCAGAGGGACGCTGTGAGGCTGAATATGTTAAAAACTGAGAGATACTCAAAGAGCACTGGGGACTAAATAAGGATTTAGGATTGACAGATCGATGTGCCGGGCAATGTGTGTGTGATAGAGCAGTGGATGAGAATTCATTTGTGAGCAATCCTTCATGGATATTTCATACAACACTAACTACTTACAAGTCCAGTTCTGATCCCAGAGTACGTTGGCTGGGTAAGGATTTGTGTTGCCATGTTTTAGGTCATGCTTAGGATTTTAGTGGATCTTATGCACTAAGGGTGCATAAGAGCCACTGATTTTTGTTATATCCAAATAAAAGTTAAATTATTACCTGACCAAAATTAAGATGAAGACAATCAGATTAAAATATTTAACCCTTTAAAACTAAGCCTTGTTTCCAGACTGGGGAAGGTACACTTTGGGTAGCTGCTGAGCAATTTGAAGGGAAATCTTGCATCTACACTAGGTGTTGCATACCTGCAGGTCAGCAAATGGGAAAATCCACCACTGCAATAAGGAGGGAAAGCCCCAGTGCTCCTTCACTGGCTGCAAGTGCTTTTGCCACTCTTGTTTTTGCTCAAGTCATTCAATATTTACTGAAAACAGGTAAGCAATAGAAGTGTAGAAATGGAAGGGTTAAACAGAAAGAATAATGCATCCAGATTGGGGAAAAAAGGCATTTTTGTTACTTCTGACTTTTCACACTCATAGAATTTGAAAACACCTCCATTTTTTAAACAGCAAATTTGCAGATCATTAGCTGGTAATGTGCACTACTGCCTTTGGGTCTTTTGAAAACAAAAATGAAAAATGATCTAATTAAGCCTGGTCTATTGGTTGCAGCACATACCAGAGATCCAGATTTGATTACTGACTCCAGTGTTTGTGCTGGCAAGCTTTGGACCACAATACTGTGGCAGTGGCATGCAGCAGCTGATGGGACTGGGATTATTGAACAGTGTTTTAAAATGAAATCTTCTAATCAAACTCAGATATTTGAGTGCTCTCCAGATATTTGCTCCAACACAAAATGCTCTCCAGATATTTGCTACAAGAAGCTGCTATGGAAGATCTTTCTTCAGAAAGATATAATACAATATATCTATACAAATAGACATGAGAACTATGGATTTTTTGATGTATTGACCATATTGGGAATTTAAAATCACTGGGCATGGTTTATATAACATGGACTCTATGGATATCTGATAATAGTTGTTTTGCACCATGTACAGCCCAGTCTCCCTAATGCTCCAATTTCATCATTTATTCAATTTAACATTTATTTTATTTTTTTCCACAGCTATTTGTTTGAAGAATTTTACACTGTCTAAAGCCTACCAGACTACAGAAAGTGAAGGCTTTGAAGGACAGGTTAGCAGAAAACTAGCCAGCCAAGGTGACATTTTGCTTGGCCTCTCTCTTTCTTGCTACTCATACCCAAACACTAAGCTCACTAAGTTTGTGAACTCCTCAGTTCTGTGCATGCAACAAGTACTAGAGTTTCAATACAGAAGAGCAGGTTCACAAAAATGCAGGAATCTGATCCTGCTCCTCCTCTGGGAAATGCAGGGTCTCAGCAGACAGGGCTCTTCTATCAACCCAGCAGACATCCCAGCAGTCTTGAGTGTCTAGTGATCATAAAAATTTAAATTTTCCCTGTCTCTCTGTGCCTCTCGGAAGCAGTAAAAGTCTAATTACTGCCTGCACTCTTCTATTGGCAAGGAAAGGAGAACAAAACTGTCACTTGTACACCAGAGAAAATTAATCCCAGTCCTATAAATTACAGAGATTTATTAGTGTTGTAAATGTGCTTCTTCCCCTCTAGTTTGACTGCTGTGTTCTTACAGCCCTTCTTCTCTCTCCTGCAATTGTCAGAGAGGGAGACAGGTTTTCCCTGACATGGACACTTGTTCTCAGCTGACTGAGATCCCTCCTCTGAGCCCACCTACTGAAGCATTTTCTGACAGCAACCACTCTCCGCTGAATTTCAGTAAACTGAGGAGTCTCTTTTAAGTCTGTCTAAGCAGAGAAGGACTCCACAAACCTGATATCATCAGCATCTGTCTTGGCAATTATACAGCAATTTAGGAGAGCTATTAAGGCCCACTGGGTGAATAGCCCAAATTTCAAATGGTTTCTTAAAACATATTGTTAAAACAAGACAGAGCAATTTTTGTAATGGCTAATTCACTGTCACAGACCTTTGAGATTTCATAAAAATGTCCCTTGCAATATTCTGTCATGGACTCATGTAAAAATGTCCTGACTTCATAAAGCCAGGAGGATCTGAATTGTCATATTTAGCTCTGAATAACATATGGTCTGATTTCAGCTGGGATAGAGTTAATTTGTGCACTTAGGATGAGAATAATGTTGATAACACACTGATTTTTTTAGTTGTTGCTGAGCAGTGCTTACACTAAGGCAAGGAGTTTTCAGCTCCTCACACCCCCAGCAATGAGCTGGGGGAGCATGAGGGATTAGGAGGGGACAGAGCCAGGACAGCTGAGCCCAACAGGCCAAAGGGATTTTCCAGATATTCCATATCCTGTGGCATCATGATCAGCATGGAACCTGGGGGAGAACTGGATGGGGGTCACTGCTCAGGAGCTGCTGAGCATCAGCCAGGGGCCAGGAGCAATTGCGCTGTGCTTCACATGTTTGGCATATCTTCATTTTTTTATCATGATTATTGTGAAAAAATTGTTTAATTTCATTTCTGTCATATTAAAGCATCTTTATCTCAATTAATAATTTTACTTTTATATTTCCTTCCCCAGTTCTCTCCCCCAGGGAGGAATAAGTGACTGGCTCTGTGCTGTTTAGCTGCCTGCTGGCTTAAGCCACCACAGGAGAGCTTTCAAAGGAGATTTTCAATTTATCAAAATCATCAAATCTTGCAAAATTTGGCCCAGCTGGTGGGCTTTCATTCGTATGCTTAACATACAGATCCAGTAGAGGATCATAAATCAGTCATAAAATTGTGACAAAATCTCCGTTCAATTATTGGGTAGGAAGTTAAATGCTCAAATTTGCCTTCCTTAATCTTTTCTGAAAAGACTGCGTGCTTCTGTTCAAATTAAGTAGTTGATGTTCTGTGTGATGAAAACCATCTTTAATTAAGAGCCTCTCAGTCTACAAGTTAAGTTTAATCTCAGTATTTGGTCAACCTCCCCCTGCCACCCCAAATATTAAGAGAGAAGCAACTCTACTAGTCCTCCATGGTAATTTGTTTTACTCATTGACCATCAGCCATACAAAGAGTGTGTTTAAGATTCAGAACTCTGAAGTACATCTACTTGAAGGGATGAGAGTGCTCAGGAAAAGAGCCCCTTGTTACCATTTTCATAGCCCCGAAAAAATATCAAATCTGCATAGCTTCATGATCAACAGACATAATTTATGAACAGAATAATATGCTTGACATTTCAAACTTTTGATTTTACTTGGTAATAAGAGTTTTCTAAGGGTCAGCTCAGGCAGAGCAGCATCTTTGTATGCTTGCAGAAAACAGAAGGGAGCAGGTTCTTTTAATTTTAATTTAGCTCCACAGAGCTTCACCAACAGGCAATGCTGCCTCACTTCTGGAGGGAGGTGGGGTAGTCTTTAATTTATTAATATTTTTTGATGGCAGTATAAATACAGATGGGTTGGCATTTGGGGAAATTCAGTTGCTTAAGAGACACTTTTAAAGAATTTTCTGAAATTTTCCTTTTATAAACACAACATTTTCTATGTTTATCAAACTGAGATCAGTCAGTGAGAAAAAAAATAAGAAACATCTTTGTACTTGGTGAAATACATAGGGTTAGAAAACATGCAAAAAGGTGTACAGAGAAACTTTAAAAGAGTGTTAGTTTAAATAGTATGGACAAAATTCAGTCAAAAGGTGGGATGCAACATATCAAAAGTCCATTTCAAGAAAACAAAACCCCTCCTTTTTAAATATTGTTACTGTTTTGTATCAAAACGTAGAACTTAACAACATTCTTTCTTTTAAAAAATTAAAAATATATATGTATAACAACAAGCAAGAAGACAAAACACATCAAAAATGGGAATTAAAAAAACAAAAAAACTCTTCAAAAGAAGACAAGAAGTCAAAAAAAGAGGGGAGAAAAAAGATTTTCAGGGATCCTTGTCATGCAAATCAGTTTGGCGGCAAAAAATACCTTCATCTTCAGCACCGTCATTATCACCTAAATCATCTGTCTGTTTCTTTGTAAGGGGACCTAGGATTAAGAACGGAGAAAATGGAGGAAAAAAGACAATTCAAGAATATACAAGACTGAGGAAAAAAACAGTGAATATTAAATTCCCACGGACGTTTCAAGAAAAACATTTGCAGGGAGGGAAATCTTAGTTTATAACAACCCATTTTTCATTAAGTTTTTCAAACATTACAGCAGAACCTTCCCTAGGGGGTATGGCTATTAGAAACATCAAGCACAAGAATCAGAGAGTGCCCAGTGTTTTATTGTTTTTAAATGAAGAATCAAAGCTTGTTTACTAAAAGCATACCCCGCCATAGACTGTATTTATCCACTTCATTTAATTGAGTTTTTTCCCCTGTTGCTGTTATTAGGAATAGTGGAGACAAGAACTGCCAAATTACCTCTTGCATTTGATGCAATAAGGTGGTTAATAAAAGTCTTGACATTTGGTTAAAACAAGATTTTTCTGTCAAATGCTAATTCACATTTCTAAATTCAACCATTTGAGCTCATGCTTTATATAAAGATAAGCACAGGTTTAATTTTGGGGTTTTTTTGACACATTCATCACATTCTTTTAAATGAAACTGTAGATACCCTTGAAACCTTTGACTACCTGCTGAGATATTTGTAAGAAAGAAACATGAAAATCCATATGCAAACCAGAAACAAGAGTGAAATCCTAGACCAACTGAAGACAATGACTTTTGCCATTGATTTCAATGGGGCCAGAGTTTCATGCAAAAACTTGTATTGAATCAAAAATTTAACTTGGGCAAACCATCCAGGTTCATAATTCCTTATCTCCATAAAAGGATGATGAGACAAAATTCCTTTTTGCCCAACACCTGTATTATTAACAAGTTATTTATAAATTGATCATATTTTCCAATGGGAAAAAAGCCCACTCCTTTACTGAGTAATAAAATACACACCAGAAGGAAAGTCAAAGGCCACTCTGGAAATATTTCCATATCATATATTTTACACACTTACGCACAAACAAAAGACAGTTGGAACTCAGCATTATCTTTCCTTTTTTTTTTTTTCAGAGCTCTCTCATTTTCATGACATTCTGCAATTTGCATGCGAAAAAGCAATCAGTACGAACACAGGGCTAAGTAACAAAAAAAGAAAAAGCCAGCCAAGCACAGAGTAGAAAACAAGAACTTCCTCATGCATAAAATAGCAATAGACAAAAACAACAACAAAAAGAGAGATGAACAGTATGTGTTGATATTTGCAGTAGATGTAGGCAAGAGACATGCATTAAATCTAAGCACTGTGGAGTATTAAAACATTTATATTTAAAAAGCTGTCTGTTATTTTACAGGTTATTAGTCATTCAGCATTAAACTCATCATTTATAGGCAAAATACCATGTATTCGAGTGATGCATTTTTTAAAGAAAATCATAAAATGCTTTTACCAGGTGCATGGATTTAAGAAACAGAAAAAAAACCATGAAGTACCATGAGACTTTAACTGTGAATGTAGGAACTGGACTGTATCATTGAAAACCAAAGCTCAATACCTTAATTCCTGCATCAGTCAGGAGTATAGTTTTTAACTCATTCTAAATACAGAACACTAGAATTATACATCATAAATAAAACACAAGCATTTTCATAATCACACCTGTAACAATCACTCTGTTCAGTGGATACGAGTGATACGAGTTTTTTTCTACTACAAGCCCTGGATATAAACTTTGCAATATTTGGTATCTGGATAATGTGTCCTGATCCAAAGACACACATTCAAATATCTCTCTGGCCAGCATTTTCACACCATAACAACTTTTTACTTCTAAAAGAATAAAATCAGAAAAATAAAAACTCTATGCAAGGAATGACATTAATTTCATGATGGGTTTTCAGCATAGAGAACAGGAAGAGTGAATTTAAGAATGGTAAGACCTGTGTACTTAAGATCCAGACACAGGCAAGGATATGTATATTTACACACACACACACACACACACACACGTGTTCTTACTAGCTTCTTATATTTAAAATTTTAAAAGTCACCAGAAAGGGACAAAGTGGCATCTGGAAGGATAAACAACACACATTTTTCCAAATAATTGAATATAGATGGGCAATTTATTTTCTAGATGAAACCAACACAATATATGTTATTCTCTTCTAATAGCTGGCCTTTGCAGGTATTTTGTGTAGATCAGGTTTCCAGATCTTTACTTCAATTACAAAGTGGATCAACCATCTCAATGTAAGTGTCTGGTCTCATACTATTTCTGATTTTACAATATGGGGGGCTAGCTGACTGGTGCTAGCTTTAAAAATAACCTGGGTAATTTTCATGTTTACACAGTCCTGAGGTTCTCTGAAAAACATTATAAAAAATAAAATTAGACCATCTTCCTTAAAATCATAGAATCGTTTAGGTTGGAAAAGAGCCTTAAGATGGAGCCCAGGCACTAACCCAGCACTGCCAAGGCCACCACTGAGCCGTGTCCCCAGGAGCCACACTCACACATCTCCTAAACACCTCCAGGGATGGTGACTCAACCAGTTCCCTGGGCAGCCTGCTCCAGTGCTTGACAATTCCTTTTTGCAAAGGGGCTGACCTATTTTTAAGTTGCCATAAATTAAACATGTTTTTTTTAATCTAGATCTGTTTCACAATAGCAGGGCTCTGCTGGCCACATCCCCCGAGCAGGAGGACTCGTCCCTGCGGAGACACGTGGCCCAGCCACCAGGCACCACTCACAGGGCCTGAGAAACTAAAAGATTATTTCTCCAACAAGTTCAACTCCAGTCTGCAAATATAATGGACAGCATTTATTACACCTTCAGAGAGATTTCTTGCTTCCTGGAAATTTAATTCACTGAGTCCAAGAAACCAAAGCAGAGTCTGACCCTCATGTAGTGGGCATGAACCTCCTCATATTTTATCTAAACATATAGAGGGGTGCTGTGAAGCTTCATTTATATTGTTTTTAATTGCTGGGCAATCCCTAAAAGAAGCATCAGCTCAAGACCCAGTGTGCCCAGGGCTGTCTAAAAGGGCAACATCAAGGGGTTCAGCCTGGAGTGCCCTGAGAGGAGGCAGAGCTCTGCTGTGATCTGTGCTTCCTGTTTCATCTACAGATGCTGGAGACACTTTCTGAAGTCATGAAAAATGGTATTAAGAGAATCTCTGGATTAGAATTCCACCCCTTTTCAGCAATAGCTCTCATTCTGAAATCAGTAAGAAATGGCTTTTGCTTCTGATTCTCCAGATAACTGATTACTCTGACTAACAGCCTCGCTGTGTCGGGGTGATCATAAAGAAAGATTGATGTTTTGAGTCCTCACACAGAAAAACATGCCAAAATCACAAGCAGATAAACAGAATAAAAACTTATGGCAAGAACTTACAAAATGTAGCAACGATAGCCTTTTTTAGTAAAAATAAATCAGAACTAAAATTGCCTACTAGGTGTATAATTTTTAGATATTTTCTGCAGCTTTCAATTAATATTCTACAGATAGTTTATGATTTTGTAAATTAAATGTATCCCTCAACTAGGTTTATTTCTGTAGCACTGACTGTTCATTCAATATATGATTCTTTAGGGTTATTCCATCATTTTAATATTCTTTTCAGGTAACAGAAACTAATTTTAAGAATATTAATAGTAAGACATAATGGACTATGAGCCAATGAAACAAAAAGGAATATTTTACAAAACTATGATTGCCAGAAGTCTTTTGTCCCCAGTTACTTTTCATTGTTGTTCTACTGAAGCCTTCTCTTTACCTTTTGTGAAGTCCCAATTAATCTTACTTTTTGAGCATTTCACTTTCAAAAATGGGCATCCATTACAAAAAAGAGGATTTTACTGTGTTTAACTCAAAAACCTTCAAACAGATAATGCTGCCTTACTGTGCCAGCCTAAATTTTAGCTAAAGTTTATGTAATAAATATTAAATATCAACAAAGTAATCAGGGACTATAATTAATGGGGGGAAAAGAGGATAGTAAAGCCTCCAAAATGTTGATGCAAAGATGATTTACTTACCAAAAGGCTCTCTAAGGTTTAGTCTCATTTAGTCTCATGTTGGTGCATACCCATAACTCTCATTAATGCTAATGGGAAATTAGAACCCTAAGTCACTTTAAAAAGGGGAAAAAAGTGATTACTGCATTTTATGTTTCCTAAAGGCAAGGAATAGTCTCGCTACAAAAGCTGAGAAAACTCTGTGTGCAGGAGACACTCCTAACGAAGCCTATACTCATTTAATTTAAAAATAGTTCTTGCATTATTTAAATTATTATTCAAATATTTATTCTGTTTGTATTGCAATCAGTGCTAACATGATGCATTTTTAGACCTTGACAGTGACTACTGTGTGCTTGCAGATGCCTTTCCTTTGCTCAGAATAAGAGAAATAACACACCTCCTGTCCAGTTAGCCAAAGAGTAATTATGCACTCAGAAATAATTAAATCCAGCCATATTAATTCTGGCTTTTATCATTCCCTTTGATGAAGGACTAAGGTACTTTAGCTCCCAAATACATTAAAGCTGATTATAAATTCTCTCTTTATGGGCTGGATTCTGCAGAAATTATCCGTGGCCTTTCGGACCGCAGGAGTGTGGGAGGCACGGAAGCCCTGGATGTCATTAGCTCTTTGGCCTGGGAAAGCTGTTCATCATCAAATAGAGTCATGCTGCAAGTTGACACCATTTTGTAAAACAACAGTGCAAATCCTCTAAACTTAATAAATCAGGGCTGATGTATACAGCCATTGTTGGGGCCAAAATGTTCTCCTGCAGTAATGAGGAGAGTGGGGAAGAGAAAAGGACCTTTTGCATTAGGTTAAGTAGGCTCCATGGAGCCAGTAATTTAGAAATCACCACAGCAATAATTATTCTTTGAGGTAAGGTGTCTGCTTGATGGAAAGGGGAAGAGATAAGGCTGAGGCTGACTGCTGAAATTATGCTTGTAGAAAAAATTCACCAAGAGGGTTGCAACACTGTGGAATGTGATATTACATATTTATCTTCAAACTTATCTAAGTGCCCCCAACCAGCTATTTCTTCTTCATTAACCCATTTCTTAATTAAGCATTGAAAATCTGTGAAGTGAAATTACCTCATCTTTTTAGACCCTACCTCTGGTTCCAAATATAAAACAATCAATTCTTTGTTATTTCTACCATCATTTTTGTGCAACAGATTCTCCAACTAAAAAAAACCACCAAAACTTGTGCTGAATTATCATTGTCTAGCAAATGTTAGCTGAGGCACAATAACATGTTGTACCTATCTCCAGTTTTTAATTTAAAAGAAATTAATGAAGGGTTATAATTAACAATCTTCACACCTCAACATTTTCTGTGAATAAAAATCAACTTCTTAAATGTTGAGATTGAAATATAACTCTCTCTATATATGCATATATATAAATGTAATGACAGAAGAGAAAGTTACAGCACAATAGTTATCTGATGAATAATTTTATAAAGTCATCTTTCACTTGAAAATTAGAAAGTGCTCAGCAAAAAATAAAAGAACTAGGATTCCTTAGAAAAGAGAAATTTGGAAGGTATGAAAGGCAGCTGGGTCTAAGAAACACTTAAATGAAGAAAATATCTCATTTTGTCATATTTTGCTGCAACAGACAAAACAATCTTTTTATTTCTTTTTTATTTCCCTTTCTACTGTCCTGATTTCATCACACATGCACTCCTTGTTATTCACACACACCCCCACTGATTAAATTCCTTTTATTTCCGTATTGCACTTATTTGTAATATTCATACTTATCAGCAGGGCAAAGCCCTGGCCGACTTTGCCTTTTGATGGCAACATTTGCATTCATGTTTTAACAACAAATGATGGCACAAACCTCAGTAGTTTCACATCTTACTACCTGATTTGTGATGACAATCAAGCTCTGTAATTAGAGCTGCAAGTAACTCAAATTTGCATCTGCAAGTGAGTGACAGGTACAAATTGAACCCACAAAAGGGTTGCCAACTTTCTTTGAAAATTTACATGTATAAATGCTTTGTCACTAAAGAAGCTATTCTGACACTTCAAGACTAACTCCTGCTGTGCCTTTTATAACAGCATATTGCTGAAGTGTCACACAGAAAGAATATCTAATCCCAAACCTTTTTATTCACAAGATTAATCACACTGGCTGGATCTTGATTTCCCTTAAATCTGAAGGAGTTTCATTACTGCATGCCTGATATGTGTGAATTTAAATAAGATTAGAATCTGGGAATGCAGGGAGAGTTTCACTCTTCCGCTTCCCATTTTAGACACAGCCCAAAATTCTCTGTATTCTCAGAGGCACTTCATGTTCACATGTCCTGAGAACAGGCCCTTGGTAGATCCCATTCCCTTCAAAATAGGTCACTCTGTAAATCCAATTCTGTTTCTAGGGGATTTTGGTTCCATGGTTTGCCTTGCATGGAGCCACGCAGTGTTCCAGGGAAGGCAGGCAGGGTCAGTGCAGGTGGGTGGGGGAGAGAGGCACATCCACCCAGGGGACAAGGTCAGCCCTGGAGATATCCCTGCTCATCCTGACAGGCTTGGGGCAAACACACAGCTCATGTCTGGGGTGGATCAAGGACAGGGGAGAAGCTATTCAGTGGAAGAGCCAAAATCCTGGGAGTTATCCTACACATCCTAATTGCTGAGACACTCTGATTTTGGCTGTAGCCAGAAGAAAAAAAATATGCTAGAGAGGGGAAAGAGCAGTGACATTTATTCACTTATTTTTCCCCCAGTGGATGTAAGGAATGGAACAGACACTCAGGATAAAGAAGTGGGTGTCCCAGCCATCAGAACTAGACATGAGAAAAAGAACATTTCAAAGGGACCAAGACTCTGCTGGCCAAGGCTGGCACAGAGAAGGAAAGCCTTTTAAAGTTCCTTTAGGCAGGAATGTTGCAGCTGGAGTGCTCCAGAGGTGAGGGATGGGTGGGTAAGAGACGTGAAAAATGGGAGTTGTAAGCTGTTATATTGGCATTAACATCAGCATTTATGGCTCCAGTGCCACCTCACGTGCTTATGTCACAAGTTCATGCAGCTTTTACCATTCTACCTGCATGAATAATTCAGGTTGTTTTACAGACACCCATACTCCAGGGTGACACAATGCTGTAAGGAGTTGAGTGCAGCATCACATGGCTGTGCCACCACCTGAGCTTTGAGATCAGGATTCAGTGTTCTCTCTCTCCAGGTAATGACTACAATCCAGACTCTAATGAAGACTTATGGACATGCTTATCTTCAAGCTTCTGAATAAGTTCTCTGAAGTCAACAGGCTAAATCCAATAATATTGAGATAGATTCACTGCCATTAACAGAACTGCTCTATTTGCATCTGGGCCAGGAGGTCAGCTCAGGAGTAAACGATAAACAGACAGGAGCATCCCAAATTTCTAACTTCCCTCAGTTATTCTGTGGATAAATCTAATCAACAAATAGAATTTCAATCTCTTGAACATACTACCAAAGCTCTGCAAGGAAATTAAATTCTCTTTTTATAAATGCATTGCTTCTTAGTCTGTATACATACAAATAAAATTCTGCATTCATTTTCCACAGCTCCCATAATCAAATTGCTTCCTAATTTTAAAGAAGATATGAACTTGTATTAGACCACAAGCTTATAAAAATTGATCTGGTTTAGCTCATGCAATAGAACTAAAGGTCTGTAATTTTAAGATCCAAATTTTCAGTTTCCAAAGGAAGATTCACAAGTGCCATTAACATATCAACATTAATCTTCACTTTCCTTTGAAGTTCTCTATAGCATTGTTGTAATAAGTGCAAGTCAGGATGCAGTGAGTGCATCTTTACATAAGGACATACAAAGACACAGCTGAAAAAAATACCATCAGTTTAGGAGAACTGTTAGGTTTGTCCTATTTTTTTTTCCTACTTTTTGGGGGAATGTGTGTTATCTTGATTAAGATGGGTAGGATGGGTCATCGACAGCAATACGAAAACACTATGAAATAGCATTCTCTGCTGTCTCTTGACTTATATACAAAAAAAACATTAAAAAAGAAATTATTTCACTTTTATCTCATTGTTGCCTTCTGTTCTCAGCCCAGAACAACAGTCGGATAAATAAATTTTCTAATCTTGTCCCCAAACCCCTCTCTCTGCAAAGAAAACATCCCAGAAGAGCAGTCTCAAAAGTGAGAACACTTTGAGATTCCTGCACAAGTAATTTCCTTTGCTAGAGACAACCCTGCCTGCTGGAAAAACCTTCTTCCTGACCAATTCTGCTAACTGCAGGGGCTGGTGTTACAGCAGCTATATGGGTTTGTTTATGGCAGAGCTGAGCATACAGTCCAGCTCTCTCAAGGCCCAGTTTCACAGCCCAAATAGCATAGCAAAATTGGTCTTCATGTAACCATGTAATTGAACATTGCAGAGAAAATGAAGTTAATTGTGCATAATATTTTCATATAGAGTTTGGAATGGAATAAGTTCTCCCACCCCTCTTCCCAATGCACTCCATGTCATCTGGTTTCAAGGCACATGCTCAGAGCACTGTGTAACTCACTGCAACCTGTGCAGTGTTTTACGGTGTGAGAGAAACTCACACCCCTGCAACCACAGACATGAGGAATGATGTGCAAGTCTCATTTTCTCCATTTTCTCATTGAGCCACTATCAGTAAAACGAGTCCAGCTACCTCACAGAGCTGAATTCCTTCAGAAAAGTGACAAAGGGGAGAAGAAACTCATTTTACAGTGGGCTGCAATCCAACCCTGTCCTCTCAAATTCTCAGCAGAGAGAGGGGCAGGGAGTTTAGAGGTAAAGCTCTTACTGATCACCCTCTCAATGTCCTTGTGCTAACTCTGAATTACTGCATTTCTTGCCACATTTTGAGTAGCATAAAGAAAATCTGATTCTATAGCGAGAAACCAAGGTGGAGACCATGTATTCTGAGTAATTCCCAGCAGGTTAAACTGGGCAGAACTGCACCCTCCCATTATTGAATGTCAAGTCTTGTCTCCAGCATGGGCCAGAACTTCCCAATACAACGCTGATGCTGGTACTGAGTCCTAGGGCTGTTCCTTGTTGGTCTCCTGTGACCTCAAGGGCAGAAAAAGCACTTCTGATATATTTTCAATATTTGCGTGTACAGTCATGTTCAGATGCTTTGAAAAACATTCACCCAGTTTCTTCCTGAAAGGTGGAGGTGGAGGATTTTCTTTTAGTTAAATATGGCTGCATAATTATGTGTGTACACATATAGACAAGCAGGCTCTCCTATGTGCCTTTTTAACACAGGCTCTCCTATGTGCCTTTTCCTACACTTCTGCAGCTCTGAGTAATACTGGAAGAGAAACACACTGAAGAAATTAATACTGATACTAACAATCTGGTGTTCAGAACTACAGTCTTTCCATTAACTCGGATCTTAGAAAGAATAAATATACTTCAAGTCAAATGTTTCTCTGCTATTTGAAGCTTTCAGAGCATCCTTTAAGACCATTTAATTTGGACTGTGGTCACCAGCTTTTAGAAACATAATTATATCTGCTCTCATTACCAAACCTTTTGACAGAATCAAAGTGCACAGCTCTGAGAAACGGCAGTGGGAGAGCTGAGGGGACAGCATTTATGTAAAAGGCTGTCAGAAGGAAAGTGCCTGGCCCCACTTATCTTCTCGTATTTACATTCTGTATTTTTAGAAGAGCATAATTTTAGGCAGGAAATCTCAAAACATCTCAGCAATGGAGTCACAAAACCAGAACAGCACAGCCAGCACTTGAAGATTAGTGGGATCAGATACTTGTCATAAGAAAAATCATTTTCATTTTGACATGTTTTCAGTGTTAGCACGGTACCTGTTTTGAAAGTACAGTTGACTTGCTCTGCATGTTATATTAAGGATTCCCAAAAGAATAGGAAAAAAAATCCTTGTACTGAATGGAGCATGAAAGGAAATCAGCACATCACTTCTATCTAGCAGAGCTCCCAGACAGGCAGTGATACTTGGGACCACATATTTACACAGTTACTGTCTACTCCTATATGGGCAGAAGGCTCCAAACCCTTCTGGTAGAAACTTTCCCTTCATGCTTCCTGTTTAATAATTGAGCATCTTAACACAGAAGCTGGTGAATAGAAAATGATCATCAAAATGAAACAGATATAAAAAATGTCAAGTCTAGAACTACAATATATTATTTACAAAAAGCATAGCAAATTTAAGAGCAAAATGTCAGAGTAGCCCTTGCTTCCATTTTCACAACAGCCACTTAGGTGAGAGTTGACAGGTTTGGGACAATATGACATTTCTAATTCTTTGTCTGCTGACAATAACCTTGATCTCTGGAGGAAAGCAACAAAATGCAGAGCAGATAAAGGCATAACATTTCTCAGCATTGGACAAAAGGTACTCTCGCTTCTATTTTTGTTGATTTTCCTTGTGGAAGCCAGCTTGCTTAGGATCACAGTATGGGCACAGTTACCAGGGGTTTCATACTGACTAGTGGGGTAAAAGGTACTTTCTTTTCCCTAACAAATATTGATAAATTAAATAAAGAATATGCACTACTAAATTATAATGAAGGTCCAAGGTTTCATGCACGGGTCCTTCTGGTAACAAAATCATTAGCTAAATTAAACAGGGCATTTTGCAAGGACTACACACAGAGCAGTTACTTTATAACCACTTTAACTCATTAGTGATAATTGTTTAAGTTGGTTTGTTTAGAGTGTCCAATGGCATCTTCTGTTTAGAATGTTAAAAAAAAAACCAAACCTGTGAGGAATATTTTTGAGACTATTTGAGCAAACAGCCCTTATGATCTTTTCCCAAGTCAACCAAAGTTAGTGAATAAAATATCACAGTATCCAAGCTCCATCCTGCTGAGTACAATGAATGCCTACAGCAAGCACAGCAAACTACTGGCACCAGGACTATACTTTAGACTATCAAACTACCAAAAGCACTGAGGGCAGTGAAGATTATTCCTGTAACAGACAGTGATGGCCAGTTCCTATGGGGCAGCAAAGATTGTCTGTGCTGTTGGGTCCATGAGCAAAAGCTATCCTGGTTCTCATTTCCACTGCCACAGCAGTAATGAGTAGTTTCCATAGTAGGAGGCAGAATTTAAAATGTACAATTTTCCTGTACAATTAGTTAGTTTGTTAGCATTGTGGATTCAATAATGTTTGGCAGTGTTAGACAGATTCATTCCAGCTCTTTAGCTAAGGGATTATTAACTGAACTGTAAATGCAGGGTACTTAATGTAGACAAATGGGAACAATCCAATTAACTTCAATTGTTTCTGAGAGCTTTTAACTCATGCCTTCAGAGATACACATGCACTGAGTGTATATTAACATTGTGATTTAAATGTAGGAGAAAGTTTGAAAGTTTTAGAAATGTATATGGGCATAGATGATTTCCACATTTTTTTTGCTAAAGTGAGAGTTAAAAAATAATTCTCTTTCTCCTGGGATTTTCTGTGCACAGTTTGTGAATATCTGCTGGAGAAATACAAGATGCAGACAGAATATTTGAAAGCAAAAAAAAAGGAACATTTTACTGATATCAGCTCCCCCAAAATAAATAATAAACTCTGTTTACTTGTCTTTTATTGGTTAAACCTTGTTTCCTGCACACCAGCCAGCATTACTGGTCAATAATATTCAGTAAGTCTCTTTGTGTTGAAAGGTTTGTAGAATAGATGGAGAATTTTGTCTATTTCTACATGATTTGTAGAAATGGACAAACACGAATGAAATGGTCCATTTAACAGAAGAAATTTAATAGTTTTGCATTGTCAGAAAGTGTGAAAAAGTAGAGCTCTTTTATATTTCAATGCAAAGCAACTTTGCAATTAGTACTGTTTGTAAATTAAAAGCATTTTTCTATAAAGTGATGATTCACTGAGGGTTTGGACAAGGTTCCAGGGCTTGCACACTGAGCTGGGCCATGTCCTCAGCTCAGAACTGCTCTCCCAGAAGTTTCAGGGCTCTTCCCTGGCCACTTTCCTGTTTGCTTCACCCTCCAGCTCCATCCCAACCCATTGCATGGCATCAGTGTAAGAGCAGCTTTGGGATTTCAGCTGTAACTCTTCCTGGCAAGAGGCTGCTTCCCAAAAACACGTGTGATTGACATCAGTGCAGATCCCACCTGAGCTGGCCCTTCTCTACTCTGAATAACATACACTGAACCCCAAATTCCACTGATGGCTGTAACTCTGGTTAGAGCTGAGACAAACACCACAAGAACTGGCTTACAGCTACTCAAAGAACCTAATAAATGCTGCAATGAAATCCATCATTCTCAGCAGTGTCAGTCCATCCTTTGTTTTCTGAGGTGCCTTCCCCTGGGCCTTCCACTGGAACCACTGATGAACAATGAAATTTATGTCACACTGTGAACAGGATGCGCTGGCACTTCATTAATTCTACTGATGATTTCTTTCTAGATGCCCCACTGGCCCTTCATGGTCACCAGAAACTAATGCCTTGAGAGGGCTGACCTGAAACAGAGACTGGACAGAGCTAGTGAATAAAGTAGGTATTTATTGAAAGGCCTCTAGGGTACACTTTGGGCAGGATAGGGCCTGACCAGGGCCACACCCAAGGTGGACCCAAAATGATCACAAAATGGCTAACTGGTCATGAGGTCTTACATTTTTATAAGTTTTGGTCCATTTGCATATTGGGGTTTAATTGTCCAGTTACAGCTTCAAGTTGTGAGGTCCCATCCCTCCCTCCTGTTCCTCCCTTCAGCCACCCTTGTTTGTGCTTTTGGGCCAGAAAGTTGTCCTTGCTGTGCAGCAGGAAAAGGATTTGTTTTATGTCCCTACTCTGTGCATAGAGCTGACTGACACTTAATACGAGGCTCAGAACTGCACCCCTGGGCAGCACAGAATCTGAAAACATGAAAGCTAAAACTTAAGGCACCACTACTATAAACAGACTATAAACACTAAACGTAGCTCCCCACATGTGAGCTAAATAAGCAAGGACCACGTTGGTAAGAGACTTTAACAGCCACAGACCATGTAGACAACACATCCCACATCACAAACACTCCCTGCAGATCCCTCCAGCTGCTGGAACCTCCAACATTGGTGCACACCTGCACCAACCCCTCCTCAAACTGCTGTGAGTGGTTGTGGTTTGCAGTCACAGCCACACGACAATCCCACTAAATCCCCCTACCAGTTTCCATAAATGAGAACCAGGCAGGAATGGGTGGTGAGGAGTGCACATCCTTCACAGGAAACGCTGTTTTACTTCATTTCTTGCCTCAATCAATTCTACAGTTTTATAAAATTAGTTGGTTCACTAGTAATTTTTTTTCTGTGGGGTTCATTTCACACAGACAGGAAGAACTGAATATAAACTCTCATTAAAATGAGTGCACTGTGTAACATCACACCTATACAATAGTCTGATATTCTATTGTTTTGAGCAATTAGTGCACGTCATTGAATGCACAGATGGATGATTCAAATCTGTGTGTGTCATATGCAAAATTCACAGAACATTTAAAGTCTTCCAACTAGTTGCATCTGTCATATCTATTATGTCAAATATTAAACTGCAGAGTCTATTTTGGGTTTCAAGCTTGAAATAAAGATCCTCCCCTCCCATCATCCTTCAAAGTAAAAATAACATTACCTGTGAAGGGAAAACAAAATATCTAGAAACTTATATCATTTTGGCAGCAAGAGGTTACATTTACATCTGTCTTTTTACACCCACTTGTTCAGGCTGAGATAACCTGTCCTTTTATATCCTCCTAATAAAATTTCTTACTTGAAAAAATGTTCCAATTTCATTTTGCTAAAAAATTTCCTCCAAAGTTTCGTTTCAACTTTGAATTTTAATTTTCTTAAGAAGAAAATGATATATTTAATGGACCACAGCTGTCTGGAAAGTACATATTTGATAGGCATACAGTACTAATTTGGAAAATGAGTGTGATTTACTTGATGAGTCACAATGAATGTCTGTAAATATGGATCCAAGTTTCTTAGACTAGTAAGCTGTATGTAGAAATCATTCTTAAAACACAAGTATCTTCCCAGTAGAAGAATGGACGCCAAGTTAACAGCTCCATCTTCCTTACTGCTTTCATGATTTTGGTTGATGAAGCACAGAAATAATATTTTGTCTAAGGGGGCAAATATTGAATGTAACAGATTTTCCCAATTTAACATTCTGCAGAAAAGCCATGGCATGGCACTGGACAGCCCCTGCTGCAGGTGAAAGAGCAGCTCCATTAAAGCAGGCACCTCAGGCACTTGCCTGGCTCTGAGTGATGGGGATGGCTGGGGCATCCTGCAGCACGTCTGCTCTGTCTCCTTTGGGCCCTGTAAACCTGTGTTTGTTTACCTGGTTTTGTGGCAAGAGGAAACACAGGGGGCAGGCAGGGTGGGCAGGACAAGGAGGAAAAAAGAGCATGGATGTGACTGCATCTGATCAGGACAGAATCACAGAAATAATTTGGGTGGAAAAGACCTCTGAGTCCAACCTTTGACTACACACCGCCCTGTCAGACCATGGCTCTGAATCCATGCCCAATCTTTCCTCAAACAACTCCAGGGACAGTGACTCCACCACCTCCCTGGGCATCTCATTCCTTTCTCTGAAGAAATCCCTCCTAATGTCCAACCTGATTAGGCAGTGAACAACAGAGATTGCTTAAATCACTACCTGGTAGGACAAGTCAATCAGGTTTCCCCCTCAAATGGTGGTAAGGAAAATTGTGCAGAACAATTCTGGTAGAATCAAAAACCTTTGGATTTCCCTGCTTTCAGTGCAAGGAAGGAAAAGGAGGGCACTTTGCATCAAGTCATCCTCCACCTAACAAAGACGTTTGAATAATTATCACAGCTCGTTGCCAGAAATACAACGTTTCATACTCAAATCTGAAAACATATCTATTGATAGCATTAATTTAAGATAATCAGGTGACTAATTGGGTGACTAATAGCTCTAATGAATAGAAAAAGAACCTGAGATTTTAATCAGAGGCAAATCTCAGCTCCTAAAAAGGCACTAGGCAGAACACTGAACATTATGCCATAATGATCACATACTTGCTTATTTGCTAATATAAAAGTCTGAACTGTTGAAAATTAAGAGAAAGTATGTTTTGTTACCATCATAACCCATCAAGCTGTTTTAAAACTGCTGAATTTTTTGTCTTCAATTTATAAAGAAAACAAACTTTCCAAAAGAGTACAACACAGGCTCAAAGGAGGCATTTTTTTGAGCAGTTTCTCAAAGAAAGTGGAATAAGAAAATGAAAATCACCTCGTGTACCTAAAGGCAGGTTGTACAGATGGGAAATCAAGGCTACAGTAACAGTGTGGCAAAACATTTAAGACATAAGCATTTGAGCAGCTTTAAATACACAAGTAACTCCTGTGAGCATCATTGGCTTCATCCCGCTTACATGAACAGGATCTTCTAAAAACACTTCAGAGAAGACAATTCAGAGAAGCTTTAAAATGTATTTTGAGGAAAAGGATGGAAAGGAAAGGAGATCTTCTGTAGAGAGTTGCCAGCTGATTCCTCTTAATTATTTTACCAATGCTGGTGCTTTTCAGTTAGGTTAGTAATTATACATTATGGTGCCTAAAGCTCTGTGTAGACCTCTCTAAAAAATAAATGTAAAGTTGTAAAATTATACCTTAACCACATTTTTTTTCTTAAATACTTTGCAGAAGCAGAGATTAAGCCACTGCATAGCAGCAGAATGCTAGGCAACCTAGGAAAAAAATCCAAAAGAGCTAATTAAACTTTAGGATGTGCTAGCAAAAGTGAGTTAATATTTTAAGCTGTACAAAATCATTTCCCCTTTACTCTTTCTGTGGTCTGATAACATAGTAAGTTCTTCCAATGGGCAAACTCATGAGAATAAAATCACCATTACTTTTGACATATCAAAAATTGATACTACTGATACTTAAGTTAGTCAAAGGTTAATTAGCATCTGTAAAAGGAAAACTGCAGTTACTCCAGCAACTTCTGAAATATGATCCTTTTTAAAAAAAAGATAAAAACATGAAAACCACAATTGGATGAGCGTTAGGAATGTGCTACAAGATTATTTACTTGTTACCAACAGTGATTGACATAATGAAGAAGGATCACAGAAAGTTTTGTGTTAAATCTGACACTCAGTGAGACGAGGAGCCCTTGCATTGAAACCCTGGAGTTGTATTTACAATTCCAGATCCATTTTAGTGATCCATGACTCCCTGATTATGCAAAATGCCCCCAAACAAATATAAATACAGTCTTCTCTAAAAATGAAAAAGGCAGAAAGCCAGTACAAGGCCACATTACAAAAGCAAGTTGCAGTTATGCCCTACTTTACAAGGCAAAGTGGAAATCATGTGGCTCATAAGCCTTTGGTAGCCTTTTGTAAAAGGATGAATTTCTGTTTTGCTGTGTTTTCTGAAACACACCCCACAATCCTAGGTCAATATTTTGCTATTAAAAATAAGTAGTTCACACAGCACTCAGATGACTGAGATCATTGCAGAAATATCAGAGGCACTTAAGCATATATTAAAAGCATTTTTCAGACGCTGTTGCAGCATTTTATTTTTGGAAGAGTTAAAGGATAAAGAGCAACTTTAGATGTAGGTTTCCTTTGGCTTCAGAGGATGAAAGGGATTAACAGAGGTCACAAGAGGAGGATGGAAGAAGAAATGGAAATAAGAGTACTACTGGATATAGCTTATCCTTTCCCTAGGCAGTGGTTAGAGGTGTCTGCAAGAGGAAAAGGGATTGACTGCTTGCTGCCTGTTCCCAACAGTTATTCCAGCAGCGGGATGAGTACGGTCAAAATGGGATTTTCCTATTCTCTTTGTTGAGAGGAAGACTAAGGCTGGATGTCCTTTATACAGAATTTGGTTTAGTGTAAAACTCTTAGCTCCTTGAGGCTAAGAGTGACTGGAGCAGCTGAGTAGGACTCTTGCTCCTTGTTTTATTAGGGGATTTGGAATAAAGCTGAGAAATGTACATCAGGCAGCTTTGTGCAGTTTCTTTGGAGGGTGCTATATTAAAAAGAAGATTGCCAGTACTCCTTGAGATTTCTGTGCTGAAAACTGAACTGGATTTATGACAATTCAAATTATTATAGACAAAGTGGTTCTGTGATTCTACAGCAAGCAAAAAAAACCCAAAGCAAAACAAGGAATTCACTGCCCATTTGCCATGGCAGGCAGATGTTCAGCCACTTTCAGGAAATCCCAGCTCTGGCAGGTGTAATGGTGACTTGGAAAGACAAATAAGAATCCTGTTCCAATGTTCCAATCACCCATATAAGCCCCATTGGGCTGGAAAACCCTCCACTGCTACCGAAGACCTTTGTGCAAACAATGGCAGGAAGTCATGCAAGTTGCACTGCTCTTCTGCAACAAAGCAAAGAGGAAATTCCACATTTAAAAGAAGAGAACCCATTATCCCATGAATATTTGACAGACTTTGTAAACACAGTGAACACAACATTGCAATAAACAAGCTGCTTTTTAAATTCTGCATTTAACTCCATTTGGGATTGGAAACCTTTTTCTAAAAATGTTGAGCTATGCCCTTTGCAAACCATTATTTTGAATTTTGAATTATAAGTTCATCAGAAGTGTTGGTGTATAAATGCCTTGTTATTAAATCTATGCACAACATCGAAGTTAGAGAAAAAAACTCTCTGTATGCATTTCAAAAAAACAGTATGGTACCATGCCTTTTATAGAATAGGAAATCTAACATTACCTGGCAGGCCCCTGGGCCTGATAAATGCATGTGGAGCAGCACTGGGAGTAATGTGGCTGTTTCTGACTGTCAGATTTTAGGCAGCACAGTGCAAAGATTCCAAGTGTGTAACAGAAGGCACCAGGAATGACTCAGGTTCTGTGAATGCAAGACATGATACAACTATGCTAAAATTAATTTCTAGAGTGCAGAAAACAGGAAACTGAACAGATATGTAACAGAAATGAGAAAATAAACATGTATGCCAGTAAACTGCTTGAGATTACCCAGACCAGACTGGCATCACATGAAATAAGTGGAATAGCAGGAGGGAAATATATCTAAGTACTGAACCCAGGCTTAACACAAGGTGAGTTAAGCATAATTCTCCCTGCGTGGTCAGAAACAGAAGCTTTGGGCAGCATTTAAAAGCTGAGCAGGGGGAAATAAAGTCAAAGATTCAAGTACTGTGCAAATTTAATACTAAATGCAAGGTATAGAGTTATATAGACTCAGGGACTATTGAGATCTGAGCTAGAACCATTGGAGGAATTTTCAGAGGCACAGAAGTGAGTTGAGCACTCTTGTTTTCCCTGCCTTTGGAGCCTCAATTCTTTTCTGGTATTCAACATTTCTTGTATTTATTACTGTTCTTACAGCACTCCTGTGTGTGTGAGTATATCTTCAAAATGAATGACTTTACAACACAACTCACCTGTGAGGTACCAATGTTTTTTTGCATTTCCATCTGGAGAATGGAAAACAGGAGAGTGATGAAATGGTTTGCTTGAGGCCACATAAAAGTGTGGCAGAAGTGGTTTAAAAATTTCTCACGTCACTGTGCATTCCTCTTCAGCAAGCCTGCACACATTTTGAGCATTGAAAAGTGAGATCATTATTCCCACCATCTGTCTGATTTGCAGAAAACCCCCAAACCTTAAGAAGGTTAATGATATGCTGTTTATTTCTGCACTATTTTACAAAAAACCCCCAAGTGTTCAGGTCATCAGTGATCAGTTTTTAATAGTTTTGTTTCTGGGAAAAGTGTTCAACATCCTTTTCTCTACCTTCCTGCACCAAAATATTACAGCAGTGTTGTTATGCAGTATATTTTTTCTTATTCTTGTTTTTGCTAAGTCCTTTCTTCCAAGAAACACCAGTGAATACATTTCTTTTCAGTCATTTACGCTAAGCTTTGACATTTTCTGCATTTTTTGGTGACCTTGGGAAAAGTAACTTCATGATTAACCAAGAAATACAAGACAGACCTCAGGAAGAAACAATAGTCTAAATGCTTTCTTACAAAGCCTCATAATTAAGCCTCTTTATTATAAAAAATCTCAGAGCAAACTAAGGTTTTTCACATTCACTGGAAGTGGATGCCCTTTATCTTTTTTTCTCTGCTGTTAATTGCTTTCTTCATCTGTGTGGCTTAAATTCTATGATTCTTTAGACAATAGAAATATTCTAAGTTATTCTAAGTATTACTTTTCCTCTTCCCCAAATGGAAAATTATGAACATTTTGAAAAGGTAAACATCCAGCTGCTACTTTTGCTGCTTCATCTCCCTTCAGACAACAAAATAGTGCTTGGTTTTAGTCACAGGCATCAGCACAGACTCACCTTACTCTGTGTCAATAGATGCAGTCATTGCACAGCCCTCCACAGGTAACATCTGCTGCTGTGCATTGGGCAAACTCCAGAGTGCTGCTGCTCCCTGAGCAACCTGCTCTGCTGGAAGGTGACCTTCAAGGTCCCTTCCAAGCCAAAACATCTTAAGATTCTGTGACAAAACACAGCCATGCCCTGCTTGGAGCTGCAGGTTCTTTGGCCAAGGAAATTCACAGGGTGGCTCTGGCAGGGATGTGCCTTCCCCTGGGGACAGCATCACATGTGTGATGTGGTCTCACATGTCAGTTCTAGAATTGAGAAACCTGTGGATGATCTAGAAAGCATATATTTAGCTTAATATATCTGTTAAACTGACAAAAAAATTTCTCTGTAGAAAATAGAACTACCTGAGCAAAGCTAGACCTGCACTTGTATCTAAATGCAAATGTGGTACAGGTGATACTCCACTAGGGGAGACTTCCTCCTCATTCAGATTTGCCCTCAGTCTCCTACACTTTGGTCCTGGAAAACTCCCTTTGTTGTCAATTATACTCTTTTGGTAACACCTAAGATAAGAGAACTTTTGGGGTTTTTTTCCTGCTAGCTGGCTAAAATATGTTTTACAAGGCTGGCTGAGAAAAAGCTACTGCAATGTTTTTGATTCTCTGCATGTCACCACAGTGGGAAGAAAAATAAAGCAAAACCTCCAGCTTTTCTGACAACTATGTGTTATAAGGGATACACCCAAAAAAATCAATGAATATATCCCCTTTATTTGCCATATCCTATATAAAGGCAAGACAAACCTCTGCTACAGGGTCTAATAATGAACTGAGATAGTAATTTTGAATATTACATCCTTCTTACCCCTTTCTCCTTCTCTTTCCATGTGAACCTTTCCAAATGTCTGTCAGTGTCTTTACAACCATTTTAAATTTTAAAGTATTTTAATGCTTCTCTATTTGCTTTCAATTACATTTTACTCTGTCAATACTCTTTTACCTGTATTTTCATGCCTTGGTCCCACATCAATCCAAATCTCACCACACTTATGATTCTGGTTCTGTGTTTTGTAATTTCCTGCCCCCTTTGGGGAATCTCAGTGGCTAATCTCTGTGTGCTGCAGCCTCTTTTGAAGTCCCATCTAAGGCAGTGTTACACTACCCTTGCCAGAGTGCATGAGAGTATTGTTTGCTCAATTCCCTGAAAGGGTAAGCACAGACAGATAAGAAAAGGAATCAAGATATTGGGAATTAAATCCAGGTCTTTATCATTAGAGTTCAGAACACTTTATCCTGGCAATTGACGATTAACTTTCAATTCATCATTATAGTTGGTAAATCATCTTCAAACAAAAGTTCCCTGTGGGGATCCCAAAGTTGTATGGTCATTTCCTTTTCTTTTTTTTTAATCTTATCCTTTAAGCTGATTTTCAAAGTCCTTTCCAAGGTTCTAGGGAAGTTATATCTATGCCTTGCATCTTTTGAATGCTTTTATATGTCACTGTAAAGTATATATATTTTAAGGAATAAATGTTCATTCTTTTAACTCCATCGAATCTACTTCTTTTTTTTCCTGTAACTCCTGGTGATTTCATAGCATGGTTACAATGGATGTTTAATATCTTTGTCAGAAAGGAAGAGCTGAAGCTTTCATAGAATCCAAAATGTTAATGAGTCACTAATACTGGTCACCCAAAAAGAAGAAAACAGTGTAACTGTAAATTCCTGCTCCTCTTATTTATTCCCCTGTCACTCTATTGAGCTTATAAAAGTCAATTACAATGCAGCTGTTCCTAAACCAGTAAAAATCAAACCTGGCTCTATATTTATCCAGTCCATCATGATTAAGAGATTTTTCTTCACTGCTGTGTTAAAGGAGGATCTTGCCTGGTTGCTCTCTGTAACCAATTTCCCATCCAGACAGCCAAAGTCCTCACTCAGGTGTGGGGTAATGACAGCATTGCTGTTGATCCTTTTAGGAAAAGTCTGACACCCCACTGCTGTTTACTGTAAAACTGTAATCCTTGTGATTTGCACCGAGACATTCTAAACCTCTCTGGTTAAAAATAATCCTCTCACAGCTATTCGGCACTTCTCCATGGTCCTCAAAAGACAAATTTCCCTGTGCTCCTCTGAAAAAGCAGAGGGGACCATCCCAGCCCAGAGGGTCACCATGGGCTGAGGTGACACCTGTGCACTCCAACAAGGGCTGGCAGCATCAGCACTGGCACAAAAAAGCAGAACGTGTCCAAGGGTGGCTCCTCAATGCAGCTGCCAGAGCAGAAATTTGTTTAAAGGTCAATCACTGAAACCATCTCCTGTTCAAAAGACTCTTCCAAGGTAGATCAGATTTCCTGGGGAAACAAATGGATGCTGTTTCCCTGCTGAAACAAAGAGTGTCTGAATGCCAGCTGGCTTGTGAGATTAGAGACCTCAAAGCTCCTTTTCCAATTGCTAAAATCACAATGTGATGCCATGTAACACTTTGCAACTGCACAGAGATGTGCCCAAGGCAGATATTTGAGACTATCAGAGAAACAATGCAACTTTTGTACCTATTCCATCAGCTGGTTGTCCAGAATAGAAATACTTCACTTACAATTACTGGAGCTGGAGATTCAGGTTCGTGACACAGATTTTACTAAAGAAATGTTTTTGTCATTCCTGCTTGTCTTAAATTACCTGTCACGCTCATTTTTATTCAATTTGCTCTTTATTTCAAGAACCTTGCTATTAGTTCAATAGCATGGGGTTTCCACAAAATATTTGAGAAATATATAACTCTGTCTACAAAATCACATTTCCATCCAGCATACTTTTCACATAAAGTTCAGACCCCAGGATAAATAAACTAGAAATTACAATTAATTGGGGGAGGGGGCGAGAAGAGTAATCTAAAACAACATTGAATTAGGAGCTGTAATAGCACCAAAAAGCTAAAAAGACTGAGAAGGTGACAAGAAGTAAAAGCCCAGCATCTTATATACTCCAAAAGGCTGCCGTGCTGTGAGAGCACTGACCAACAAAAGCTCATGAGAAATTCCATTCCAAAATTATTACCTTTGCAGTGGAAGCAAATATACAATGGTGGGCATCACACTAAAAAAATATCAACACCTTGATGCTTGTGGCCCCTTGGCTCAGCCATGATTTTTTTACATATATTTTTGTACATTTTTATGAAGGAAAGGTTTCAATGAATTTAAAATCCAGCCATTTAATCCCTTAGTCATATCAACAGCTAACAACATACCAGCCCTCCTTCCTTCTCTACACCAATTCCCCACAGAATATTCAGTCAAATTCAAGGTCTTGCTGATGCACTTCAAAAATCTCTAAGGAAATGATTTAAAATACCCCTGGGAGCCCCCCCCTCCACCACACTAACATCTCACCAGAACAATGTTCCCCAGAAACTCTGGAGCTGCCATCCTCAAAGATGACACTGATGATTATGGGAGACAGGGCTGTTCCCACAGAGGACTTCAGCTTGGGTTTACACCAGAGAAGTTTACAGTGGTAAAAATATGCCAATAAAGTGAAATTCACTTCTGTGCCTTGGTGTTCTTAAAGGTGGGAAAAGAAGGATAAAGGAGAGGCATTATCAGAAGATAGAGGAACATTATTAACAGAAGAAATGTACAGAAAAATGAATTTTAAAAGCTGTATAGCCCCAGATATTATGTGGGATGTAACACAGGTCAGTGTTCCAGTTTCTGTTACTCCTTGAAAAATTGATTTGCAGTGAAGATACGTGAACAGCCACAAAAACAGACAGTAGCAGACTAAAAATAACAAGTGTTTTTATAAGTAAAACTTATGCCTCTGTTAAACAGAAGTTTTTAGGAAACATTTGCTGGTTTTTATTAACATAATCACTAAGACACATCCCATTTACACTACATGGGTCACACTTTGGCCCATATTTTTCACCTTGGTACTGGGATCAGAAATGCTCTAAAGCTGCTTGCCAGCTTAAGGGTTGCCTTCTTTACAAATTAAATGGCCAAATAAGCAAAGGTTTATATAGCAGTGATACCACACATGCAGGAACTGCTTGTTGTGAGGGGTTTGAAACAAAGCCATGAAACCAGGCCATTCCAGAGTTAAGCCTATCAGTCTATCTTTACCTTATCTCCCTGTGTCTGGTTATTGCAGTAATCTTGTACAAAATCATTCAAGGGTATTTTGTCCCATGTGTGCTGTAACACTGACCTGGAGAAGGCATAGTGCTGAATTAATAGATCAGCAAGAGCTTTAGCTTCCATTTTCATTGATTTTATGGACTTAAGTTAAACCATTTACCTATTTGAAGGCTTCTTTCTTCTTAAGGTTATTTATTTAAATATGTCTCAAGGATACAACCTTCCACATGATACAGGAGCATGGCTCATTAACATGCAATATTTCATTAATCAGCAGCATTGATTCTTGTGACTTCTTATAATGATAATGTGCACTGAGACTTTTACAATGGGTCTTACTCAACATGAGACTTTTATTCAAAGAAAGTGCCAAAGACTTTTCTTGTGGCCCTTATATTCACATGAACAGCACTACTAAAACCCATAAAAGGAGCAGACACATGGCTGAGCTATTAACAGGATACAAAATTGTACCCACAATTGTTTGTTTGCAGTAAAGTGAAAAATCATCTTCACTCCTTCACATTGAAAATGCACAGACACAAATTAATTGTTTCTTTCCAAAAAAATTGTTACCTATTTCAAATTAACAACCACCAAAGGCTTCTGCCTAGAATTAGTTGTCTATTTTGCCACAGAGTGTTTGCTGATATAATCACACAAAGCCATGCTCCAGGCAAAGCTACAAAGTCAAGTATTCCAGGCATTGGATTGCAGCACATAATTCAAAGGTTGTATTTTCTTAGGAATGTTGCTGTACTAAAAGCATGGGGAAACTTCACAATGGTGAAGTTCTACCTATTTGCTTTCTTCCACTTCCTCCCTGTAGTTCCCCTGCAGAGCTGCACATTGGATTTTCCAGGGTCAGGCAAGAGCTCTGCAGCCTCCCCCTGGCCCTGTGCAGTGGATCCACTCTGTTATCTGACATGGCCAAAATTGTGCAGAATCCACCCAGGAAAACTCCCCCCAGGACCACAGGTACAGCCAGAATTGTTAACTGATGCTCCAAACCCCTCCACTAAAACCAGGCAAAATGACAAATCAATGGTGACACTCATCCCTTTATTCATATAGGATAAATATATAAGCTCATTACTGGCCTAATTATCTATCCTATTTCTACATCTACTATCCTATTTCTACAAAGCCATGTGGAAATGTTTCATATCATGAACATACTCAGATTCCTTTCAACTGTAGGGAAAATGAGCCAAACTTGTTAAAAAGTAGCACAATGTGTGTGTACATGTGAGCCCCTATGTGTCATACATACATACATATATATATACATATATATATATATATGTATAAACCACTTTTTCTCAGTGTCTGTGCCTCCCTGTGCCAGCCACTTGTTTTACCTCTGCCACCTGACTGACAGAACATCTAACCCAAGGCTGTGCCTCAGCCAAAGCCTGCACAGTGACATGTGTGATGTGCTCCTGCCAGAAATTCAGCTCTTCCTATAAAACGATCAGGTAATGTGATCATGACACACCATCTGGAATCACCAGGAGAGTTTGTCTTTTTTTTAAAGAGGTATCCACTCAGCTTCTAAAAGGGTCAGGTTTGAACCATCTGTGATGTACCTGGTTGGAATATTTGTGATAAAAAAGTTAAACTTCAGCTCGGACAGCTCAAGACCTGAGAATAATTAGAGAAGGAAATAAATTGTTCTAAATAATCCCTTTTTTTTCCTTTTTTTTGTTATGAAATACACAACATGGATCGATTTGGCAATATCATTTGAGCTAACTTATTATTATTTTACTTTAAAATATCATGATGATTCTTTATAGTTTTTCCCTTCAGCTTTGATCAAGGGTGAATAATTTCACATTAAATTTAGGTGCACTTCAGATCTTTTTTTTTTTCCTCCAGATTGTGCTGTGCAGTGTTAGAACCAAACCTGAGATGAGTCAGGATCCAAAATCTGTTGGAACTGCTATCACTGTCACCAAGGTTGATGTGAGCTGTTGTGTAATCCCTGAAACCACAGATGACATCTACATATGGGAGAATTGGAATTTCATCAATATTTCAGACAGATATCTACACTTTTGGATACTCACCTAAGACAAACACTGAATCACTCTAACAATCAGATATTAGAAAATCAAGGTTTATAAAGATGGCAGTATCTTCTAACAGGCCTAGCAGGTTTGTTGGGAAAAAAAAAGATAGGAGCTAAATATAATAAAATTGCAATTTGGTCCAACTGTTTAATATCACAGAATTGAACCAGGAGTTTTTCTTTCCAGCTTTGACTTAGCATGGAGTTAAATGTTACTTTGACCAGAGGAAAAAAAGGACACTTGCATAAAACCCAATCTTCTTTTCCCTACTACATAAGCAGAAGGGAAAAAAATCATGGGCTATCACTGCCAAAGTAACCTTGTAATTTAGTAACTATTTATCACTTCATGAACTTTCAAGGTAAAGGAGGAAAGAGTACAGAAAAAAAAGCAATGAACTAAAAGTAGAAGCTTCCATTTCCTAAAATATTCTACCAGTCATGCATTTCACCTTTTTTTTTTCCTTAAGACTATACAAGGAGAAGTTATGGTAAATTGATAGCAGTCACAAATCCTAAATACAGAGTCAAGCTTTGAAAAGCTATGCAGAAGTAAATGAGCCCTCATTTCATTTTACCACATCACTAAAATTTCTCAATGGCCTTTTCCCTGCATATTTTATATGCTCTCTGCTTCTTTCTTTTCTTCTTAAACAAGGCAATGCTTCCACTGCCATAGGAAAAAAATAAACAAACCTTGAATGCTATTTATTTACTGCAGTGAGCAAAAAGCTGATTCAATGTAATATGGTTATAATTGTAATAATTGAATGCTGATGAAGCAATTTTCTTATATATTATGTTTGTGCTGACAGGAGTTCAATGAACTAAAGTGCTGTATGTACGTAGTCTAAAGCCATTTGAAAAAATCAGGAAGTGAAGTGATGCTTCCAGTGTTTTCCATATAAACCTAAGCCAACAAACTGCATGCTAGGTTGTATTTGAATCTAAGGCAAAATGTCCCCCTCACCATTTGTTTTAATATGAGAAAAAAAAGTCATTTTGATCCTAAATAGCTCATGCCACAGCCATAGAGTCTGCTACTGCTTTTAACCCTTTCGCATTTTGATCTTTTAATTAAATTTTTTTGGTGTTCTCCCTTAAATCTGTTGGTGTTTGCCCACCACAAAATAACAGAAAGAGATTGGCTGGATTGCTTTAATATTTCATAAAAATATATTCCATATATACAATTCTGTTCCATAGGCAACACATTATGAAAAGCAGTTAATATGGTAGGAAATAATCCAATATTCTCCAACTAAACTCTGAGTAGCACATGCTAATTAATGATTATTATTATGGCTCTTGCACTGTCAGTGTTAAGTCTATCCACACTGTTTATCAATTGTCCTAACAACACCCCAGACTCACTTTAAAGACCAAAACAGCAGGAAAACACATTGGATTTACCTGTTTACCTATTCTTAAATTTATCCTATACAAAAGTTTGCTTGAAAACCTGTCATAGAGTACAGAATATAACTGTTTTTTTATCTTCAAAAGGTCAATTTTTCTGTAGTTAAACAAAATTGGTGAAAACAAGTGATTTCCAACCCATTATTTGAAAAGCTTTTTCCACTGCTGCATACTCATCCCTGGTTGTGGCAGTACATATAATTCCAACCTTTTAGACCTCATAAAAACACAATATATAAAAATTACAAAATATATAGAAACATGGGACTCTGCTGTTACCTATACTTTCATACGTAGGAAGATGTCAGTCTAAATTTCTTCCTTTATCTAGGGAAAAAAACAAAATGTAATTTCTGGTTTTCTGCATTTTATCTCAGTAATGCTAATCTAGCTCCCTGAATGCCAACCAATGTTCCCAACCCACCTCCTTCACCACACAGTAGCTGGAGTCCACCACCTTACTACTAAGGTACAAAACTAAAAGGTAATTGTGTATTTCTGATTTCAAGAGTCATTTACAAATGATGGTAAATTTAGATTACATGCTTGATGAAAAACATCTGTGTGACTTCATGTACTTCTACCCTGTACTGGTCACACAGCAAAAATAAAGAATTTTTAAATATATTACTGGTACCAAAATTCATTTGTGACAGCAGTGAAAGCAAGGACAGAAACTTGGAGATGATCTAATGGCCACGATAAGATTCAAATCCTCAACCCCTAAACCCCTAAATCTCTTTAGATACACAAAATATCAAAACTATGTTTTAAAAACAAAATAAACAGCCCCACTAAAAGTACAGCCAAATTCTGCTTTGTCAGATAAGCAACAGGACAATATTGGCCAGATGTGAGGGATGTTATTCATATCACTAAATGCTCTTTTAGAAGGAAGTGTTTTTAGGTTGGTAGGGTAATTCTGTTGTAGAGTGTTTGAAGATAGTGAATATTTGGACTGCGGTGAATCATCTAGACTGGGCCTCAGATGAGGGCCTGTGTAAGGCCTTGAAGCCTGTAAGGCCTTGAAGCCTGTGGC
>JBBMKD010000013.1:5158114-5198874 GCA_037834095.1 Argya squamiceps | reverse complement strand
TGATCCTGAGTTCTCCGAGTGGACCAATTCCTTTAGGTCTCGAGCTAACCTGGACCCCAGAACATTAGAAACGACTCATTTTCTTTATAATTCCATAAACAGCGTAGCCTGGAACACAAAATACGAGCTTTCAGCAAGTGCTTAGTGGCTGCAAGTGAGAAGTGATCCAAAACCTGCATCATTTTTTACCATTATTATTGCTGGGACTCTGGCAAAGCTCAGGACTTCAAACTGGCCTAACCCAGGAACCCTGGGGAGCATCTGAATCTCACAGCTGATTCAAACCCTCCTGAACAGCCCAAACACCACAGAGGCAATTTCTGAACACGTGGTTGGGTATCCATGAATAGAGACAGCTCAGTCAAAGGCTGATGGGTCCCCAGGATAAAGGCAAACAGCAAGAGGGAACAAATTTATCTATGGCACAGTGGTGAGGAGTTGGTGTTCGGGTGTGGCAGCTCTGGGTTCTTTTTTTCCTTGCCAAAGTTGGGGTGAATAATACACGGGAAATGTAGATTTTGATTTAGGACTTGGATGTTTATTGTTTCTTATCTATTTACAGACTCACGAGCCATGAGGTTGAACTGGCAAGTTAGAAAAATGAGGTAAAATGGAGTGGCTCTAACTCTTTCCAAGGTTATTTAAGTGCCAATTACCCAATAACGAGGTGACACCTGTATTATTTATATTTCTGACCCAATAATGAGCACCCAAGGCCCGCAAGGTGGACATTTTGCACCCAATTACAGAAAACCACCCAAACCAATCCAAGGGCCTCCACTCATCTGACTACAGGCTTGCTTTAACAAGTCTCTCAACCCACCCAGCAACGAGCTGTAAAAAGGAATTAACAAAGCCTCTGAAATAGCTGGTAAATATTTATGTAAGCTAAATTTGCTTTAGAGAAAGTATGGTGTGATTAACCCTGAGAGTTCTGAACAGCACAGCTTTGGAAAAATCTCTTCACCAAAAGAGTTGTCAAGCACTGGGACAGGGAAGCTGTGGAGTCACCGTCCCTGCAGGTATTTAGATGTAGATGTAGTACGTGAGGACATGGTTTAGTGGTGGCCTTGGCAGTGCTGAATTAATGATTTGATGACCCTACAATTGTCATTGTTTTATTTTTATGCTGGGGTGAATGTTTATTCTGTGATAAAGTGGTAGTGGAGACAATTTTTCACAAAAGTTCAGTGCTCACAGAAAGTGCCTCTAAAGCTACACTTGAACAGAAGAATTTTTAGAACGTGAGAGGCTTGAAAGTTGAACTAAAAGCACTTAAAAATGGAAAGGCACTTTGAATCTGCTGGTAACCTCCACTCTTTGAGAAGTATATACAGAGTAGAGTCTTGCAAATGCATGCACTAGTTCTCACCAAAAAAAGAAGAAAAATTAAATTTTAAAAAAATGAAGAGTCAAACCTAAAAGACAGTACTAGCAAATACAGCTTATGGTGTAATAAAAAGTATATCTCTATATATAAATATAAAGAAGTATTAAGAATAAGGGAAAACAAACTCCACAACTGTCTCCTTCCTCTGGAGCTCTGGCCCAGGAGTGTTGGCTGGAGGTTTACATTCCAGGATGCAATAATTGAAGGTCATGAGTGGAAATCCCCCATTGCTTTTAGTTCACAGCTAAACCAAAATGAAGGTGGATGACAAACACTTCTTGATTGTTTCTGTCAATCATTTTTCCAGCTGAAATGAGAAAAACTACACAGGGTTAACTGAGGAAGCAGAGTTGGAGCTCCTCTGATAAATGGGAATTGAACTCATGGGACTCTGCTGCTGAGAAAGACTTTGTAACACATTTTCATCTTGCCCAGGATTTTTTTCTTTTTTTTAAATTCTCTAGGCATCTTGCAAAGTCCACATTTATTCACTGGCATTTAGGGAGTGAACCAAACCCACTGAAGTCAATAGGAGTCTTTTCATTGACTTCAGTAACCTTTAGATCAGTTTTTTTAGAAAGACTGACAGAACAGAGATGGAAGATCTGATAAAACTTCCCAGTTTGGTGCAAGCTTTGGCCATTGTGTTTTTACTTATGAAAGGATCTGTAACGCGAACTTTTTCCCAGCTATATGTGACAAAAATAAGTAAATTTGACTGACTTCTTTTACTGTGGTAGATGTTATGAGCCCTGGATAGTTATCTGATGAAATATAATGCATTAATCTTGGCCAACTCATGGAAGAAGAAGAAAAATACGACCCCAAATACAATAAATACATTATAAATACATTTCTTACTATTCTTGAGCATACATTGAGTTAGCTATTGAAGAAATTGAATACAGTGAAATGTTAAATAAATTTAATTTTAACTGAAATCCACATGCCAAAACCATACTGAATCTGATATTAAAATGACTAAGTATAACAACATGGCAAAATAATATGGTTTATCAGAAAAGGCTTAAAATGAGAAAAATTAAAGTATTTGTCTTCCATGGTTAGACAAGTCTTTCTATTCTGTTCATTCAAACCATTCTTGCTAGCTGATACAGTTTAAATATTAATACCAACATAAAATTTAAATGAGAAAAATAAATTTTCGACACCCAAAAGCAATTTCCAACATTCTAGTACTAAAGTAGAGCTTATTACTTGCTAACATGTCCCTTCCCAGAGCTGTGCATAAAATACACACTCACAAAATGCACCAAAAGCAGAATTATTGCTTCCAGCCCTGCCAATTACCATGGAATACCTGTAGTGCCAAAGGGCATATCCCACTCCTGTAATCAGCCCTGAACTCTGCCTCCCTGATGAGAACAAGTGAATATTTTGGTAAGGACTTCCCTCTAAATCTGGCCTAAGTATTTTAATATGTCTCACATCCTGAATAATTTTCTTGCATTTTAAGGAAAGGATTCTTCAGGTCCTTGCACCCCATGAAAACCAGGCAAGCTTTCCCAAGCTAAATATTCTATATCACAGCACATTTATCCTGCACAGGTTTTATCACACACTTTAAGGGAAATTGCAAGTTTCAGGCCATTCAGATGGTCTCAGCAACAGAACCTGAAATGAAGCTGAAGCTAAAGAGGAAGCATGGTTTTTACTTTCCACTGAGTAATAAGTTATCCAGAGCCCACCACAGTGGGTTCAGTTCTCAAAATCATTGAAGGATATATGGCTAAATCAATATTTGATGTTATTTTCTAAAAAAACCTGTTGCAAGAAGCTACTCTGTACTGGCACAGAAGAGAATGATGCTGTAATTTCATAGACTTTCAATGTTTCTCACTTAGACATCCAGCCACAGGTTACAGATGCCAACATTGAGTGCAAATCTCCAGGGATTAAGACCTGGGGGCATAAAATGACTGCAGCTCACCCAGGGTTCCAAGTCCCCTCCACACAGGCTAAGGCAGAACACTTCATCTTGAACAAGAAATGGCCACCACAATTGTTATCAGCTTTTGCTAAGCCATATTAAATTGTCCTCAAGAGCTTTTCCAAGAATGTGTGAAATATGTTGGACTCTGGAGGGGTTCTATACATTCTGTACTCCTTAATTCTTCTTTAATGTTCCTTTTTACCCCAGCTTTTTAAAAATTAAACTCCTCCTTTTATGTGTTATAGACTTCCTTTTGTATCATCCTTACCCCTCCTACTGTCTCCCCAGCAACTTTCTGCATCCTCTCATATTTTCCAGCTCCACTCTATTCTTCCTTTCCCAACCTTTACCTTTGCATTTCCTGCAGTTCTCACCTTCCTATTTGCTTCCTCCTCCTTTAGCTCCTTTCTTTTCTCCTTCAGCTTTCTCACTTGCCAGAATAATTAATTTCCTTCATCCTTGCCCTCCCATCCTTTTATTTGCTCAGTTTTAAGGCATTCCTCAGTGTTCTCACTGGTTGCAGAGTGCTGCAATGAGCAGGCAACAAACTCCAGGCGTGCTCAACACCTGCACTCAGAGACAAAGACTGGTGTTACAAGTCTGATTGCACAAGACTTCAGACTTGTTTGTACTATCTGAAGGGTTTGACAGGTTCTTTGCTTTTGGTTTTAGTCTGGTGAGGGTTTCTTTTTTTTCAATAGTAGAGACAGACATAGTTTAGCAACCACTGCCTTTGTTCAAGCATAGCCTGAAGGAAAACAGAGATAACCCCCAAAGTCCCCTGTGTCACATTATTTTCCACATATTTCACCCAGTATTTGAGAGCATAAAATCCAGTCAATCTCATCCTGAATTGCACAGAGCTCTTCCCAGCTCCTTAAAGATCAAACAGGTCAATGATTTGTCTTATTTATCCCGCACTTCCATTAGGTTTTTAAGGGACAGCAGCTTTATTTTGCAATAACGTGGCTGGGTACTGCAGAACAGAACACCTCCTCACAGCAAACCTTTGAGCAATTTCAAAGGCTGCAATATTGAAATGGGAGAAACCAAGTAATTCTCATTGTTTGTCATGATGCTGAAAGATGTTTAAAACTTTACATCTTGAGGATGAGCAAAAAATACGTCTCTATATATGAGAAACCTGAATTAATTAAAGAAGCAACCATAAGTGAGATTGATGTACACGAAGTATTGTAACATCATTTAACAGGATGAGTGAGTGCTTGCAAAATGAAAGGGTTGTGCTCATATTTTGTCAACAAGTGACTGTTTCAGTAATTTATAAAAATCCTTTCTTAGTTAGTTTTGTAGAAAAAGTTTTCATTGTTATTTCATATAGCTCCGCCCACCCCAGCCTGACATTTAATTATGAATTCTCAAAAAAACCTCTCCTTCAATGTGAAAAGTCCCTTTTGTACGAGGCCTTTGACAAGAGGACAGAAGGTCCCCGTGATTTCGCCTGTCTTTTTGTTAAACCATGAGCTAATAGAAGCAAACCTCGTCATCTGTCAGGACAAACTGCTCTGTTCCACTGCCACTGCTGGAAACCCTGCCAAGCAGGCAGCACCCAGGCTCTCAGGCTCCTGACAGAAAACTCTCACTGACCTGGGCACACAGCTTTTGTGTCCTTTTGGAATCCTAAAACACAATTTTCCTACTGATGTTCCCATTCGCAGGTATTTTTAAATCTTAAAAGTCAGATTAAAGATTTTTTTATGCTACAAAGATTGCCTAGAAGTCTCTAATCATGCCAGGCAATCTCACACTTAGATCTGCTCGTCCTTCACAAAAGGAATGGCATGTTAATGAGGGAAATAACCTGGAAAATTAACTCTTTCAATTTAAAGCTTGAAAATTTCCTTCAATACCAATGCCTGTGATCTAGAGGCCTTACAAAAACACAAAGACTTCTGCTCAAACAAAGTGCACAATGTCTTTAAAGATGCTGCTTGAATGATCTAAGAAGCGTTCTCATTGTTGATTCACTTTTGTGATATTTTTGCTCTTTGTTTGCTGAATCCTCACAGTGAAAATGTCACCTCAATTATTGCCTTTGCACTTGGGAGAATGTCAGGGACCAAAAGGTAGCATTATAATATTGTATGTATAAAGAGCAGTTCTGGAAAATTTAAGGCCCATAGAAAGTCTCCAAATCCAATTTGGTCATGAAAATAAACCAGATACTTGCACCTAAATCAGTTTTTATTTACAGCCCTAAATTCACTGCAGATTAGACCCTATAAGGTTTAGGATCTCTTTATATGAACTACTTTTTGGCTAGTTGAGAAGTATTTGCCTCTCTTTACTATCCTTATTGATTAATAAATGAAAGCTGACTATGCCAGGAAATCTTCTACCTTGGAACTATCTTGCTGATTTCCATCTTCTCTGCAAAGGCAGAGACTGCTATAGAACAAGTTAAATGCAAGAATTCCATAACTCTAATTATCTTCCAAGTTTAGTATATCTTGCAGATAGAATTCTTTTTGTTTATATGTACCTGTAAGTGTGAATTTTGGAAGACTGGTGGTTTCCTTATGGAAATTCTACTAAAACAAACAGGAAGCACATGTAAATAGTGTGGCAAATTAAATGCACATGACTAAAAATTATCAATAAAGCAGGTTGTGGCACTTCAGTTTCATGTGCTCAAATTTTATTGAGCACTCCAATTTATGTGTTGTCATCACTAGAGTTAATATTTACATGCTCCAATCACACTAAACGAGCAGGTCCTTAATTTCAGTGATTTTTCAGCAGTTGCTCTAATTTCTGCCTCTTCACTTGTAGCTGGCAGTTCTCTTTTTGCAACTGAGATATCATCACCGAGCTAGGGAGGTGTATGTTCACTTTCTGTATCACTGATAGGCACTAAATGTTCTTATTTTGCTAGACTTTCTTGCTCTCTTTTACTCAGAGAAGTAAAAATACAAGGAATTACTAACATGAGCACATTTATTATCAGTAGCAAAACTCCACAGGCTGAGATGTGAGAGCAATACACACACAAAAAAAAGTGGATGTTTCATTTTAAAAAAAGAGATTGAAATTACCAGCTATTGAGATTGCTATCACATAAAAGACACAGACAACACGATGCTAATATCTAGATATTAAATGCACACCTATTTTTTTCCGTTTGTGCCTCATCTACACTAAACCCTCCAGCTATTGAAAACAGCAATCTTTTGGCTGAGCAGCATCATGGATGACAACAGCAGTAACAGCATTACTTTGTTATGTGCTCCCCTACACAGTCCTCATCTTCAATTTCTGCATTTTGTCCTCATTAAGAGAGTTGCAGCCCCTTTCTGTGGCTGGATTCCCCAGGGCAAGCCCTTGCCCATGATCCAAACTCCCCTCAGAAATGCTCAGTGTTAAAAACCCCTAACACTGGATGTTACACAGCACATTCCAGAGCAATCAGAACAATTGATGGCGATTACAGCAAATTTTATAAGACGGTAAAACAGACAACCAGAAAACGTAAAGACAGCAATTTATGGGGCAGAGGAGAGTGCAGAGCTCTCATTCTGCCACTGCACCCATATTGCAATTGATCTGCAGGACAGAAACTCCAGTGTCAACCAGCTTATCTCAGCATTTTGTTGACAGCCGGCCCACGAACAAAAGCTTTGGTGCCTGCTTTAGGACAAATCCATCCAGTCATTTTCCCAGCATGGGAGCTGGGCTTTCTGACAGGCAATGCTGAAGCAGGAACAGAGAAACCTGAACATAAATGCAATTGTGCAGTACCAGCTTCTGCTTCCTGGAGGTCACCAGTACAACCTGTCGTTGAAAGGTCCTGGATAATATTGCAAGAGAGATCTGCTCCAAAGCCTCAGGTACCAACTGAGATCTGCTTCCACAGCTGGCCAACACCTTCCATAATCACAATTTCATGGAGTGTGTAGGTTGAAGGAGTCATGATTTGTTTTTACAAATTATATTCTCCAAAGCCAGTTTTTCAACTTGGTGAAAGATTTGGTGCACAGCAAATCTGCTTCAGCACTCACTGAGAACACTGCTATCAGAAAAGAGAGATCTCTCCATTCACATTCACAGAAATAAATAAGTAGTGTCATCCCTCTTTTTTTATGGAAAATTATCATTAATTCCATGTCTTTGTTATATACATGTGTGCAACACTGGTGGCACTCAAAGAGCAGCAGACAAAGGCTGGCACCAAGTGCAACAATGGGTTTTGACTGCACAGTATTTTACATTCCTGTAAAGCAGCCCTGCAGGCACTGTGCATTATATTCAGGCTCACCCCCAGCACTGAGGAGATGCTGATCCCACACCACAGGGGTGCTGCCAGGGCAGAAACAGAAATACCCTCCAACAAAGCTGTCAGGCAGGGACAAGGAACTTTTCCACAGCAAAAACCTCAGTCAGTGGGAGGTGAGGCAAGGAGGGGGTCAAACACAGTCAAGGGCCTGTTGGGAGCTCAGCACGTCTCTGTAGCCATAATGCTCAGGTGAAATGTTTCTTTCCAAGGGCTCCCAGGTGTACAGGCAGTTCGAGTTCAGGTAAACTAATAAGAATTTAACAATCAGCTTTAAAAATCTTTACCACTGCCAGGGGTAAAGAGATCTTCCTTGTCACCAGAGAGGTTGCAATTTAGCAACTGAAGGGAAAATGCATTTGTTTGAACAGTTAATTTGTTCTCCCGGGGGCTGAAATCCATCTCAGAAGTTGTTCTTTGTAAACAAAGGTGGGGGGCAAAGAGTGCCCACAGGATCTGCTCATCCTGGAATTGCATTAACCTGGATACTTTGTCAGTTCGTGCTAACACTCTGGTAAAACCACGTTCCTCCATTCCTGACTATCCCCAAACAAATCCTCAGGAGTTATCCCAGAGTTTAGAGCTCTGCTGAACTAGACACACACCAAGGCACCAGTGTGACACACTCCACTTGGAGCAGTGGCTAACATCTCCCTGTCTCGAATCCACAAGAGGAAAGACATAAACAGAGAAAGGTGCAAAGTCACACAGGCCCTCCTGTCCCCTCAGCTCAGCCCCTCCTGTGACAGTGACCATCACACCTGGGACAGCACTCCCAGCAGGGCACTGCAGCATCACAGGCACCATGGCTGGGTTTTTTTATATACAGGTGGCCCATATTACTTCCCACTTTTAGTATTAAAAACCTTCTCTCTGAGGCACTTTGCACAGCCTGTGAGCACAAGCAGGAGCAGTGTTTGTGGCTGAAGGGGCCAACATCACCCTGGCAACTGCACAGGGGTCCAGCACCTACGGCCAGAGGTGAGGAGAGCAGGGATGAAGGTCTGGCTGGGGAGCCCCTGAGCCCCCTGTTTCCAGAGGTTTGCAGCCAGCCTGGAAAAACTCACCCCTGACCAAAGCACAGCACAAAGGGCCAGTCTCTGTTGGTTTTCCCTTTGTTGCTGTTCTTTACAAGTCAGAATTAAACTTCTTGCTAGGGAGTGTGAAAGGCAGAGCACAAGACAGCTTGCCCTGAAAATTATTGGTCCATGAAAACTTAAATTTGACAAACTGCTAATTCATGCTATTTAACTGCTCTTTTTAATCCAAGTAGCAATGTAAATAAAGCTAATAAAATCTGATGAGAGATTCATGTCTGACTAAAGCAGTAATTCCTTTCCAAGGAAATATAACCAACAGATTTATGGCATAGACTGGAGGAGGCATTGCAACCTCGTGGGTAATGGATCTTGGGCCAAATCCTGCTCCCCTCAGTTGGGCTAAACACATTTTAAGTGCTTTATCTGCTGATAATCTACCTCCCAGCAGGAGGGCATATAATCCCCCACACGCCTCACTAGTGGCACGAATTGGGAGAGAATTAGTTCATCCCCAAAACTCAAGGACATTGAGAGGTTAAATGAAGTGCTGATAGTCAGTCACTGAACAGTGTATCAAATTATTGAGGGATGTAAAAGTAATCAGTTGTCCTTAGCCTAATGTCCATCCAAAAACAAGAGGGAAAACTTCCATTTGAGGAGAAATTAGACAAAAATAAGAACTATCAAAATCTTGTGGGAGGATTCGTGACTGCAATGTATAAGTCTCTAAATATGCCCAGTCAGGGAGAACAGCAAGCCCATCTAGGGCTGAGGAGAGAAAGTTTTACTGCTCCAGATTATTCACACATCAGACATCCTGGAATGGATTAAAGTCCTATCTGACAGCAGCAATCATTAATGTGTGTACAGAGCCCAGCATTAGATCAAAGACCAGCCTTTAACATGTATGATAAAGAGAGGAAAAAATGCATTATCCAAGATGCCATCAGTGTGGAGGACAGATCCAAGTTATCTTATGCTGCCATTACTCAAATATCCCTAAAGAAGGAATAAATCACAGCCTGGTTACATTTGCTGTGTGCAGACACATCTCATGTCCAACAAGGCCTACCCATAAACATTAATGATAACTGGACTTGTTAATTCTTACAAGAGGAAAAAACCCAACAAATTGTAATTCCATTATTACAACAGGAGATTGACTGACTTAAAAAGCTATCCTGAATAAAAGACAAAGGGAAAGCTGCACTGCAAAAAGTCTGCCTCTAAAACAAACAAGCAAACAAACAAACAAACCCGATTGCATTGCATTAAAACTTAAATTTAAAGGATAGCTGACAAGCTCTAATAAAAAAAAGCCCCGTAGCAAATAGTCAGGCATAATAAGGAAATTGAATCTATCAGTGAGGGATACATCCATTACTATATTAGAATTTTCAAAATATCAATAAAGATGCATAAAAATGATTATTCACTAAGCACTCTTGTTTATGTCTGGAAAAATAAAAGATATGTGGTTATGCTACACAGTTCATTTAGAGGGGGTTTTATCCCTACAGTAATTAAAGAAAACCAGTCATCTAATAATGGCAGATTTTAAAAATGAGCAAAATGTTTCACGTCTTCTACACGAATTATCTGCTTTCTAATACATCTTGGCATGTATCTGCAGATATTCCAGGAGACTCAGAAATTAAACTCTTTGAGAAAAAATTGTGAAGTGCAAAGCAAATGAAATCTGTATCTGCAACTCGTCAGGTTGACTTTGATCGTGAGCAAAGCAGGTACCAGCTGCCAAGAGAGTAAAGAAATTGGAAGGGAAAAAATAATTGTGCCATTCACCTTGGGTTTATAAACATGTTTTTAAGTCTTCTCCAAAAAAAAACAAAAAAAATTGCTCTCAGCTTTAGTTGACAACAAAAATCTTCTCTGTGAGACATTTAATGTTGAAGCACACAATGTTCTAATAAAAAAATAGCATTACACAGAATTAAAGTGGCACATTTAAATGTGCTAAATGTGCACATTACTATGCTAGGCTGACAACTCTGAAAGTTATTGTGAGGTATTCATTGCTCACTAGAGGTGCTGCTACTATGGGTCTTTGAACATCTGTTCTTGGCCCTATACAATTTCATAGTACTTTTACCAGTAATTCAAGAAAAACATAAGGTCATACAGCCTAATATACTACATTTTGTAGAGCCATGAATCCAAAAAAGCCTTCCCACAGGGGAATCCTGATTGGAGTCTTCTGTGCTGGAAAGCTCTGAAAAGGCCATCAAAAGGGATAATCAATTCAACATTTTCTGTGAGAGCTCACATAGATCCTGGTTGTATAAACAAACATCAAGAAGGCGTAGCTAAATGGTATTATGTTTGTATGAAATTTTAATGATCCTATTCTTCAAGCACTCTCCAGTTCTTGAATAGGTACTTTAAAAGAGTTTTTTAAAAATATGGAGAGAGTGCAGAAAATGAACTATAAAATATCCAGCTCCTGGTTAGGTGCCTTCCCCGAATGAAGAACTTCTTTCTAGAAATTGCCAAACCATCTTTTCTGAAGGAAAAAAAAAATAATATTCTTGACTCTGAGACACTTCCAAAGAGCAAATATTTTGCCTTTGAAATACACCTCATTGCACCAGATGGTGTGTATACATATATTTTTAAATGTTCCTGTGGATGACTACTCCCACATATTCCTTACAATAGCACCTTCATCACCGTTCAAATCATCCAGACACCCTCAAAGGCACACAATTGCAAACTGAGTCATGCAAAAGAGTAGCAAAGTGGAGTAATCAGGAACAAAGAATACCATTCAGCTGCACGAAACTCTTGTGCCTGTTAACATCCCTCAGAGCAGTGCTACTATTTAGTACTTAACGTTTCTACCAAGATCTAGAAATCACACAAAAACCTAGCAGACCAAATATAGGGAGGTTTTAATGTTGCACGTATTTATCCAGCAGATTGGAAAGACCTGTTGTAGTTAGTTAATATCTTATTAATTTAATGCACCCGGTTCTTTCAGGACTAAAGCACAGGGTTCTCACTCCTGTGCTCTGGGCCACCCACAGCTTCCCTGTGACTTTGGTATCTTCTCTCAATGGTGGTTTATTTATCACCTGTGCAGGTGTAACACCCATGGCCTTAGTGCCTAGTTTATAGCACAGAGTAGAAAAACAAGCCTTATGTCCAGATTTTCAGCTGATCTCAAGAAGCTCAATTATTCTGCATGAAGCTCTATTTCAGAGAAACAGCAGAGAAACCTTGACCTGCCTCCTTCACTCAGCAACTCTACCACATTTAATTTTTCTCTTCTAATCTGCCTCTCCTTTTCCCCCTCAAGTTTCTACAAATGCAATATTCTGCTGGTACAGTTTGTCCATCATGCCAACTCTACCTTAATTTTTTCGCTTTCCCTTTTGTAAGCCGTAGTGTAAAAGCTACCTTAGAATGAACATGCCTTGCTGTAAAGTAAACTTCAAAATTAAAACCCAGACAGCAGCTTCCACAGAGACCTAAAATACTGACCTAAACTAGAGTCAATACCATCTCCTTTCATAGCCAGCCAAATTGTCAGCACAAAGTAATCATTCAATTGCTTACAAAAGTGTTGTCACGTCATACCTGACAAACTCAGCATGACAAAACCAGAAGAAATTTCCTCTGAGCCTGAAATGCCAGGCTGCCAGTTCTCAGCAATATTATTCAGGCCACATAGGAAATGGCCATCAAAGAAAGACATTCATTGCTTTCAATGCCTCTTACCGGTGCTTTACTATTTAAGCAGATTATTCATCTCACAGCATAATACCTCCAGCCTGCCTCAAATACAGATAAATGCATCAAATCCACACAGAGAACTGAGCACATAAGCTCGAGCACACACAACTCTGTACACTTCTGCCATGGCCACTAAAACTGGATCAAAAATGACAAGGAAGAAAGAAAAGTAAAGAAGAAAAGTCCAGTGTTTTTTGTTCCCTGAACACTCCTTTGCACACACTGGAGAAAAGATCATCAGGTACCTGGCAATAGCTTTTCAGATTCTCAGGGAAGATTTCTACTGCACTGAATGCTGCCATAAGGTTAATTTGCTAAGAATCAACTGAAAAATAAGAATGATTAACAGAAATCTACCATGGTTAAGTTCTTACCCATCATGTTTGGTTTACAGAAATATATTTCTACAAACCCACACTGAATAGTAAAGGAATATTATCAGGGAAAAGAAATTGTGATATCACTACACATTTTTCTCTTCAATAACTTCTTGAATTGAAGGCCCAGACAGAACTCTGCTTTCATCTCTCCTTGTCTAGTTTGTGCTGCAACAGTAGTGCTGGTTCAAGACTCTTAAAATTTTTAATTTAACTAGCAAAGGATGTAGTAAAGCACCACATCACAGAATGCAGAACAAGCAAAAGAGCTTTGAAATGGTTATTCCTTTAAGGCAGCTGCTGAGTAATAATGCTGGTTAAATTATGCAAGGAACACTGCATTCTCCCACAGACACACATTTAATATCTCCTGAGGTTTAGTGTATTACATAGTCGAATGAAAAATGTGAAGATTCTCTTATAAGATTTCTTTGTAAAAATGCTCCTAGAGATAGCAACAGTTCCACAGAGAAGAATTTAGTAACAGACATTTTTTTTCATATCTATAGCATCAGTGTTAAAAGGGAAATGAAGTTCATAAAAGTTCTTTAAAAGAAGACCAGAAAATTCCAGTGCCTTGGACTGTACATTCCTTGCAAAGTCCCAACTCTCAGCCTCAAAAGGAGCAGTCCCTGTTTGTGCAGGACTTTCCAGACGAGGTGCTGCACATCTTCATTCTGCACTGATGAAATTTTTTGTTTTTTCATCCATGGCATTTCTACCATGATGCAAAACACCTTTGCTGAAGCCTTTCAAGGAGATGTTCAGGCTACAAAACTCCCTCTCAGCCAAACAGAAATGTTGAGCTGCAATGGCAGCTTGAAGCAGAATTTCTATTTAGTTGTTTACTTTTCCCCAGTCACAGAATATATTTTGGTTTGGTGTGTCTTCTTCCGTCTCCCCAATGCAAGCAACACATCTTGATCTTAGCAGGAGAATATTCACTGAGCAGTGATGCAGACAGGAGTCTGAAGAAGCAAATCAAAGTGTAAATCTGAACTGAGAGACTACAAAACTTCACTGTGAGTGCAGATAAGTACCTTGTCTCTGACTATGAAGCCTTAATCTCTTTGGAGGACCCTGCACAAACCTAAGCAACATTCCACAGTGATCCAAGTGACTTTCAGAGTTGTGGATATTTGTCTTTAAAAGAAGCATTTCTTAAACACTCCCCCTGTTCACAGAGACATACAATGTGAAGCACAATCCTGATGGAGGGATAATCAAGTCTTGGTAAATTTAAGGGTAAAACAGAGAAAAGTCACAGGTATTCTGATATGAGTAGTAACAGAACAGGAAATCTCATGACAGTTTTTGGAGAAGAAGAAAATAGCAAAATGTAAGTAGAGAGGAGAAAGAGGAAAATTAGAGTTTCCAGGGACCATGCTGGGGTGAATCACACTGATAATTTATTTGAAAAGAAAGGGGGTGGCAGAGGGAACAGCAAAGGAAATCACAGTTTTGCAGAAGAAAATGGCAAACTTCCATTGAATTTAACAGGCAAGCATTCAACCCAAGCAAGCTGAACAAACCCTTTAAACTGAATTTACATCCCTGTTGCAGCACTTGGGGGAAGAAAAAACCTTGTATAATTCTATATTGCTCATATTTATTGAACACTAACAGCACGATTCATGACAGAGATGAAAAGTCATTAATGAGAGTTAGAAAACTCCCACACAGACCAGGACTCAGGTAATCATCATTAGCAGCAAATATTGAGGAAAAAGACAAAGTATAATGCTAGGAGCAGAGCAGGACTGATGAAAGCTGTGAAATGTTAGTTGGGTGATATTGATGCAACTGAAGACACTGTGAAAGTGGCAAAGATGGGCAGGGAGAGTGACTTTGTAAGAAAAAACAGATGCTAGCACAATATAAATGAGTATCTGATACAGTATTCCTTGAAATCAATAGAGGTTTGAGTATCCTCTTAATCCACTACGAAGAGCAGCAAGACAAAACAATTTCGAAAAAAGTGAAATTAAAGAGTAAATCTGTTTTCATTTAAGATGTAGCCAGAGATGGTGAAGTTTGCGTTTTCCAAGACTGAATGTCTTGAGCACAGGGAAGAACACAAAGCAAGCCAAGTGACTCCGACCTGCATAACAATCTGAAATGTATTGACAAGTAATTGTCCCTTATTAAAGCCCAATCATTCATCACTAAACACTACAAATTAAATCACTGCGTATGCCAAGGTTGTCATTAACCTAAATAATGACCATGCCATGTGCACATTAAAGATGAAGGTTGTATGCAGAAAGAGACGGGGCAAAGGTTTAGGACGAGACTATTTTGATTGAACAGGACATTTTAAGCTAAGAAATACTAAAGAGCTGGAAAAATTTTAGCTCCTTGCATGCAATGCAGTCAATTCTTTTGCTTTCTTTTTGGTATCTCAAAACAAGCAAGGCATACAGCTGATACAGGTAGAAAATATGTTATTGTATTTAAAGGAAATTAAAACATTCACTCAATTTTAATTAGCCCAATTATTTATGTGAAAAAACTGACGCATCCAAGTGTGCTTGAAGAAAAGAGTTTTATATTAATGTACATCTGCCATAAACAGTTCAAGTCTAAAATGCAGAATATATTTGCATCCTTTTCAGGACTGCTGCTAAAAGAGAAGAAAAAGGGAATTATTGATGCATTCAAACAGTCTACATCTTGCTTTGTAATGTAATTTGTTTTTCTTTTCCTTAACACCTACACAGCTTCTGTTGCTAGCTACTGCAGTTTAAAGAATAAATATGGACCCAGGGTATCAACTTCCAAAGAAAAACTTGTGAGAAGCTGTTTTCAGATTTGCATTTTTGTATTTCAGAACAGGAAAGTCAAGTCTGAGTCTTTGCTTCTTGAGACACTTAAACCAACTAAAAGGATTTTTGTTGTTCTTGCTAGAGTTCATATGTAAAAGTCCAGTGGAGTCACTGGATGTGTTAAGGCAAATCCTTCCCCTGCAGACTTTCAAAAAGGACTCAGGAGCTATTAAAACATGTGCAGAATAGAAAATAATACTTTCTTCTGGAATGAAAATTCCTGTTGCACTGTCTACATCCATGATGAGCCTACAAATATGGAAACCAAGGAGAACCAGAGAGAATGGTGGCATGCAAGGTAAAGAGCTTTTCTATTCCTGGGAATTGCCATGGGGGAAACCTGGAACAAAGTTTTTCAACCACTTCCTGAGTTCTCTCTTAAAACTGCACCTAATCAGAAAACACCTCTGAGATGCAAGGGGAGACCACAGCCAGCAACGAAAAAGAATCACGCCTCAGATTCCATGTTCCAAATTTCATGTTCCACAACTGAGATTTCATGTTCCAAACGGCAGCACAGAGCTGAGCATGTGCAGGATGACCAACCCACTGCCTCAGCAGCAGCAGCAGGAAATGTTAAGCCATACCTTGAATGCTGTTCAACAGAACTGGCCTTGGGGGACACACAGAACTGGCCTTGGGGGACACAGGTCAGGTAAGAGCTGGGCTGGAGGGGAAGGAGGACAAAATCTCACAGAAGGAAGGGAAGAGGAGAGAAATGGCCACAAGGTCAACTGCAGTGGAGAATTTACTAATTGAAGAAGCAATGCTCTGCTCTTCCAAGAGAATTAGAGGGCTGAGTCGCCCAAATTCAGCTCCTACAACTGTGGGCTCTCTTATAAATGTGATGCATTTCTGCCAAGTAAATGGAGCGTGGTGAGCTCTCATGGACCTCCTCATTTAACTTTGCTTTGCCACAACTCTGAGTGCCGCGCTTATGAATTAGGCACCACTCTTTCCCCAAGTGGGAAAAGTGATTTTTAAATGAAGTGACTTGCTAGAGGTGGCTCACACAGACGAGTCACACACTGAGATAACAGCACAGGCAGACAGGGAAGTGTGTGGGTCTGCTGGGGATAGTTTGTGCAGGAACAGCGCTGACTGGAACAGATCCCGAGGGGCACAGGCACCATCCCCAGCACTGAGACCAGCCTGCAGTCATCATTACCCAGCTAAGTAGGGAACTTAAAGACACTTCCAAGTGCTTCAGGATTCCTCCCTGGTGCTCTGTTTGACTGAGTTTCTCAGTTTGCAGGAAGCAATAACCTGCTCAGGTATGCTTTTGTCACCTCCCAATTGTTTAAGAGCCCAGAGCATCTAAATCATCATTGATGAGGACTCTCCAGAGCACACATACAGGGCACAGACTGCTCCTCGTGGCTGGCAGGAGCACTCAATACCTGGGCAATACTTCAGATCTCACTACTGCATTTCCTATATATTCATGACCCCACTAGTTTTCTCTTTTCACATTCACAACTCACATTACGACTTAACTTTGTAAATTTGTTCTCTGCAAGTGAGAGTTCCTAGTAACTACATATAAACTATCTATTTAAAAAAAATACTTTAAAAAATACTTTAAAAAACCCAAAATTTTGAGGGGAGGGGGAATTGCTCTGGGTTTTGGTTTTTTTAAAAAAAACTTTTCAAGCTTCACTTGCACAGGTAGATAATTTCTGTTTATCTCTGGAAAGAAACAAAGAGGAGGAAGTCTGCAATAAATTTAATTTCCTGCCTCCTGCTACTGTAAAATAGATGCTATTCCTTGAAAACTTCCTTGCACCTTATTCTTTTAAACCTCCCTTGCATCTTGTAAACAACACAAGGCAAATAAAATTGCTTTTATGCAATATGTGTAGTTCTAAAATTATTCTTCTCATCAATTAAAAAAAAGTATTCTCATTGCAAGCTCCCTCCCAATTTTGCAGTAAATACAAGTTAAACTCATTTTTAGACTGACGGTAGTGCTTTGACTGTAGTAGGTTTCTTTTTCTAAATTGGCTAGAAAGCAAGGATTAAAGTGTAACAGGGATGGGAAAAGTCTGTGCAAACTCTCAAGTAGTGCTTTAGAAATATTTATGCAAATGATACTCAAGCAAAAAACAACCCCTGAAGATAAATTTTTCCACCAATGTACTGTTAGTAATACGTGCATTTGACTAAAGTCAAGTTTTAAAAGGCATAGACAATTAGAAGGTATTTTATTGGATTTGCTTGCAAAGCTAGGATTTTAAACTGTTCTGGTTCACTGCTTTTCTTTTCTGGGGCTGCCCTACAGGTGAAAAGTGCGTTCAGAAAGAACATTCCTCCCAGATGGAATTGGATTGTATGCCCAAGAAAGCAAAAATGAATGAGCAACATATGTCATAATTAGTCCTAAAACTTATACAACACAAGTAGAGCTGCACAACAGGGAACCAGTCCTGTCTGTGGCAGCACACAGAGCTTAAAGTACACTCTTGTAGTTCAATACTTTTATCTCTTCCTCACTGTTTGATGCTTCTTGGCAACTCCACAGTTCAGTGCATTTCACACACTGCAGAACACGAGAATACGGGAAAAAAAGATACATGACACAAAGAAAAGTCAGATGGCAGCTGTGCCAACTTAGGGCAAGAAAAGAAAACTATACAAAAATCTGAGGAAAATTAATTCACAGGCAAGAAAGAAACATGGAGAATAATCATAGAATATGAACTAAAAGCCAAGAGGCAATGGAAGGAATAAATTCATCTCTGTCAATGGGGGCAAGAAACAAAGAATTTGTGGTGGGAGAGCAAAAGATGGAAGATGACAAGGCACAGCTGTAGAAATGAAGGAGCAGGTAGGAAGGATTGGGAGAAACAAATGCAACACAGGAGGATTCCACTCCATTTCTTTGCTGGCAGCCAAAGCAGAAGATGGAACACCACATGTCTGTTCTCACACCAGCCACAGCAGGAACCTCTGCACTTCCCCAGCCCAGCTCTGCTTTCCTTGAGCAGAGCTCGGCAGCTTTCCTGGAACTGCAAAACTTCAGGGAACCACAGCTGGGCTCCCACTGGTGGAGAACACCAACATTCCTCCAGGAAAAGTGGTCACAGCAGAGATTTAGATGGTTGCTCCAACAAACTTGCTACTACTTGTGTTTCGTAACTTGCTGTAAGTGTCCCACACCTTCTTTCTGAAAGCCCAGGGGTGATTCTGGATCCCATACACTTCCTAGTCCTGCCCCACAGATTATTTTGTCTCAATTGATGGCTTTCCCCAGTATTACTTCACACAAGTGATAACCCTGCCTCTTGGAAAGGCTACACATTTCATTTGTGAGATTATTTATTTCTTATCTGTCCCATGTAGAGAATGATTCTATCATCACCGTCTTGTACAGGGATTAAAAAAAAATCTTGTTGGCAGTTGATCTAGTGAAAAATTAGAAGAGCCACCTCAAAGGGGCAGGTTACTCTGAAGTTTGACCAGTGAACACAAAAAATACAGACCCAGTTGACTATTCCTGCAAGCTTGTGCCTCCGTATGAAGGAAAAGACACAATTCCTTTCAGAAGGAAGGCAGGGAAAAGGATATTGGATATTGTAAAACTGTGTGCCTCCGTCCTGGAAAAGGCTTTTATTATATTTTTTGTGCCAATGATATTTTTCAGTCTTCTGTAAATCTTTTATAGGTCCATACAAGGATAAAATAAACACTTCAGAGCAGATTACATCAAGTTCAGCTAATGAAGAAAGGTACTTGGTAACAAAGAGTTACTCTGGCATCACAAAATGAAACTACATTGCCTACATTTATTTCTGTCAGGGTAGGTTTTGTTTAATCTACAGTCCACAATAATGCTCTGAATGGACAGGCCTGAAAAGAGGTTAAAGTCATCTTCTCATCAGAAGTCATTTAATATAAAGTAAATTGTAATGGTAGCTGGAAGGAAAATCAAATACAAGAAATGAATTCAGGCTCTGCGATCGAAGCTGCAGTTCCATTGATTAACCTCTGCTAAAACAAACTGCTGGACTGTACTTTCTCATTTATTGCCTTCCCCATGTCTTGGTTGCTATGATAGCCTTCTAAACATATGTGGCAATTGCTCATCTGAGAGTTCCAGATAGGAAAAGGACAAAAGAAAAAAAAATCCTAATTAAAAAGCTTGACTAACCAATACTGACTAATAACCAAAATTAAATTATTCTTGTGTCTAGAGTGAAAATTTCTCACAAAACCTTTGACACTAAAATCCTTATTCTGCCCTACCAACATACCAAGGTTTTTTTTACTCATAAACAGAGCTATGGAAACAACTGAAATATGAGACTTTATAGAGCTGTTATTTCAGCAACACACCTCCAATAACACACTCTTTTAAACTGAAGCCAGAAAATTACTTTTGAGAGAACTTTAAGTAATTTAGAAAGCATCCCACTTGTATGAGCCATTTTCTTCTAAATAACCCTATGAAGAAAAAAATTTAATGTTTTGGAGGCTTAATTCCAGCTCTGACTTTATAAATACCTAATTTCCTTTAATTAATATTTACTTCTACAGGTTTGAAGAAAGTCTCATAATCTCCAGTAAACCATATTGCCACTGTCTTTTGTACAAAGGTACCAGGCTCTGCTCTTACGACATAACAAGCAGTTATGATTTTTGATAAATATATACAAAAATTTTGCTCTGAATATACCAAGTTTACCCCATTACATCTAAATTTTTTTCAGGAGAAAATTCCTGAAATAACCTCATTATTTAACACTATGAATTATTGAAAAACATTTCTCTTATATTTTAAAAATTAGCATTTAGCTGTTGTCTTTGAAAATTCATTAGATTGTTGTGTAACCAGCCCTTTCTTGACAGAGTTCTCAACATAATTTTGGAAATCAAAACCCCTAAAAAGGAGATGCTGAGTCACAGCACAGAAGCCCCAAGGTTTTCAGTGAGCAGCTGCAGCATTTGGAGAAGAGCAATGCCTTCAGTACCCAAACCCACACAGTGTCAGCCATTTCTGGGCACCCTTTTCCTGTATTTAAACAAAAAAGTGCTTTCACTAACGCAGCTGAAAGTGACTGGTGTTTGTCCACACGCCATAGCAGTCTACTCACAAAAGCAAAACTGGAGCTTTTCAGCCACAAACTCTGCACTTAAACACCTGCATTTCCATTTGGCCACTGAAAATACATATATATATATATCTATATATATATATATCTATCTTTATCCATATAGGCATGAGTTTGCAGAGCACAGTGCCGAAAGGAGGGAAAAGGGCCCACTGTTCTCTTCTCCAGGATGTGATATTATTGTTTCTTTAATGAACACCCTCTAAGGATGTAAGTGAAATAAGGGCTGCAAGGAAAGTTTTGGTAGAACAGGTAATGTGGTTGTGAGGAAAAAAAAAATGAGAGTTGTACAGAAGCTTTCCTTCAGTTTTGCTATGGGAGCAGCAACCTTCAAGCAGAATAGGGTTAAGACAAATTGTTCACATTCACCTAAGCTGTTTAAGGAATTCAGAAAAAGAGGGATGTTCAGTATTCACAGAAGGGACTAAAACAAGATGATCAGGACAACAGGGCAGGGGAATAAGGCAGGGAATTGTTGCCTCTGGAATACAAGAAACTAATGGAAATCAGAATTATAATGTGCAATAAAACCTCTGTGGAGTCCCTGGGTTTAGTGTCCAACAGATGTGACTTATTCTCCCAACACAGCCTCTTGAAGGCATTTTGTAGACATTCCCTAAGGATTTGTAAGAGAGGTTGGAAATGGAGTTCTTGTCTTGGGGAAAATATGATTTTCATATTTTTTCACCAATTGTCTGTGTGAATTCATTTTAGTGTTGAAAGATTCTTTTCACCCACACCTTCCTTGGGGACATTTGGTGCACGGGATGAAATATGTTGGAGTCTGAGACAGAGAGAGAGAGAGAGAGGGAGAGAGAGAATCCATGAATTGTGATAGTTGTGGGGCAAGAAACTTTTTCTTACAGAAAACGCATTTGCAGATGCTACACTGGTTGTTCCACATGGGCTGTCTTCCTCTGGTAGGTGGTGGTCTGCAAGTGTGCTCCTAAAGACGAGTTCAGCAAGCCAATGATGCATTTGAAATCTATGAGGAGAAATTCTGGGGAAATATCATTCAATGGATATTACGGTTTTGCACAGGCTGTTCTGGAATTCTCTGTTTTTTTCTGTGGAGCTGATGACATGGATTTCCTCTCAGTAAATGTGGTGGTGGCCAGCAGGGAGGCCACACATCACTGCACCCACCTCCTCAAAACAGCAATCACCCCCAAATCACAGCAGGAGGCTGAGCTTTTGGTTCAATGGCACGTTATCAATTTCTCCCCACCTGCTCCCCAGTCATTTTTTCCACAGGCAACCTGAATTTTGTATCACGCTTTTTGTTGTCCTAATCACCTTGTTTTAGTCTCTCCTGTAAATATTGACCATCTGTTTTCCTGAATTCCCTGAATGTGCCTGTAAATAACCTGTGGGACCCTTGAAAAGTTCAAATATATTAATCTAGACAACAACTTTGTACAACTATTTGAACAGCAACATTTTCAAGTTCTCTGAGTCATAGGTTAATTCAGTACCCTTGACAACTGAAGATTCATGTGAAAATAATCCAATACAGCTCTGACTTCTGGATTCTCAGTGTGTTTGGACAGATTTTAACCACAGCAGTGAGACTTTCCAAACCAAGATCTCAGTCCTGCTGCCAACCCTGTGTCATATGGATTTGACTATTTCCTCAGTGGGAGACTGCAAAAGACAGTACAGTGCACAAATCTGCAGGATGAGACCCCTTTAGAGACAACAGCAGTGAAGCTGGGTGACTGGGAGAAAAAGGTGGGACTGACAATAGCAGAAAATATTGTCCACCATCATCCCCCACTGGTGGAGGAGCAAGGAAGCCTGTAGTGACTTCAGGGACTCGTAAAAGATGATTCTTCACAAGAAAGAAGGAGGAAAGTTTGAATAAGTACAACCAAGACTTGAACTTCCACTGAAAACTTAAGTTCTTTCTTCAAAAAAGTGGCTTGGCAGTAGCAAGGAAGAAGTTACTTTAATATAAATTAATGACAACATTATCATTCTATCTATAAACCTTTCCTTAGAGTGACATCAGGACACTCACACCAATTTACAGCACTGAAATTTGAATTGTACTCTTGAAAATGTAATGCCAGTGGAAATTTCACCAGTGATTTTAATGGAGTTGGCATTTCACAAATAGGATACAGTTTTATTCCTCATTAGGAAAAAAAACCCCTACTCTATTCAGTGTCACAGTGATGTGAGAAATTATATAAGACAGTGACACTGAGTAACAGTGAAATTATATATATTGCTTTAGTTATATCTACACATTATAATGTGTTTTATAACAATTTGTTAGAGCAGCATCTGTTACGGATTCACTAAAACAATTTGAATATGCTTTTCAATGAGCTGAAGAACCAAGCTCCACCTATTAATCATGGAATATATATCAATGAATAATTTATAAATGGTACCTTTATTCAAAGTGCTGCCAATTAGCTAAACAGTCACTGCATTCATAACTGGATCAGTCACCTCTAAACTTTCAACCTTTATCAAGATTTCAAATGCAGAGGCAGAGAAATTAAATGAAAAGTGAGTTTTTAGCATAACAGCTTCACACTGACTGTGATATTCTCTGACATCACTGACAGTTTCCTCAGAAAAGGCAATTCTGAACCCTTTAATGTAAAAAATACATATATTCCTATTTCACACCCCACAGCTTTTAAAGACAATCATAACTGCACACTATAAATACAGTAAAAATAAAAATGGGCATTGTGTACCACTAGCAAAGAAGTAAATCAAGGCTAACTAAATGATTCTGCTCCAAAAAAAGATTTTATCTGTAGTTTGATATTTCCACAGATGGTTTCTTCTACTACAACACAGGTAGGAAGCTGTAATTTTTTTTTTCCAGGGCTGTGCCCTCACTGAGATTTCTGACTGTATAACAAACTGTGCAGTTACATGGGGCTGTTCTGTCCTCCAATCCCACTCACCATAGCAAGATGTTTACTTCAAAATCAGTGTAGAGAGATTTGTGCAAGTAAAAAAATCCCAGAAACCTCTCCTTCCCACTACATTTCAATTAACAAGACAAATAATTACAATCAGCCGCATTAACGCAAGATTAAAACCTCATCGGTAAATCACAGAGATTCACATTTAGTGGTGACATAAACAGAAGTAAAAATTATCCACATACATTTTTAATGTAGATTGGTGTTATTTGCATGCTCAGAAAGATGGAGGAATGGCAGCAAACAAAACAACAACAACAAAAAAAGGCAATCAAGTGTCTCTCCTTAAAGCTTCATGCTGGTTTTTCCTTTCCCTTCTGCAGCAAAGCCCTCTGGCCTCTCAGCATGGAAGCAGAGCTAGCACTGACTTCCTGAGGTGCAAGATGCAGCTGTGATATTTAGCTAATTGAAAAACATGCTTGAAAGTGCATTAGTAAATTTTGAAAAGATTGGGCTATAACAAGGTGCTTTTCACACAGCCCCTGAGTTTTGCCCCCAACATTTTCAGCTTTTTTTTTTTATTGGTACCCATCAGTTTGTCAACACTGCAAATTTAACGTTTATTTTATCCTCCAATTTTCATAATGGGTTCATTTGGCTTAATGTGGAGCTCCTCTTATTACAGAATATTCACCAAATACATGCAGCTCAATGGCATTAATTTTGAAATTGTATCTGTGGCAATTACTTCAGCTTCTTCAGCTCACATTAACCTACTGTGGAGGGGCTTGTCGTGTATTTCTGCTCCTGTAAAATGTGCAAGGCTATAGATTTGTGTAGACAAGAAAACATAATGTATATGTATAATTCTGAGTATGTGTGTGTGAATACATACACAAATAAAAATGCATGTCCTTATCCAAAATGGAAAGAAACATCCTCATCACACAGATACAGTGAAAGACAGTGGTTAGGGTTGGATGAGGAGAATGCAGTCATGGTGTGTTTGTTCTCACAGCATGGAACATTTAGGAAAAAAAAAAATAAGCAGAGAGCCAACAGAAAAGCACCCAAAGGAAAAACAAATTCTCAAGAACATGAAGAGAAGCCAAAACAGAGGATGCATCTACTTCATCTTGTAATACAACTTCATTTTAAGAGAAAGATATAAATGAAAAGTTAGTGAACATGCAGTTTGGTAATTGAAAATCTCTGTAATTACCCTAGTTACCAAGGGAATTTTCATCTATTTGTACTCAAAGACGTTGCTTTTTAAAACCAAGGCAAAATTATAAGAAACTATTAGGGAACACTCTAAGATAATATTTTTAAGTATGTAATAAGAGTAAGGAACATCTCTGATTTTATGTCCTATAACACCAACCAAACTGCTTCAATTAAATTTCCTGTAGTGCCTACAAGCTCCAGAAGCAGTGCATTTGCAGGGAGACTTTTACTGCCTGTGCAGCATCAGTGACGTACAAGAATTCTAAGCAGCCATCGGGGCTTTTTTCTGAGAGGAAGAATGATACCTGACAGTCATTTCCAGTCTCACCACTGCACCCTCCCACCAGTGGAGCACACCACTGTCTTATGGGAGGCATGAAAATTGTTGGCTCAAAATCATTTTTCTAATGGCTGCTTTGTAACATGGAATTTTCAAACAGTTCCTGTGATTTTCAACATAGACACACACGGTGAGCGGAGCAAACCCTCTAAGAAACTGGTTTTAATAATCCTTTCCTCTGATTCATTTGTACTTTAAATAGCCTAAATTAACAGATGCTGGGACTTTAAGCATTTTTTTCCCTTAGATCTTTAGTCATGCAACAGAGGCAAGCTAAATAAGTGAACTAGATTGAACCTCTACCAAACTAAAGTTAGTAACAGGCTGGAGGCTAAAGTCATGTTCACTGTCCCTATCAGCACACACTTGATGTGTGTGGTAAACTGATGGCATATGAAAACAAAACAAAAAAACTTGTTTTCATTCTTAAAATCCATTTACCAAACAAACTGGGTATTCAGGGCTCATCAGTAAAATCCTGAGCAGTAAGTGAGGAGGTGGGAGATCCTGGTGGAGAGAGCCTCAGGTAATGTGCAGAACTCCCAGTGTTGATGCAGGATGGATTGTTGTATATATATATATATAGATAATAGCACTGTTTTAAAGAAAAGCTTGTTGCACACCACCAGAAAATAAAACAAGAAACAACCTTGATGGAAGGAATCTACAAAGACATGAGCAGCAATGGAAATTCAAGCTGACTTCATAAAGCTTTTCTAATTTCTGAGAGGTCTAAACATGTTGCCAAGGGGTTAAGTACCTGCCAACCCTTCCAACATCCCCAGGACTGTGATCCTTTTTGCCTGTGCCATGCTTCTTACCTTGTCCACTCCTCTCTCTGTCCTTTTATATTCCAATTCCTTAATCTCGTCATTGTAATTCCTCCATTTTTCTCCCTACCTTGTCCATTCAGCTCTACTATACAAAGTGCAACAACAGAGAATCCAGTGAGCTACTGCCCTTCAGCTATTTCCTTCTTCTCATTCCTTTGAACATCTTTGCTACCTTGAATTTCAGAAATGGGTAAAATTAAGGAAAAACAGGGAATTAACAAAATAGAGAAACACAAATATTTTTTATCATTAAAATATTTCAGTGACAATTTTCCCTGAGATCCAAGAGTGCCTCTGTGCAAATTCCTGTGCTGAAGGATTAAGACACTGTGATCCAGATGATGCTGAATATGATGCTGAAAACAAAATGTGCAGAGTAAAACAACATTCCTAGTTCTGACAGATGGCACATTTTTTTTTCCTTTTGAGGATTATTTTTTCTAAAAATATGTGGGTTTAGGCTTCCGAAAATTAATAAACTAAAGAAGGAGATATTTTTAAAGTTATGTTCTTACATAAAGGAATAAAAATAGAAAGCAATTAGCTTTTGGTTTTGTGATTGATATATTTTGTACAGCTACCCAGACCTCTCCTGGGCTGTCTGTTTGCTCTTAGTCAGTAAGGACAATGACATCCTGAAGTTACCATTTCTCATTCATTTCAGTAAATGTCACTCCTAGGTAGATGGGAAATTAAGGGATTAACCAGGAAGGAGACTGAGCTGTCACTGGAAAATTAATATTTTCAAATTAACTTCAGACAAAGGATGCATAAGATCTAAGTTATGTTGATGAAAACGAGCAGTTGCTCCATAATAAATATGTAAATCAAGCCACTGATCTATCAGTTATTATGACAGTCTGATGTCTCAGAAAAACTTGCTGTGATTCCAAGCAACATCCATGCAATGCTGAATACATATGGTAGCAGATCAAGATGGTAATGCATAACTGAGCATTTAGAATGCTTAAGCCCCCCTTTTTATCAGGTAATTTCTAATATAAACAGCTTCTAAATGAAATAGCTTTATCTGTCACTGTTAATTAAACCTGTACTTTGTCAACATACAATAATCCATTTATTATAGTAAAAACCGCTACATTTCAAACCACTCACAAATTGCAAACCATAATTGCTAGGATTATTTTATTTCCAAGTGCAGGCAGCAAAGCCACCTTAAGATTCAACAATGGGAAGATAATTTTGGAGTGTAACCATAGCTCTATCTCACAGTCCATTTGCTTTAGTATTGGCAGCAGACAAGCTGTAATTTTTCATTTCCTAATTAGATTTAGCCATTAATTTAACTGTTCCATCATATTGGTAGGATAGAACAGCCCTATTTGTTTGCTCTTTTTTTTTTCCTTATTGTTTTTTTACTAAATACTATATGATAAATGCACTAAATGAGGGGGAAACTCTGAGGATCTGAATGCACAAAAAGACCTGGGCACTTCCACACTGGTCACATAATAGCTTCAATTTTGAGCAGCTGACTTCCAAACTGCAAAATGTGACATTTTAAGAGGAGTTTTCTGGCAGCACACATAGGGAAGTTGGGCATTCTGTGAGGGATTCACAGCACCACACACTCTCAAGTAGCTCAGGGGGATCCTGAAACAAGGAGAGTGCCACAAATCCCCGCTCCCTGTGGGCTCAGGTGCCTCGCTCCAGGCTGCAGGAGTCAGGCAGGAACTCAGAGTTCCAAGAGTTCCATGATTTAGGGAGCCAGCAGGCAGCCTGAAACCCTGGCAGAACTCAGTGCTGCATGCTGCTTCTGCTGCAGAGCAGAGTCCTCTTGTCAGGTTGGGTGAATGTTACAAGGCCAGTTTAATAACAAGTCAAACAGATTAGTTTCAATCATTCTTAATGCTGGTTCAGGCTAACCTGGCTGACTCTGGATTGACAGGGAGTGAGGATGTCTGCTTTGGAGGCAGGAATCTCTTACAGAGAAAAGGTAAAAACACGAAAAAGGCGGCATGGTGGTTACTTCATAGATTGCTACAGCCAGTACCAAAATAATCATCTGCTACTACATTTATGCATTGAAATCACTCCTTTCAATAAAGTGAGCGAGGGTCATTCCTATAAAAAACCCCAGCATAATGGAAGGAAGCAATATGAGTCACTTCTCTTTCATACACTACGGAGAAAAAGAGGTGAATCTTCCACAGTGCTCTCAGCACAAAAGGGTTCAAACTCTCATCTTTTCCCAATTTCTGCAGTGCTGCAACCACCTGCCCTCTGCCAGAAGCACTCTCTATACTCCACAGCCCCTGGAAAACCTCTGTAACTGGAACCAGAGCGGGGCAGCACAATCTGCAGCTCAGGAGTGAGGACACCTATTTAGGACGAGCGGGAAGAGGGGGCTGGGGGCTGATCCCTCTCCTGCCAACTGCTCATAATTTTTACACGGAGTGCTTTGCCCAAAGGCACTTTGAACTTGGATTAGTAACTGGGCCAAGATCTCTGCTGACCCAGGCTGCCTCTGTGACTGAACCACAGACATACTGTGTCTGTTCAGCCCAAGGACCTGCAGGGGCTTTTAGCAGAATGACAGAGATGTAACCGGAGTGGACAATGCCCTCTGTGCTGCATACCTAGGGCTCTTTAATGAGGAATGAAAGGTATGAATTTGATCTCCCCGAGGCTACAAAGAGCCCAGAGTTCCAGTCTTGCAAGGGTGGATGAGTGCTCTATCTACTGAAATATTGTATAAATTTCAGAAGTCCCGATCCGGCCATTATACGCCATGCAGGCATCGCATCAACCACGCTTTAGCTGAGGAGATGTAGACAAAACATCACTTCTCTTGAGGACACCAAAGAGATGGATCTGTGTCACGGAAAAAGCAGCACTTCAGCAGCACAGGGGCTGCACTGCAAAAATAGATTAGAGTCTGTTTGTGTTGGGCAAGGGATTTAAAAGTCCACCCGTATGCACTTGAAGTCCTGCATTTCATACAGCCAGTACCCAGTATTTCACAACAAACAGCTCTCATTGTGATGTTTTAATGCTCCCCATCTTCCCAGGGAAGTTGTAACTTACTGAAACTATTTGTAAGTAGATGTCAGTGTCTGCTTAAAATAGGGAAAACCTCCCCACAAGTCTAGTGACTGAAAAACCCCCTCTGGAGTCGCTTGTTGAGTGACTCCCACAAGTGTTTGCAGTGTCCTGGCTTTAGGATGAAAACACGCCTGGATTAAAATTTACCCAAGAATTGGTCAACAGATTTGGGGTATGGCTACACAGTGTCAGGATGTACTAGGTGAACAAATAAAAATTCTCAAAGAATTTGCCTTGGTATAAGAAAGGAAAAAAATATCAGGTATTTTCCTCTCCTAGCCAGAGGGCACTGACAGCAGAGGATTCACACACTGCAGTGCCAATGGACACTTGGAAATCTGTTAGGGATGTGTTTGGAAATGTGAAATGCAGACCTGGACAAAAGATATATAGTCTTCCACCCTGTAGACAGAGAAATGCATCTCATAGTGACTTCTCAGTCAGATTGCTTTTTTTTCCTACTGTGCATTCGGGACAAGAATCTCATTCTAAAAATCATTTTGAAATGTATTAGTCAACAAGAGACCTGGTACTTATGCCAAAAGAGCCCAGATCCCTCCTCTGGAGATACAAGCAACAAATCTGTTAAATGTCCCTGACATGCAGTCCCTTGGTTTCATATAAAACCTCAGCTTATATTAATTCTGGGACTTCCTAAAACTGAATAGCATGAGAGGGGTTTCTCCGGAGACTTCAAGACACAGCAAATGACCCTTGCTACAGATAAGCAATTCTTTCTTCTACATGAACAAGTACCAGAAGGCTAATTAATCCTTAAGCATAATCACAATTTACCCAACCAAAAAAAGCAAGGTCAAACAATGAGTTTGTAAATCACTGAGAATTGTATATGATTATGTAATAGGCTGCCATTGCCTTGAGGCTTTACATTTCTGATTGCACAGGCATAGGTGAGGTGTCCTACAAAACATTGCAGCCCGTGCAAACCAAAGGAGATATATTCTCAAATCTGCATAGTGCAAACCCAAATGGTTTTCATTTGTTAATTACTGACATTCAGCCATTGAAATATAGTGATATTACATCTATTACTGGCACAGGAAAGGGAAGAAGATATAAAGGAGGAAGGAGGAAAAATAACAATACTTTGTGATTTAAAATGAAACATCATCACCACCACCACCAACTGCTCTCTGAATCTGAATTGCTAAAACCATAAGATTATCAACAAGACGTGATGCAAGTAGAACAATGAAACCTAATTATTTCTCACAAAGCAGGCTATTCCATTTCAAATAGAGGAAAACTAAGAGCAATAAAGCCCATGCCATTAACAATTTGTCTGCACACATGATTAGACTCACAGAGACAAAGAAGCCTCTGAATTTAATGATGAATCCCATATTTCTGGCTGGGCTAAATGTTCTCTACTAATTTTGTTGAAAGACCTTGTGGTAGTTAGAGGTATTTAGATGATAAAATATGGCACTGTCTCCACCGATTTACTATAAACACTTGGCATTTATTATTGGGTGTTAAGCTAAGCTGTGAATTAATATTGGCATTTAGGGTTACTTCTTTTGTTTAAATGTTAAAAAAGCAATTCTGGAGAGCTGGAGGACAGTGCTTTATGACTGTTTGCTATTTAGTAACCCCAAAATATGAGCTGCATACAGATGCTGCCCCCAGATAGAATTCAACAGAACAAAGTTACCGAAGAAACTTGGGCAAAGAAAATCAAGTGGTTCAGGACAACGAACTGAGAATCTGACATGGGCTTTTAGCAATACCAGGAACAAGTATAAGTATACTTGATGTAAAAGGTGATCATAAAACAGAAAAAAAACCCCTTTACATATTTAAACATGTTACATTCTAATGACAGCAAAAATGTTCAATATTTTCTTTATACAGAGCACTTGGAACCGGCCACAGAAACATTATTTACTGAACCTGCTATGAACAAATATCTTGTGTTCTACCATTTGGCTTGCAATAGTTGTTTCTTCCTCTTATTCTTGGAAGATACAAAACAAGTTCTTTCTCTTAAAACAAAACAAAAATCCTCCATAGCTTAATTACAAATCTAATACTAGAGGAGCAGAAAAAAGAAATTTAGTCTGTGGAAAAGATATTTTCAATATCTAATTTACAATGATGACAATGTTTCTCAGATGCACTCTGCCTTGAGAGTTTTTTATCAAATCAGTCATATACATTCTACTGATTCTTCTGCAGTTGCTAATATAGATTTGTTTCCTGGCAAACAAAGCATATTCCTGTGCTCAGTGTCTGGTATTTTAAATCTCTTGAGAAGTGCAAACACCCACTCTGAGCAATGTTCTTCGCTCTGTGGACATTTACACTGCACACACACACACGCCCATGCAGTCACAGCCCAAAACCCCTCTCTTTTTGTCTTCCCTGCTGAGGATGTTCAGAAATCTCTCTGCCATTTGTGGATGGCTGGAGCTGGTTCCTAATTTGCAAAAGCTGACAATTCTGCTCGCCACCAGCAGCTCATTCCCAGGATGCCACGTGGGAGGGAAAACATGCCCAGCACTGTTAAAATGGCACATACAGGGGCAAGAGTATTTTTACCAACCTCACAAAATTTGACACTCTTCAACTTCAAGTAAAACCAAAAACATGAACAATTTAACAAAAATGAATCACCAGGTTTCAGGAATGCATCTGTCTCTGTACTGCCCATGCAAAATTGTTACAGAGACAAAAGGAACAGGTTTTGATGATTCTGATAAAGGAAAAAAAATGTAATTTTAATGTCTGGAAAGATTACAGGAGCTCCTTTTTACCACGGAATAAGTTAGTCATGCGTGAATTATGAATTTGATTGACCACCAGTGATAGTAAAACACTGCTTTAAAAAGCTGTGCAGTTCCATGAAGCACCTGGTACTGACCACAGCAAGAGGCTGTATCATCTCTTCTACAGCTCTCCTGGGCCTCTGCTCCTTGACCTCCAAGGATACATCTTTGAAGACCTGTCTATAAATATAATAATTGTTGCTACCAGCATAATTTGCACATGTTGATATACCCATATGCATAAACAATAGGATCTCTGTATTTTCAAGCACATCTTCTATTCATCTGCTTTGCAGTTCATTCAAGGTTGCAATCTACTTCATATTTCCATTGAGACAAGCACTTAAGTTTGTACTTTTTCTCAGAAAGGCAATTAAAACCTAAATATTACAGCACCATATGCAATAGTGTATTTCAATCTGTTGGTTTTACTGAATTTCACATGAAAGAAACAGTCTAAGGAATACTGTAATAAATACCAAAGCACTGAATTAATGGGTAATAATGGGTACCTGGATTGATGCTGATAGAGCCTCCTAAACAGGATCCCTGTGATCAAACTCAGCAGTTCCACTAGGACTGGCAGGTCAAATCCCAGTGTAAACCCAGCCTTACTAGGAACAGTTTCCTAGCAATACACACAGAAAAGTCAAGGCAGGAATGATTACACTATTCCAATCTGACTTTCAAGGGAGTAATTCTGCAGGTTCACTTATGGCCATTGCTGATTTCTACCAATACAGGGCAGAAATCTCGAGTATTAATTAAACTCCAAATCTTGATGGAGTTTAATTAAAACAAAGCTTGATCTGTTGCTGCCTAAATGTTTTCCTGACATTTCCCTCTGAACAGGTGTCAGCATCAAGCTCAAATGACGTTCCCTGGGCGTTACTTGAAACATTTATATTATTCCAGGGATTCATTTCTGCATACCATGGGAAAATGCCTGAAATAAACTGTAAAGGATCTTCACCCCTCTCTTTGCCATTGCCAGTGGGTGCAAAATCCACAGAGGCTGCTCTGCTCCCACATCTGTCATCCAAAGGGTATCAGGGAGAGCAGAGGTTCCACGTGAACACCCAGCTCTGCTGCAGGAGCCTTTGACTCACAGAGCTGGGTGCAGACTGCTGCCAGATTGCCGTGTGAGCTGCTCGGGGTTCTTTCAAACATTTACATGACAAGAGGAGACAGACAAACGGATCCTCCTCGTCCCGATGCTGTGAATCATTACTCACTGCCGGCAGCGCATCCACTCAGCTCACATTCTTAAAGGCACATTAAGCAGAATTTATGTTTTGTTACTGTACAGCCCAAATGGCAAACCTGGTTTATTGGCAATAACTCATCACCTGCATCTCACTTAACAAAGTGCCTCACAAAAGGAGCTGACGCACAGTGATTTAAAATTGACAGACGCCAAAGACCAATCAAGTAAATTTTCCTCATTGTTGAAGCTGGAAGACATAAATGACAAACAATTCTAATTAACTTACTAGATTTCTTCCTATTCCCTATTGAGGGTATTTAAATACTTTCCCTCATCACCTATGTCTTTCATTGTTGCATTTAATAGGCAGAAATTCTTTGTCACTATTTAAAGTAAAATCACTTTCAATAGAATCCTTCAATTAATCATATCACATGTGTTGGACAACTTGCTTTGCAACACAAGCATCTGATTTTTTGATTACACTGTGAGTTAAAACCTGGGTACAAAATTCATCCATTTCTCTTCATAAGTGTTATTCAGTGACACACATATTGAAGACTTGAACATATACATTTTCCAGTAAGAGTCTAAATCATAATGAGTTGTTATCAGTTACAATTAATTAATGGATGTAGCACACTCATATCCATATGTGCACCCTTTGGAGCAAGGAACCTGAAGGGCCACAACCCAAAGAACTCACAATCACTGACTTACACCAAGTTGTGCAACGAAATACCTTAAATACAATCCAAAAGAAAATGCCATTACTCTCAGCCTTCTCAGCACCTTCCATTGCCCCTGGTGTCCAAATTGTTTTCAGTCAGTTCAGCACATCTCTAGTGTATAATTTGTTTTATTCAGTGGAATTTCCTGTCATGTCTTGTCACGTCAGTCCCAGAATGGCTCACTGCCTTTAAGAGATACAGAAGAGTCTACGGTGAGGGGAAAATGTCACAGAACACCACAGTCAGAGCTCACTCAATGCAGAGGGAAACATTTGTATGGAAAAACTATCCCTGAACTCTACAGAACTGCAAGCTTCAAGAAATGGAGAGATTATTTTGTATTGCAAAGAAAAATGAAATGCATGGTTAAGAGTTCTTTACATCAAAATAGAAAGCAAAAAGCATTTTACATATATCCCATTTGTGAGAAATGGAGAAAAATACAGTGTAGGCTTCTCAAACTCATATTTAATGCAGAAATGAAAGTGCATGCAGAGGTTTTAGCTTGCTTTTGGCTCAGTATAACTGAAAAAGTTAAATTCCGGGTCAAAGAGTGCTACTATCATCTGCATTCCACCTTCCCCCCTTCTTCTGGGGTATGTCACATTTCAAGCTCAAAGCATGTTCAATTTGTTGAACAATTTAACAATCAACTAGTGAGATACTTTCCATTTCCTCAGAAATTATAGAATCATTTCCTAGGAAAGGAAAAAATTTGGGCTTCAGTCTGCAACAGCAACACAGCCTAATAACTTGTTTTTTCTAGGTTAGAAACAGCAGCTTTATACCACAGGATTGATTGGGTAAAGGTCTGTGGACAGAAAATCAAATTGGATTATGATGTTTCCTTCTGATCTTTTACAGTATGAATTTGTGATTCAATCCTCAGCTTTGGTTTGCACACGATGTTGGGCTGAAAACCATTTATATTTTTATTAACACCACTGGTCTGTGTCTTTCCTCCTTATTGGTAGAGCTCTGCTAGCAGCACTGGAATTTCAGCAAGGAATGGCGATGCTCAGTTGTTCAGGGGTTTTCTTGATCCTGAAGGAACCCTTTGGAAGAGCCTTGGCAATGCTGACTTTAATTAATTGATGCTGCTAATTCATTCTCAGCTCAGTAAGAGAGGATTTAGTCAATAATTTAGGAATATGAAACCTGATAAAAAACTTACCTCAGACACAGGCAGCCAGTTTGTGATAAATCTCACAAGAAACTCTAGCTGTTATTTAAGGGACAGAGATAGGCATTAGCCCCATGATATTCTGCATTCACCTAGCAAGGGGAATAGGATACAATACTTTAAAAATGACAAGCTTGGGAGTTTACACAGCAGATAGAAGGGATTTAAATATTTGGAAAAAGAAAAAGTCTGCTGTGGGGTGCCCCTCTGTTCTGGGGAGAACTGGAGCCCATGGGACACAGAGAAACCAGAAATAAGCTTACAGCAAAGTGAGGGTGGGATCAAGCTAATAAATAAACAGGGGGTTATGTCACTGTGAGAGACATTAAGTGCCCAGCAGAGGGAAGAGAGGCATGGTCAGACTCCAGAGAAAAGGAAAAAACCCAGATTTTATTTGGCAAGTCTGACCAAGGGAAAGAAGAGGAAGATTTGAGCGCAACCCAAGGTTGGAAAGAGTATGATAAACATGCAGGAAAGTGCTGACCTCAGTGCTGTGTCAGGCTCTTCCATTAGCTGAAATACAGCCCTGGCATTAAAGGAGTCCCAATTTTCCCAATTAGAAGTCCAAGGCTGTAAAAAACGCTTGCTAAGAAAATGTAGGGAAATTTCATGATGTGGTGAAGAATAACAATTTCAGTCTCATAAAATCCCTGAGTTATTTAAAAAAAAAAACGTTCACAAATGTTCTGGCAAAGCAGGAGGTACAACACCCTGGGATTCTCATCCAGAATTCAGTTTCAAAACAGTGGCACAGCTGGGTTAGGTTTTTATCAGGCTCCATCTTACAAGGCACCAGTTAACCTCCTGTGGGCATACACAGCTCCAGATGAAACACACACCGAATCACCCGGAACATGACAAGATCATTTGGCACTTTTCAAAAGCCACCAAAGGAGGAGGGGGGGGGAAAAACCCCAACAAAATAAACCTCCCTGCCTCCACCCCAGGCATCTGAACACGGCTGTTCTTGGACACTGTCCCAAAGAAGGGCATATGCCGAGGGAGCTCCGAGCTCTGGAGTGAGATCCAGCTGGGCAGAATTACCCCAGATTTACATTTCTTTAATTCCTGCTCTAAAGCAAGGTGATGTAGCATTCCCACTGGGCACCACAAGCAGTGAGGGAGTGGGACAGAAGTCAGGATCCATTTGCTGTAAAGAACAGGCACATTTTCTTGGTGGCATCCCCAGGTTAAAAAGCATCTTGTTCGAGGCTGCTTTTAAACTCAGGCAGCACCACCGACAAGTATAAACGTCCCCTGCTGGGACAGCTTGCTCATTCCATTTTGCTGGGATAATTAGCTTTGAGCTACTCTAATTGTAAAATAAAAAAAAGTTTTTAAAAAATCATATTTTCTGCTTCATTTTCATAAATTTTCAGTAACTCATGCCTGTCAGGTTCACCAGACCTGGGAATATGCTGTGCTTGCACATCAAAAAAATATTGAGTGATTGTGTCAACACAGTTTACTAATTTAGCCATTTCTGTCCCCATATCTCTACAGAGCTCTTTTGGCTGCCTACTGTAATTAGTGGCTGTCAAATGTATCACACTTTGTCTATATCTAGTGTCACATTAACAGCAACTTATTTTAATTGATTCTTGATCAAAAAGATGGCTGGAGATCCCACACATCATCTTTTGTTATGTGGATGCTGTAAACTGCTGGACAACCCTGCTGGGACGGAAAGATGACCTTTTGGATGATTGAATAATGATGGCTGACACATTTGTTAAATCTGCTGGCACTGAACTGCATGATATACTATTCAAATGGCAACGCAATTTGCTGTGTGACATTAATTCTCCATCATTGCACATCATTCTATAGATTCTTGGCATTTCATCCCAAATTTACCTTCAAAATATTAAAAAAAATCTATCTATAAAAGAGTAGGGTGCTCAAGCTAATGAGGAAATGCTGCCTTCATAACATTGTTTATATATTGCTTCATTATTCATTTTTTACAGGCACCTTATTAAAATTGGAAAACAGAGGCAGGAAGACCATAAAAAAAACCTCCATCACCATAGTTAGCATTTCATTTTTCTGTGCCAATTCCTTTAAAGCACTAGAAACACTAGAGAATACTGTTTGTCAAAACTGACTACAACACATCATTTTTACATTTGAAATTTCATCTCCCCTCTTTGCTTAAGGAATGAAACACTCAAAAATTTAGTGGGAAATCAGAAGACCTATTACTCAGAGTTATGGCTTGCCGAGGTCTACTCTTCATTGCATCCCATATGACCAACAGGACAGCTGCAGGAAATTGCATTAAGAAAATGAAGGATTGCAGTATAATATGGGCATCTAAAGAGTGTGTTCCTTGCACATCGGTCTATAGAGTCTTGCATCTACAGAGAGCTAATGGTCTGTGAGTAAATTAGTGCCATGAACATCTTTTACATCATATTACTCCAGGGAGACCTTAGACCTACTAACTTCAGCACATGAAAGATATATTAAATGTGTTCTGACCACTGACTGTCAGGTCTGTACTTGTCAAAACTGCCTTACACACCAAGAAATTATAGATGATGTTTTGATTCTGATGATGCTCAAGCAGAAATTGCCTTTCCTTGCTCTTCTCTTCTTTGAGAAATGCAACTCATACCAAGAGCATCCACTGTCATCACTGAGGGAAGGAAAAGTAGTTTTTTTGCCTTTTATGTGTCACTAATTATCCAACTTTTTTTCATGTTGGGTAAAAACACTTTTCCATCAGTGTATTGGCTGCCACACACCAAGTACTTTATCCTATGTTTAATAAGACTGTGCACTATTTTTTTCATGTGTGACAACTTGTGAAGGATTACTGAGATTTTCCATTGAAATTTCTGGTAAAATAATTTCATAGTACATGTATTATAGCTCCTGTTTCTCAGCTATTGGGAAAGTAAATGGCATGACTGGGAGAACAAAAGATAAAGAAGATACAGGGAGTGAAGAAAGTCAGAGAAACAGGCAGCACATTATCAGGAGAGAAAGAATCCTGTCAGGTTTCTTTTATTTTGATGAAGCAACAGGAAGAAATACACAAGCATGCAGGAAAAGCTAAACACATTTAAGTGTAATTTTATAAGGCTGAGCACTCAAAAAGCCTCTGCTGAAAGTGAAGCATCCCATAATGAAATGTGTGCCTTTAGCTTCTCCACATCATGTTGAGGAAATAGAGGAAACAACCAACCAAAAGCTCCATCTACAGTGGTAACAACTACAACTCAATTCCTTATGGAACCTGTAAGTCCAGGTTTCATCTGACCCTGCAGGTCCCAGCCAGGAGGGTCACAGCAGTGGTTGGGGGGTGATGGCAGAAGTTGTGCAGAACACAAGGGACACGTTAAACCACACTGGAAAATTCCCTTGCACAAAGGCTCCTCCTCCCAGAGGAGAGCAGAGAGCCAAGGGTATTGCAGGGTGGGAATATCTGGGTATTTCTCTGGGTCACCAGAGCTTTGGATCACCAGAACTTTTGCCCTACTGAATAGGTTCAGAAAGGAGCACTCCTGCCTTGATGTGTCCCAGCTCAACACTCAAACTCAGGGACTGTACCCTGGAATTGTTCATTGTCTCTCCACTGAAGCTGCCCGTGAAGTCATTAAATAACAATTTCTGCTGTAGAGCATAAACAAAAGGACACAGGACAAAAATGACCTTCCACTTATCCACAGGTCATCAGAAACTCCTGGGTAAGTTAATCAGATAGAATTCACCTTGTGAACTCAGATGCCAAATCTTCCTGTCCCAAGTGAAATTTTTCTCTTCACAAAACCACCCATCCTGCTAGAAATATGGATGAAAGGTTGGGAATCAAAAGTTCTTTACAACAGTACCAAGATAACAGCCCTAAAGTTCCTTACTGGTTTTAGGAAATAGCTTGTTTCATAGAAAAATAGTGGAAAGGGGTCAATTAATATTCATCAAGACATCAATCTTCTTCCATCCTCTTTTTAAAGCTGGAACACCAACCACAAAGTCTCTGTGTTACCTTGCCAAAAGCAAAAAAATTTTCTTTTCGTCTATTTCCTCACATATAAAATGCTACTCAGTACACAAAACACTTTCTCTGAACTCTGTCATCTTTAAAAATGAAAAATTTATGTGACTTTGTATAACTTTATCTGGTGACAGCTTGGTTCATACCATTGATCAGATTTGGCAGGAAAAAAAACAGAACCTGAACTAAAATAGTTACACCAACATGATGATTATATAATTATATATTTGTCCAAAATGGTTAAATATTTCCTTAATGGGATATTACAGTTTGTTATTCAATGTTTATAGATCATTTTTATGTCAGTGACATTTAACAAATACCATCCTTCAGGTGTGCCAGTGCAGCAGGTTGTCCAAGTGAACAACAAGGCAGAGAAATTCATATATGATTACTTAATTTTACCAAACTGGGCAGAATTAACCAGGCAGAGAGGAAACCCTATGCTTAAATTCAAATAATGTAAACCTTCAGCTACCTGAGGACATTTGAAGACTTTTGCTAAAAAGAAATAGGAAAAACGAAACCAACAAACAAAAAAAAACAGAGGAGTTTTCCTCTTCACACCTTTTTAGATTCCTTCAGCCACTAAGACCACTCTCACTAAGTAGTTTAAAAGCATTGGCTGTGGGAGCAAAGCAATTCTGCAGCTTTGTGTACTTAATATTCTCTTAGAAAGCATTAAGAAGAGGTAGTTGAAATCCTTGCCAAGAAACATGCTGCAAAAGAAAATTTTCCTCAACTTTTTCAGAGCCTCATCCAAAGCCAAAGCAAAGGAAGGCAGGTGAGGATGGAAGTGATAAATCAAGATAAATCAAGGTTTCTCCATTCCTCCAGCCACGCTTCCCTGCCAATGCCATTGGGTGCAGTGATCCCAGGTACAGCACAGGAGCTACAGAACTATTTAACAGGGTGGTTCCAAAAAAGCAAGGAACATTAAAAAATCCATTTCCCCAGCACACACCTCCACACACTCTGCTTTTGGGATGCTCCTTCAGCTATTGCAATGCCACTAAATTTAATTTTTTTTTTAAAAAAAAGATAGAATGAAAAAAGGAACAGGTGCCGATCTTCCTTCTCTGTGAGGAAACATGACACAGCAGAGTCTCACATTAAATCCTTTATCTTCATGCTAAGGTCTTCTGACATTTTAAATATGAGCCATAATGATTAACATCTCTCCTTAAAGCCAGGAGCTAAAATCCGCCAGCCTGCCACACACACTGACACCTTTAAACACTCACACACTTCAGCAGTTACTAATTTTCCAATCCAGTACCTGGATGTGACATTTTGACAAGTTTGCAAAGGATTTGCTAAACTACTTATTACTCCAATGTATAAAAAGTATGCTTTTTTGCAATACCTTTCAAAAAGAACTTCTGAATACGTTTTATACGTGATTTTCTAAAGTAGCTTTCCCATTGCTCTGCTTTCATGTGCCAAAGGAGCCTAATGACTCTCACAGCATCCAGGTGACTTACAACACCTAATTACTGCAGCATTATTTTTCATGAAAGCAAGCTATTTTCTGTCTGAGTTCTCTTAAGCAGTGCAGTCATTAGGCAAATGGATGGATCAAGAATTTGCAAAGACATTTGTGGTGACTTTAAGTAGATACCACTGGAGCTATCCAATGCTTCATGCAAGACAGGAATACGGCCAGGAGCTGCTTTGTATTTGGTACATGTCTCTGTTACAAATGCCACCACTCAAAAAAACAGACAAACAAAAAACATTAAAAAAAGG